>JBBMJY010000002.1:18694217-18779221 GCA_037833715.1 Toxotes lorentzi | reverse complement strand
GAGAGAGAGAGAGAGAGAGAGAGAGAGAGAGAGAGAAAATGTTATATATACTGACTAATATATCTATATATATAGATATATATATTTTACTTTTTTTTTTTTTTTACATGGATAACTGGTGTATTTTCATGTTAGGTGAAATAACTGACTTTTAAAGCACCTTAGCTCTTTGTACCATGCAACTTCTCCAAGATTAACTTGCAGTTTGGTTTCAGTCAGCCATTAGATTGGTAGCTTTTGTAGGAAAAGCACCTGTGACTGTCTGACTTGGGGGCCCCTTCCTTTGCAAACTAAGCAGTATCTGATGTCATCTTTTTATGATTCCATGACCCATCTTCAGCAGGAACAGAAAGACTTGGGAGTCCTGATGGTTGAGTCACACTCAGCTTATATTCATCCCAAAATGCTTATCACGTGCAAATTGTCTTTCTCTTTCCTTTTCTTCTTTTATCCCTTCACTAAGTGAAAAAAATCAGAAAAGAAACTTTAAAAGAAAATTTTAAAGAAAAACATCGAACAAATTGCTTATTGCTTAAACCTATCCTATAAGATTCGTCCACTCATTTTGAAGCACAGTGTTATTCACAATAGCTTTAAGGAAGAAACATATCCTCTTATGTGCCTCAGTGCACAATGCTGTGGACCAAGATAGAATCTCCACCATATTTCTCATTGTCTATCTCCATCATTGTTTCTGCTTTATGGCCCCATAGGCGACCACGAATGGCAAATTACTGAGAGTACATGAAGATAAGTTGGTGTAATGAAAGCACAAACAGTGCCAAAGATGAAAGATAGGTGGAGTCCAAACTGCCAATGTGATGATGCACCACAAAGCTGGGTTAAAAGAGGACAGACTTCCCAAAAGCAGCACAACTGATTTTGTTGCATTTGACAGGAAGGCTGAGGAGTGCATCTCAACTCGCTATGAAAGTTCTCTACATGTGGCACCACAGAATGGCAGGAAGCCTAACTAGGTCCTCTAAGAATTGTGCCAATCTCTATTTCTCCCTATCAGTCTCTCATCATGACCCATCAGGAGTTTTACAGAGATGCGAATTTGGATCAGTTTGCAGCAGCTGGCACAAATTAAAAGCACAACCTGCTGTCAGTAAATAGGTATTATTTGTATTTATAAATAATGTGAAGAACATTACATCACAAACTTTACAAACTTTAAACAGTGGTGGAATACATTAGTTGACTAAGGTTATACAAAATGGATTTGTGCCACTGAAAATCCAGTCTTTATGAAGAAAAACTAAACGTTTAATTTCCCCTTCATGTTCTGCCAAGAGCAGTTATTTGCTCCTCTGCTGAATAGACATCCATGGATAGTAATTATGTGAAATCATGTGAATTATTCTTCAGGCTATTTTAAATATCCAGCTACTCTGTCATACTGTTATTGTTTTCCTGTTTATGAATAGGAAGATTCCTGGCAATGAATATCCAATGAGAGTTTAGCCTTAGAGTTATTGAGTACCACAGCGCTTGACCCGTACAAGAAATATGATTGCATGCCTATGGAATTTCTGTTGTTGCTGAAGGCTGTTGACGTTTGCTGTAATGACTCATGCACAATCTGTAGGAGCCATTTTTAAACCTATATGTCCTAAAAATATGAAAATATGCACCAGATCGCATATGCTAATCCAGCTGCAACAACATTGCTTGAAATACCAGTGACCAGAAAATTGCCAAAAGTACCACTCCCAACAATGTGTGCCTCGACCTTTGTGGTCTCTCACCCAAATTGTGAGTGTACATTGATAGAAAAGCCCCAGGGTTATGGTGATATGAATGGCCAAGTACTGACCTTTGACTCTTCTGCGCTTTACCCCCGACTGTGAATAAATGATTCTAAAGGGCCCCATCCCAGAGGATTAATGTGCTCAGCAAGGCTTCAAGCTGCTCACAGAGAGCAGACAGAGTGAAAAATGTGCCACTGACTCTGTAAAGTACAGTGAGTCTGTGACAGTAAATGTTGGAACAGCTCTGTTCGGGATCCTGTTACTTTTGTCATTCAGGAATTTGCTCTGTGTTAAGTTGATGTAAAGGTGAGATTAAACATAAGGTGCAGAACTGTGAAGTAATGAAACATTAGTCAACTTGGATAATCGCTACCTGCACATTTTACTCGGAACAGTTGAAGTTAAAACTGATTGACTAAATTAGTAGGTCACAAAAGGGCACAATTATGAATTTGTGCATGTTCTGAAATCTCCATTTATCACACTGACCTTTTTTTAACACAGCATTAACCAAACAGTCGGTATGGTGGAGTACTCTTTAAGGACATTTTCATGTGTCATTTTGTGTCCAAAGGTGACAAAAACTTCCTATCAGCACCTCAGAGAAAAAATCTTAATTATCTCAGTTTTTTTCAACTATAAACAATAAATATTTTATAATATTAGGATTATACATCACAATGTCTCCTTTATTGTCACAATATGATTACACTACCATCACTTATTTTATTAATCAGTTTTTTCATCAGTTTTTTAATCAGTTATTTTTTCGATACTTGCTTAGACCTATTCAGGGTCATAAAGAACAGGCACATCTCCCTGGAACAAATACAAATAGTCAGACAAGCTCATGTTTTGTGGATGGAAAAACTGGAAAACCCACCTACATTTACAGTTGTCCATACAAAAAAACCTTAGAGAACAGTCTTCATGTTTGCATGGTACAGTTGATAAATCTGAGGTCTTACAAAAAGTGATCGATAGGGCTAAATATTTTATACTGAGTTTGAGTCAGTGATGTATCTCTGACCACAGTTGTTTCAAGGCACATCAAACTTCAGAATTGCTTCTTCACAACTGAAATGTGAATAGCTGGAAGGAAACCAACCGGATATTAAACATGAAATAATTTTAGTGTGAAATCGCCATTTTCTGTTTTCATCTGCATTTTGCCATCTATCATCTGCCCAATGTCTGGCTGTTATTGTCAGATTTGATTCCAAACAAAATGGATGTGGTTGATATGCTTTCATATTCTGATAAATTTTCCAGCAGGAAGATAAATAGTCAAGATATGTTTGTGCTTGTACAAGCGTTTTGCAGGGCTAGCACATTTGTCAAGCGCTGCTGACACTGTTGTGGAGGAGTCCTCGTGGATCACTTGGTATCCAGGAGGAACATGTAGGCCAGAATGGACAGACAGAGTCGTTCTAAATGGAGAAGCCACTCTCACATGCGTTTAAATAGAGCATCGGACCACCTGCTCTGTCGAACCACATAGAACGTATTATATGTATTATCAGCCCCAATGTGTTTGTGTGTGTGTGTGTTAGCTGGTTTCCACACACAAGTGGAGCCACAGAGCCAGGGGTGAATTATAGCGTGTCAGCAGAGGTTTTTTTCTTGTAGTTTTATGTGAGCTGAATATGAATCTCCCCCTCTTTTCTCTCCCGCTATCTCTCCTAATGCTGGTAAAGAAAGACCCTCAGAAGCTGAGAGCATTGTTTAACTGTAGGGCCTAATTAAGCACAGGAGTGAAAAATCAGAGAGGGAGCTGCGAGGAGGGAGGGATACCAGTAGAATAAAGGGCTGGGTTTGGAGGGGAAAGCCTTGGCCCATAGCACAGAGCATAATCCTGCTGTTGCTTTCTATGCATTTCACAAGCCGTGGCATCACAATCACCAGCTTGTGGTTTTGTTTTCTTTCATCCTGAAGTCCTAGTTTGTATTCCTGTCCACTTCCTGATCAGAACCCCCCCGATGGGCGGTCTTCTGCGGCCATCACTCCAGGAGTAGGGCTGTTTGAAGTTAATTAAATCTGAGCTAAGTGAAGCGGCAGAGTAGGGTGGGAGGCAATGGTCACCCATCTTCAGCCAGAACTGTGTAGTGTCCTGTCCAATGAAAAAGCAGAAGTTATGCACTGCCTCGGAACAGCACAGGCAAATAGTTAAGGAGGACGGGAGCAACATGCCGTTAAATTGAATGGGAAAGATCTTTAAGACAGGGCGCGGCTCTCAGGCAGTGGCCAGAGATGATCATTTCAACGTCTACTAATCACATAAATGCCACTGAGTGCTAACAACACCTGAAAATGATGTTTTCATAATATTTTGTTATCTCTGTTGGTAATATTTTATTGTTTTATTCTGCTTCTACAGTCAATCATAAAACACTTAATCAAACAGACTTGCTGATTTAATGAGAAAGCACAGTCAGAACACATTCACTAACAGGAAAAAGTCTCATCTCTCATAGATCTATAGGCCATGTGCGCAGTGAGCATGTTGTAATTCCCTGATTATGTGCAACTACTTTTTCATCCCACACATTATGTAAAATACATATGGTCAAACATTTAAATTATATGATAATGTCAACCCTGGACTTAAGCTATCTACTGTCTTTTTGTGTATTAAATAGTATATTTTATCTTTTGGAACAAAACTGTACATATGAGTATGTGTGTATGAGTAAAGCTTAGGAAACTCAACAATCACAAACATTTTTGATACTGCATTATTGCTACAGGGAATTAAGCTGAGAATAATACAGATTCGAGTTATTATCCATTCATCCTAGTTACAGCAGGAGCAAGTGTGTAATAGGAAACACCTCTGACTGTCGCTTCTGAGAGCTGCTGCTGCAGCAAAGCTTTGGTCCTTAGAATGTTCTTGATTATAATGAAAAAAGGAATGTATACATTTATAGCTGCTTCATGCATAGGTGCACTAGGAACTGACATCTCTATCAAATGCTTTCCAATAGATCATCATGTAATCATGCAATCCATAGTTCACAATCAATCACTGTCAAGCCCACTTGCATTATCCAGGGTGTTGTTACACACACGCAGTACTGATTATTTCACATTTCATACCACATTTGCATTTTGGTTTAAAACGTTTAGCTCATACCTTTATCTACTTACAATGGGTAATATTGATCCAGCAGTGTTACTGTCCCTTTCGCCAGTTCGTGCAGAAGCTCAAAATTCTTAAATCAGTGGGACCATTGAGAGGCTTCGGGCGTGGATGAGTACATCTTTCACTGCTGACCTAATCTCATCTCTAGGAGTGAATATGGCACAATGTTCCCTGCCCCAGCTGATGGAATCACATTCAACAGGGCCACTAAGACAGCCAAATTGCGGCTCATTTTATCTGGGTTTATATTACAATTTGATATGATCCCAAAGCTGACGGGAGGAAAAGAGGACTGGCTTCCACAGCTCAAAGTTTAGAGTGCTGGAAAGTCTTTAAAAGTGCAAGGCCTGGGTACACAATTAAAAGGCTGAGGTGCATGTTTGTGTATGTGCCCATGCAGAAAGGCACTTTTCTCATTTTGAACTCTTTACATCTCAGTTATACTTTGCATTTCATACAAATAGCAGAGCTAGAGTACTTTTATGACTGGTTAAATTAGTGCCCAAAAGCCAAGTATACAGTCTGTAACACCTTTTAGCAGTTTAATGACATGCCTATGATGACATTAAAGGCCCTGAATACCTATTTTCTCAATCGGCAATTTAGTGTAATCAGTGGGTTCCTACATGAACACAAAATGTTTTACTAAAACTAAACTAAACTAAATTTGTCTATTTCACATGAGCGATTTCTGTCTTTTGTGTTCTGCCTGTGCTTTTATAACTCATTTGAAGTGGACAGTGCTTAGTTGGAGGAAATAAGACATCATGATAAAACTGCACCCACACAGACATGATCAAACAGATTAGTTGAGTTTTGATTGTTAAAATCATAAAACACAAAACTACAGTTTCTTTTTGTTTTTTTTGTTTTTTTCAAATTGTGTCTTTGATTGTTACTTATTCGGTCATGCATATTTTAAGTTGTAGAGAAATAGCCACAATTTCTTTTGCCCAGGGGTGCCAAGGGATTTTAGTGTCTCACCAGTGTATTTGTGAGAAATATAAACCCTGCTCCCGATGTTGGGTTACAGTGAAGAGCAGAAGATCAAGGGTCAAGGTGGACTTGGAACATATGGTTTGGAACATATGTGCTGTTCTTCTGGTAGTTTGTTTTTCTGACTGAAGTGCAATGGAAGGAGGACGTGTTGGACTAAAAAGGTTGAAGGATTTCTAGGAAGGGAAACAGTTGGCCAGTGGACCACAGTATTCTGCATGAGCTGTAAGGATCAAAAAGTCAGTTCAAAGAGGCAGATAATGAGAACAGTGTTCTAGCCTGGAGATGACAAGTGCTTGGACTAGGAGCTGATAAGGGAAAGTGTGGTCCAATGGATGCTGTAGAGAACAAATCTTCAGGCCAGAACAGTGGCTACCATCTTGTAGGATAGTTGGTTGTTGGTTGAAAATCTAAAAGTTTTTTTTTTTTTTTTTTTTTTTTTTTTTTTTTTTTTTCAGATAGGAAGTGTTACTGTAGTTAGTTTTATCTTAAAAAGGGACTGGAAGTAACAGGGAGGAAGAAAGTCATTTTCACCTCTAGCTGGAGATCATCCACCTAGAAATGTCAGTTAGGCATGCAGAGATGTGTTCTTGAACCTGACTGTGTGAGACATGATAACTGAGCCACAGTACTGCTAAATGAAAATAGGTAGGGGCTGAGCCCTGAAGCATATTTTGCCTAAACTCTTGCTGAACTCTTTTGCCAGCATTTGTGTCAGTCTGTGTGCATAAATAAGCCAATATTGCATATCAAGGTAATATGGGCATTTCTGTGTTAGTCTGTCAATACTGCCCATAAATGAGATGAAGATGATTTTCCTCAACTGTTTTTGTTGTCTATAAAATCTGTAGTGAACTCTGCCTTGCCCTGCTTCTGGGAGCTGCTAAACCTGGAACGAATTTCATTAGTATGTTTTTTCTTTCCTTTTTTTTTTTGGATAGAAAAGCTGAAAAAATGTACTCTGAGTACCTGGTACCTGCACAGAATAAAAACTTTCTGCAAGTCTTATTTAAGACATTTTGGATTTGGTTTTGGAGTACACTATGAAGGTCTTGTGATTTTGATTCCACTGTCCCAAACTTTACTTTTTTCCATCTTCATATATATTAGGATATTTAGGACAGGACAGTCCTTTTCATCAGTTTGATCAGTTTTCTTTAGGAGCTGACAGAAGTTTAATTTCTTGTGGCATTGCTAGGACCATTGGATGGTGTTGTAGGCTATTTTTTGGGTGTGGCCTCTTGCTACAGCTACCCATCACTGAAGAATAACTTTTCATGTGGCAAATCTGTTTTTAGATTTTTCTGATGTCAGCACACGAATCCCAGTGGGTGAATGAAGGAAAGCGTTCTTCAATGTTCCATGTTTACAGCAGAGAATAGTTTTCTGAGTACAGCCAACACAGGGCCACCGGGTCTTTTGTGAATCGTCTTTTTTACTGTGCCAAAATGTGGAACAAAAACCGTTGGCAGTGTCTCGCACAAAATGTGAGGAAAGGAAGCTCAAAAGTTAGCCAGTCAGGGTTTATATTTTCATCATTCATGGTTCAGGTGTTTCTTGTGATTATTATTTACACTGCAAAGTATCTTTACATTTCCCTCTGTGATTTGCATATAATTTTCTGTTTTCTTCACTTTCATGACGACATGAAATCAAGGGCATATTTACCAGTATGTGTATTCACGACAAATCTAAAAAACAACCTTAACTTTGGATAGTTCTTTGGATAGTATCTTTTCTCTAGATGTGAGATAGGTGGGTAATTTCTGGGGCAGCGCCTGATAGATAAAAACCATACATAGCTGCCTTTGCCCTGAAAATATGAGATGACTAATCTAATATCTGATATGATTCACTGTGAGGACTATCACACATAAAACATGGGATGGTCTGATAAACAGTCTCCTGAAGCTTTCAGATACAAAATACATTTGTATTGTAGAAAATGTCCTGTTGGTCTAATATTACTATTAGTAGTACTGCAGTCCTTAGATACACAGTTGGCTTTATTGTCCCAGAAGGTAAATTTGTTTACAAAGCAAAGGCATGTTTATATCACACAAGACAAAACATACAAATATGACTCAAATATAAATATTTTTTAAAAGAAAGACATTTTAAATTCAATCTCAGTTCTTTTTTTAAGCACTTATTCTCTATTGTAACTCCAAAATCAGTGGCATTCATTAGAACCCCCTAGCAGGTTCCATCGTACCCATGTTAGCTCTGCAAGCATACTAATTACCACGCACCAAAAACTCCTGTACAATCCCATACAACATGTATGAAAGAGCCAAAAGTTCATTGGGGGCAAAATGTGCAAAATGGGTCAGAAACCAATCCTATTTAATGTCTAATTCTTGGTGTTAGATATTCCATGACAAAATTTCACGTTTATGATTTGGGTTTTTTTTTTTTTTTTTATCCCAATTATTTTTATCCCCCATTATCCCAAATTGCATCCCAGTCTAAGTCTTGTCCCAATTCAGACAAATCCATGTCCCTGGCTTCCATTCTTTGTAGACTAAAGATTTGGTCTCTAAAAAGGGTTTTGATTTTTCATCCTTTTGAATGCACTGAATGTCGCATTTAGCACACATTTAACCCATGAATGTACATTTTCTGAGACTGTCCTCCCAAGAAAAATGATGAGAGAATCAGTCATTTCAGCAAAAGCCTATAAACTACAAATGTTTATGTTCAAGTGACAAAGCTCTTAAAGGAATTATGGCTGGTGTTTGTCAGGAGCAAAGGAGGAAGTAGCTCCAACCACTCAATGCTTGATTCTTTTAAGCAGCACTGACTGTGGCTGTAGCTCAGGAGAGTGGTTGGCGGTCTGAACCCCAGCTCCTCCTGTCGTCATGTTGAAGTGTCCTTGGGTAAAACACTAAACCCCAATTTATTCCTGATGGTCAGACGGCTTTGTATATAAGCACTATGTAAATGGAGCCATTTAACCATGACCACAGTTTTACTCTGACGGTAACAAAGTGTTTGTTATCTTAATCATGACAACAACAATCCCCTGACCTTAAAGTAGTTATTTTAATTCCATTCACAATGTAGCCAAACTTTATATAACTGTCTAAAATCGTGTTGACTTTCTACACTTATTTGTACAAACAACTAAACCTGAACACGGCATAATGTAACGTAATGCATAACTTAATTTGCACTTGTTGTTAAGAGATCATTTTTCTTCCAGTTTGTCAGTTAGCTTGTATAATTCCACAGCCCATGTACCCACATCACTTCAGTTGAAGGACATGAGAACTTGGTTCCTCATGCTCACCATCCAGGCCTCATCATTTATCATTCAGGATCCTCACATCTGAAAATGGGCTCTTAATTATTTATTTTCTGGCTGTGTCCTGGGTAATTTGGGTGCAAGACCTTGTGGTGATTTACAAGAAGACCTCGATGGATGATAAATGTTCTGCACTGGTGATATGATTGGAACCTCTACTGTCTTCCTCCTCCTGCCTGTTCTTTTTTAATTTACCACCAGTTAACAGTTTTGAAAAGAACAAAAAAAAACAATAATATAATATAATATAATATAATATAATATATCTTTATGGGTATTTTTAGTGCTCTCTTCCAGTAAAAGTGATGCATTTAAACAGAGAGAAAAAGCTACTGTTATTACCCCACCTCCTGCCATGTTAGTGCATGTCTCACCACAATACCCAGTTTAAAGCAGAAACATATCAAATTTCAGAAGTAAGACGCCGTGGAGATGTCCTCTAACTGACACTCATTATTTATTATTTTGTCTCACTGGTCAGACTTCTTTCCTGAATAATCATGATTTCCCTAACATGCAGCACACGGATGAATCTGCAATAAATACATTTTAGGATTAAAGACAAATTTGCTGCTAATTTTGAATTTTTTAAACACTTTTAATCAGGTTTAAATTGTCCAACCATTCTAAAATGGCTCAGTGGTAAGTTAATCTTCCATTCATGTAACTGAATTTAAAAGGAAAAAAAAGCTTTTTTTCAGCACCAACAGTGACACCCAAAATCGGTGTTCTGACAAATTACACTCATAATGTCTGAAACATTAGATTGGAATGGGAAAACAGTTACATTACAACAGATTGCTAATGATCACATTCTGTGTTGGATGACAAAACATAGATCAATGAAATTACTCTAGCTGCGTTATGCTAACTCACTTCTCTGCGAGAAACAATACCATACAAGGTGAAGCACATAATTAAAGACAAAACGTAATTCCCTACTATATATTGTGATTTCTTCCCATCATTTGGCAAAACAGTCTCCACAGAGAGCAGCAACACTAAAATTTCACAGAGGAGTTAAGATGAAGGCCAACGGCCTGTGAGTTCACACACTTTTCTGTCTTTTCTCTCCATTCCTATCCTCTTCTTTTTGTGCAGAGGCACCATAATGTGTGCACTGTGGTTTGATTAAGCACTCCCCAGGGTTTGGCAGAGGGAGGAGAATGTGTTTACTACAACACTTTTATGCTATATACAATGTTCAGTTTGTGGTCTTGATTGAGCCCTGTAGGCCTATCGAGATCGCAGCCTCTGCTCTCTCTAAACCTCTGGGGGTTAATTAACCAGACTAGGTAACTAGCTTGCAGCCCCCGATTGCATTAGCAGACAAACAGACCTGTTGAATCTTCTTTGTCTGTGTTCTGCTCATTTTAGATAGTGTTCCCAAAGTTTAGCAGATTTGGTCTTGAAAATGCAGGAAAACTAGAAGGAAGATGAATGTCCAGCAAGTCCCTCGTGCTGTAGTTTCCTGCAGCTGTGATTCTCTGTGATTTGTTGTCTGAAAGAGGAAAACGCACAGGATGAAGATGAGGATTCTGCTTTCTAAAGGATTGTCTGTTGGCTTGGTTTGCTTTTTCTGCGGCTTAGCATTATCAGTAGGCTACTCTTTGAGTGACTGGTAAGACACCTTTACTTCAATTCTGTATTGAAAATTGATTATTAAATACATGTCTTTAATCTGTCAGGATCATTAAGGTTAATTTACTGTTTATAAGCACTGTATTTTCATTTGATGTTTATATTGCAGCGTTATTCATACCAGCACAATACCTAGAATGGATTAATTCGTGAATTGATAATCTCTAACTGGGGGGAAAGGGGAGGCAGAGGAAGTCATATCTGCATTCATTTCAGTGTAATCCTCTTTAATTCATGAAGCTTTATTTTTTTAATTGTCCATATGATGAGTGTGCACATGTCTGCATTCAGTCAGTTGGTAGAAATATTCTGTAGCCTTTCATAATCTGTAATACTTAAACTGGGATATTGTATGTCTCACCTTGCTGCCTGGAATAGATTATGTGTGCCACACTGAGAGTGTGTCTGAAGGCAGACAAATGCTTATTTTTGACTCTCTCACAGATGGGCGTAAATCCATGTCATCCCATAAAATCATTGCCAGTGCCACCAAACCTTACAGAACCATCATGATGCCAGATGCCCTTTGTGGAAAATCCGAACATCTTGCATACTTCTCAGCTGCCTTACTGAGCTGCATCCATCTTATAACAGAACTTTTATGTATGCTACCCAGCCTATCATCCTGTTACACATCTACTGCTCTGCAGAAGAGTAATAGGATGCTGCAGCAGTGGAGAATGGTACACTGAGAGATGAATGCATCATTTCTCGATAATCCCCAATTATAACATGGACACAAACCTTGCAATCTGCAATCCTTGTGTAACTATTGTGTCAGAATAACGCTTATTACTATTTCACTCTCATGCACAAAACGAAAAACAGAAATGAGTCTTATCTGGAGATTCAGATAGGAGCTACATGGCTTTTGAAACAAAAAATATCTGACCCCACAGCGAAACAAAGAGCTTTGCAGGGGCATCTTACGCATGGTGCATCAGACAGCAGGCTTAATCTTCCTTTGCTAAAATGGTGTGGAAATCTGAGGCATTATTGTGTTCAGCAGTGAGGTGTATGTGTAATGAGCGTACAACACTAGTCTGAGAGGTTTCACCAAAGTGCTGAGGTTTAAGGAAAAGAGGAACATGATTCATCTTGTTTGTAAGGCGAGCCTTTATTAGGTGAAGAGTAAGAAAAAGGCCTTGGCTATAGCTCTTCCACCCAGAGGCTCTATAATTGCTTTCGGCTGCACCTTGAGAATTTGATGAGTCAAGTCAAGACTTTTGTTTGAGTGACTGAGCAAAAACAGAGCTCTTACTGTGAAAGTGAATTATTACAGCATCACTTTGGAAACACAAAAGTGAAGGCCATGGGATGTGAGCAAGCTTTGTTCATTAGACATCAAGACTCCTTAATTTTGCTCACGTAATTGCCTTCATATGCATTAATGAAAGAAAAAATGCTTGAGCCTGCAGTTAATTTATGGTTTTTGAGTTTCTAAAAGCGATACACGTCCAGCTCACATTTACCATCAACTGAGAAAACAGCTCTTTCTAAGTATTGCACTGCACATCTGAAGCCGCAGCCGACAATAATATATATTTTTTTCTTTTTCCAGGTTAATCTTTTATTTATGTCACATGCAATTTTAATAAGTATCATATTCACATAGAGGGGTAACTTGATATTGTGACTGCTGATACGTGTTGTCTTAGCAAAGCGTGCAGATGAGATTTTGTTTGTAAAGCTGTTGACTAACAAGGTATGAGTAATTTAAATGCTCATTTGTACTATACACTAAATTATCACAGCAATTTGTATAGTATACAAGCTTGGTGACTGAACACCTCAGTCTCCAAGTTATGATGTCACCTGTTTCTGCCTCTGTAGTATTTTCAGATAAATTAAATATTCATAAACTGGATGTAAAACAGATTTCTTGCATCCCAATGAAAGCAGTTTTTTCGAAGAAATAAAACCGCCTCTGTTATTCCAGGCCAAATGTCCACTTCTTCTGTGGGTCTACAAAAACAGGACACACTGCTTAACAGTCCTTTGTACTTGTGATGAGTCATTACCATAACTCTAACACACACCCCGCACAAAATGTACCACATCAAAGAAAGTTACACTCACCGCTGAACTGTAAAATCTCTTTATGTTTCGCTTTTGTTACATCTACAGATAGTTGTCCTATCTGGCACTTCTTACTCTATGATCACACAAGCTCTGTGATTGTGTCTTGTTGTGCTGTTTTGATTCGGTCCTCTTTAATTATAACTAATTTCCATAATGCCCCCTCCCTTCCCTTTCCTCCACCATTGCACTACACGCCCCTCTAAAAAGTTGACACAGGCTACCAACTAGTAATAAGAGACTTCTGTATGGGAAGACGCAGACAGCTCTCTGCTCTTATTAAGCAGAACAGAGTGTACTGTATCTGTCGAAAGAAGATAGGTTTGAATTGTTTTCACAAGACCCTTTGGATATCCAGGATCCTATAATGGGGCCCATGGGCTTTGTCATACATGATATATATCAAATTAATTGTCACATGGAAAAAATGATGGCCAGTGGCCAAGACAAACTCACACATCATCTTCATATTGCTGGGAAAGGAAGTTGTCCAACCCTATCTGAAGTGAAAGATAAAACTTCATGCCATTTTACCAGTCAGACGTCTGTTGGGAAAAGCAGAGTTCTATTTTCTGTCCTCATATGAACAGCCTTGTTTTTGCAAATAGGGTGCCAGCAATTCACAGTAACTCTCATTCTAAATCATAACCATGTCCTTTAAATTTGCCTTGAAGGCACTTTAATTTTCTTAGCTGAAACTGTTAAATCCCCTAAACATTGGAGCACAATCAGTTAGCCATGTGCATCTTGAATTAGGTACAGGGTGGTCATGATCAAGGCAAGGGATTATGTTTTTTGAGGTTCATGTCATCACAGAAACATCTGTGATGACATGAATCTTTTTGAGATAAAAGGTGGACGCACGGTTGCTAGGAACGAGGTAATAAAATGTTAGGGAATTTCACTAGAGAGGATATGTTTTGCGAACAAAAATCAAGTGTGACAGAGTCTGCGTAGCTGAATTTTAAGATGGAAACGTGAACAACGATCTCTTTAAAATCCCAGTCTTGATTTTATGGAGAAAAAAAAAAATAACAAAAACATTTAATCTCAATTATTCCATGTAATAAGAACTGAGGTCATGTTTGCTCACCCTATGGAGGGATGCTCCCCACATGTAGCACATGGACATTCAGTAATTAATTGTTGGAAGTCCTATCTATTCAGACCATCTGGACTATAATTAGAGTCACAGTAGTGCCCTGTAGCTGAGAGTCATCCTGTATCCTTTTCTTTCCTCCCCTCCGCCAGATTGGAAGCAATAACCTTTTCCCCTGAACTTTTCTACCGTCGTGACACAGTGTTCTTAGAAGTAACCCTAAGGGGCACTTTGGAACAAGTAGAGCATTGTAGTGTAGTGCTGCTTTTGGCTGTAGTTTTTGTGGCCACCCACACTGACACCTTAATGAAAATGGCTGGAAAGTAGTCAGTAATAAAACCAAATGCCATTCAAGACAATTACGCGTTGCTAGAAGTGTACGATATGGCTGCACTGGTGAAAGAAGTTGCACAAACTGCGATGGATGCGCAGAATCAAATCCCATTATGGTAATAATTTTAAACTAACTGTACATGAGCCTCTAATTGTGCACAGTTCTGCAGCAGGTGCAGGTGTTTTCACACAGCACCTCAACCGTGGCTGTTTTCTTTTTTTAACTGGTGGCCAAATGTTTTTAGTTTATTTTATAGTATTAATAATTGCATACACACTGGCTCCTGATTATTTGCATTACGTACATGTTAGTGCTGGGTTACTGTGCCACTAGATACAATGATACTATCTTATTTTGTTTTTATGTTTCACCCCTGCCACAATTAACTGCCTCATTCCAATTATACTGTTGTTTTTATAATCTTCTTTGTCCTGTCATTATGTTACTACTATTGTTGTGTTGTTGTTGATAAGTAGTGTGTCTATGGGGAACACTGATATTGTCACCAAACACCAGCAGATGGACTGTGAGATGCAGTAAGGGTTGGCCAGACACAGGCTTGAAGGTGCAGCAATTTATACTGTGAATACTGCATCCTTTAGTTTCTTATTGCAACACAACAAACACAGTAAAGGACATACAAACCTAAACATGAATTAAAGCTGTGGAAAAATATGATAAATTGAAGTGGCTTAAAGAATGCGGTTGGGACAGCAGTTTGAGAAAGTGTCTTAGTAATATTGCAGTGTTGTGAGAATCAGAATCAGAATCAGAATCAGAAACACCTTGCCAGGTATGTTACACATACACAGAATTTGGCATGGTGTGCAAACAGAAAACTTGGACTGACAAGTCCCATAACGCACGCAGCAAAACATACTAAATAAAAAGAAAGAAAGTACTAAGAGAAGGACAATCTGTACAAATAATGTGCAGTGTTGCAAAGAGTATAATAGAGAGTATAATAAGAGAAGAGTATAATAAGATTTTTGAGGGGCAGTCCATAGAGCAACTGATTAATCCAAAGATTAATTTAATCTGTTTTCATAATAAAACATTATTAGCCGTTCCCTCCTCTAAGCGTTACCTTTCAGCCCTCTTAAAAGATTATACACTTCCCAATCACTTACCTTGAAGCAGTCAAGAAAGTCATTAAGTTAAGTAGATGCTGTCAGTGTTCCGGACGCTGAAAACGATGGGAGAAATTCGTGAAGTGCCATGAGAAATGGCCATGTTAATGATTTCTCTGCAAAAAAGTCTGTCTGCAGTAGAGTTGGTTTGCGGCTTATCTTCAGCAAACAGACCCTTGATGGAACCTGCCCCAGGTCTCCAGGTGGCAACAAACTTTTAATGTGAGAAGGTGGTTCTGAGAAGCCTAAAAAAAAGAAAATCCACAACACATCTGCTGTATAAATAAAGAGTTGGTGAAGAGTGTGTCTCCAGACCTGTTTCCTTGGCAAAATTGGTCAGCAAATTACCTCTACTCTTCAGTTAGATAAATGTAAAATGGTTCTCTCTTATAACAATAGTAATAGAAAACATTGGTTTCTAGTGATTGTTCTGGTATTGAGGAACTGTCAGCAAGTATAGCTCAACAGATACTGAATGTTCGAGACTGGTATTAATGTTTTAAAGCTTATAATGATCCATCGGCCGATTGTTTGTTTGTTTTTTCCCATTACCCCCTAGGTTTTTTGTTTGGGCAAATGTAATGTAGAAGATTACCAGTGTGGCATTCTGTACTGCAATTCCTTGTTACTTATCAGCTGACATGCAGAGCAAATCAATACTGATATATCTACAATTAGCTAATATTGGCTGATTAATCAGCTCTTAGGCAGATGATGTAAACCACATTACCTCATGTTGATTGAGTGCTCAAATTGCTCAAAAGTTACTACATAACTTGAAAAAACTACATTTTTACTTAAATGATATGTGAGAAATCTTGGATATACCCTCACTCAAGTTTGAATGTTGCCCTCTGCCTCTCTGCTCCTTTATCTGGTCTGAAATAGAATAAAACACACTCTTTTTGACATAATGTTAAGATTATGTCTTTTAGCTTGGTCAGTGTGGTACTGAGAGTGAAATACAAAAATGTCTTTACAGTGATGCTGGCATTTGATGCCATTTTTAGAACTGATTGATGGAGCTCTTGTAAACTCCTTGGGTGACATCCAACCAGATTCTGCTGGATTTATAAACACTGCCACTACACGGGACTCATCACAAAGTGCTCCCTCATATCAAGCCGCCTATAGTACCTTCAGAATTGGTTGGACACTCATTTTATTTGTAACAACAGAATTCATGTTGAAAAGCTATTTCTAAATCCAAAAAAATCAAATTGTTTCTCACAGTAAACAAGCTACAGGGTTTCCATCAATAACCTTATATTATTTCATGATAATTACTGAGTGCCTTATTCAAGTTATGTCTCTAGAGACTTAACTGAAGCAACAAAACACATATTTATTCTTTGAGAAAGTTGCAGATTGATATTTAGCATAATGTATGTTTGTGATATGTTGGTTTGATCTATAGTAATTCACATATTGACAGTGTGAAGCACAAGTACACATCAAAAACTCCAGTCACTGTAGCTACCTAGAGCACATTGCCTTGGTAGACCTACTGTTAAAATATTAGCTTCCCACACCACCCCTTTTCCAGTGCTTAAACTAATCACCCAGGGCTATTGTTAGCTAAACTGCTTCTGTGTAGTGAGCTTCAGAGTCCCTGGGTGGATCCAAATGCTTTCTCAGTTCTACTCCTTCACTAAGCAAGCATCTTCAAGGAGACACAAAACAGAATAAAGTGGATGAAATGTGGGAGTGAAATAAAGTGGAGGCCATTTTGGATTGTTTGATATACTACATACGTAATTACAAAAGAAGTACAGGCTGTGACATTAACTGTGAGAAAAAAAAAAACTAAAGATAACTTTTACTCCCACTGGAATTATTACATATCATGATAATCAGTGACATCTTAATACACTCTACATTTTGCAATATACATTTTTTTATTGCACAATACCAAAAAATTGCTGCAGATTACATCTTTTATTTAAGAAATACTGCTGAAATTTCAGTCATTTTAGCAGCTATAATCACAAAAACACTGAAGTGAGATCCTACAGGGATAAGTGTGGTTCAGTGATAAGTACTGAGGGTGTTCCCATGCCTCAGTCGCCAAACACCCAAGGGAGCGAACGGAGCAGGAAATGTATTTCAGTTAACCATAACGATGACAGCCACCTGAGGAAGGCCATTTGTATCAAACATGAGTTCCGATACTTTGAAAGAGAAGTAATTTAATACAGCTGAGATTTTTATAGCATTGCACTTTTACAAACTTCTCCAATTTGAATATTTCCAGAGTTGCTTGAACTGTGTCTGGAAATCTTATTCCAGTGTTTGTACTGGAGGCAATCTGCAACTGAGAAGGCAATTTAATTAAACTTGAGCATGTTTATTTTGATTAAATTCTAGCTACATAGTTTTGTACTGTTGTCGCAAGTCGACATTGTTTAAGCAATGACATTACCTGAGCGCCCACCGGCAATGCAAATACTATCCTGCTCACGCACATTTGACTGAATGCTGCCTGTGGCTATTGCCTTTGACAAGCAGCTCTGACAGATCAGTATTCAAATTCAGAGATCCCTATTTTTTTTCCTTGTTTTCTTTTCATTTTACTCCCACCGCTTGACTTCTCCACGCTGCTCCAAAATAGGAGATGTGTGAGAGATACATGGAGACCACCCAGAACTCTCCTCATGAATTATGTATGTATGAGATGAGAAAGAATCATGGTAAGATAATTAATCATACAACTAAATATAGATGAAGGGTATATTTTGTTGCTCAAGTCTGGCTTGTTTCTTGAAGGCAGTACATAAAACTTGCATCAGAGCTGGGGGGAAATCAACTATGTCAGTCATTAATGTACAGTACAGAGCGATGAAGTGACTTAGTCTGTGACATACATACTACAGACTTAATGTCACCTCTTAAATGCAGCTTGTAATGGTTTAACGGTTTAACGTGAATAAGAGAAAATCAGAGCATGGAAGCTCCTTGTGAATGATGACATAGATTTAGTTTTGCCAGGTTCTGTTGTTTTGGTGATATATTCATTCATTACTTAAAGGACCAGAGTGTAGGATTTAGGGGAATATAGTATTCATAGTTATGTTTTTGTTAGCATATAATCACCTGTAACTGGTCCGGTCTAAAAGACAGTTGGTTCACAATGATATCAAAATGAAAAAAAACACAAATTGAAACTGAGACTTGATCCTTAAAATTGCTCCTGATTAATTTTCTGTTAATTCATTACATGTTTCAGCTCAAATGTAAATCCTTTTTCCCCATCCTGTAAAAAAATCCATCTTCATCATGTAAGGACGCTGTTATTTGGTAAACTACAATAGTAAATTTATAGCCTAACTAATAGCGGATTTTTGAGGTAATATCAACAAGCATAGTTTTTAAAAATCCATTAACATTATATGGCCAGTATACAGTTTTTACATAAATGCATAAACATATATCCCTTTAAATTGTCTTTTAATGAATTGTGAGTAAGATGTGTACTGAGGGGACTATCGGCTAAAGGTCATGACAAGAGTTAATTACAAATGGGAATGAAAACGGAAAGATAGCACTGTACAAATATATGATCATCATACCTGATCTGAATTACTATATAATTTTGAATATATTCACACAAACTACACTGTAAATGCTGTCATAATTTCTGAAAAGGAAATTATGACAGCATTTATGGCAATGACACTTGTCTCCTTGTGAAGCATCTTCATAGCTCCTGAGTAGAGGACCAGGAACGACTGAGGGGGAGAATATGATGTCAAACAATTTCACTGATATTCTAAACAGGATGAGAGCTTTAGGAAACACTATCCCACAGTGTCTGAAGTGAAAGTGAACAGCGTGAAGCGCCATAAATGCAATATTGACTGAGACATTCCGGACAAGAATCAGCAGGACGGTTATTTTGGACATTATCTTTTGCCACCTGCTGTAGCTTTTATTTTATTTTGTTTTTTCTTCAACAACTGAATTGTGTGACCTGATCAATATCCAATAAGGCTTTGTGATCCTTGCATGGACCGTAATCCCATGGGAGAGCCATATTGGATGGCTGGTAACAGCAATCTATAAAAATAGTCAAATCACTCAAATGCCTTCTTTGATTTGTCCCCCGAGAGTTCATTAACCCTTTGTAAGCCATTTGTCAGCCATAACTGCAGGCAGATTAGCCCTACTGGATGAATTCTCCTGGGTAGTGATCATACTGTGAGGTCTTGAGGCAATGTCATCTGTGTTTATGTATGTAAATGCAGTGTTTTACTTGAATCAGCAGCACTGTAGCATTTATATTTTGCCACTGAAAAGGCATTATTGTGCTCCTTATTGCATAATTTGTATCAGAAGCAATGGTATACAATTCAGTGGAACCTGCAATAACATTAGCATTAATAACATTAGCACTGTGATAGCTCATCTTACACCTATCATAACACATTTGCAGTCGCCTGATTATTTCACCTGAGGCAACACTGTGTACTCAGCTAATAACATCAGTTCAAGAAGTTAAGGAAGTTGAGTTAATCTGCTTATTAATTTCTCAATTATTCAATTAACAGTTTTGGCTATAAAATATCAGAACATGTGAAAAATGTCTCATTTTATTAGACAAACCAAGTACAAAACCCAAAGATACTCAGATTACTGTCATGCAAGACAAAGAAAAGCATCAGACGCTCACATTTGAGAAGCTGGAACCAGCAAACCAGCAAGTGCAGGGTGAAATATTAGTCTATACTAGTCTAATACCAATCCGTTTTCAAGATTTGAATCCAAAAGTCAAGTAAATTCATTTGTATATAATAATAATAATAATAATAATAATAATAATAAAGAATGAATTGCTCTTCCAGGATGGGCACCACACGTAGTAGATGTTGTATATACATAATAGACAGCAATGATGCTAATAAAATCACAAAGTGGAGAAACAGATTGCCAAAGTACAAACAAACATACATGAAAAAACTTTGCTGAAATGAATTTGACATTAAAAATCTGAAATTCATGAATTGTCAGTATCAGATACTGAATAATCCTCTGAACCTTTGCTAATAGTGTTCTTTTGTTTGTTTAAGAATTTAATTTGGATTTGGAGTGTGAACATACAATAGTCAATACGCTATATTACCTTTCCTCCGACTGTTTGAAACACCAAAAGCTACATAATCATATATGTTCCTGTTAAACCTCAATTTTATTTTTCTTCTCACCAAACACATCACACCAGCAGATGACTCAGACTGTATGGGAGGGAAAAACATACAAGCAGAAATCAAGGGCTGACATTAAGGACTGCATAAGGCTGCATTGTCTTTTTGCTACAAGCTGCACAATTGAAAGGAGTGTAATAGCATTGAGCTGCAAGGTCAGAGGCCAGATCTCTTGATTGAGTGAGGAGAGAGAAAACCAAAGAGGAGGGAGAGAGGGGAGGACAAAGGGAGAGAGAGAGAGACCGAGGAACAAGCATCGCACGCACAGAAAATTATAGCAAATGAGAGTAAGATTTAAAACAGGAAGTTGTGAATCCATTTTGGCTTAGCAGAAGGGATGGAAAGATGTCTTGCAAATATTTATACAGAATTTCCTTCCAAGTATCTCGAAACACTGCAGGGACATCACAGAGATGCATGGGTATGTTTGAGCTGCATGTGTTCATTTTCGTTAATGTCATGAATAATTTGTGTCCCTTAAAAAAATGTTTAAAATTTTATCTCTGCATTTGTATGTCTGTTATTTTGGGCATAAAATATTTCTTGCCCAGTGATCTCTCATGGGTGTGCTGAAGACAGTGTGTGCAGAATGATGCTTGATGCACAACACTGGTTGCTTTGAAAAATCCTTGAAGCTTGAGCAGAATGTTGCAGTATCATGCTTTAAATGATTATGGAGTTATTTGTATTAGGATGGCAATGAGATGTTTGCAGCGTCTGATTGCAATACTCTCAGCACAGTGCTTGGACTAAGCTGATGCACTTTTGGCAGTGGGGAGCGTGATGCTTTCATTATGCTGCAGTAATACTATTTGTTGTTTTCTGAATTTTTGCTACAGGCATTTATGGAGTCAGCAGAACATGTGTTCCTTTATCATGGCTGATTGTTGCTTTTTTTTTTCTTTTGCCATTAAGCAGTTTCAGGCTGTGCATGCTGTATGATATATTTAGTTTTATGAAAGTGGTTAGATGTAAATATAGGCCACAGTGAGGTGTGTGGGTGGAGGGGTAAAGGGGTTTGCCAACTACCTTTAACAGTCCCTGTGGTTGAGTCAGTACCGATGAAACACCCCCTGACTCAGACCTGATGTAGGCTGTCCAGACGTGGAGGGGTGGGGGGGGGGGGCAAGAAGTGAATCCGCAAGGGCTCTCAGGAGCCCACACAATGTGTTAATGGCTGCTGCAGATGCATTTTAATCAGTCCACACAATTTATCTCACGAGGCTTTTCGGTTCAAAGCCGGAGAGAGAACAACGAGGTTGTGCTTACCCTTTTAAAAATCATCTTTAGACGTGAGGTTGAATAGGTATATAGTCAGGGTCAGAGAAAATATAAGAGATCAGTGACGAAAAATCAAGCAGACTTGCTGGTTATGCAAGTTTATGATGAAGTCATTAAAGGAAAGAGGAGATTAAGGAAAGGACTAAAGGAGCTTCTCTCTTCATTTCCTTTCTGACTCTTATCCTTTCTATACCTGTTACTGGCAGCAGTCAGGCATGATTTAGGGAGCAGTTCTTTAACACCTGCTGCTCCCAGGTCCAAGTCGTGGTTGGCAAGCGTGTACACACACTGCTAGCTGTACTCATGAGCAAGACACAGCATCCCTTACAGCTTCAGGGTTGCTGTTGTAGGCTAATCTCTCTGTGGGGGCACCAGGTGGAAAAAAAGAAAATCCCTCTAGGCATCACTGACTTATGTGAGTAAGTCCTGTCAAACCTGAATCTTGCTTTGTGTTAGTTGTACATTGTAACATTATATATCTATACTGTATTTAAGTCCCAACTATGGGTGGTTTGTTCTTATGATTCATCAATAATATACTTGCGCTCATCCACATAAGTGCCTGCATAATGCTTGTATGACAGGGATTCTGATCTCTGATGGAGCTATTGATTTTTCTCTCTGTAGCCGGGGTAGCTTAGTGAGCTACACGTTGTATTTACTGTTTGTGTAATAGAGTATATGTTACATTTATAGAGTACACATTATCAGCCTAAGTGGTGGTCAGGGTGCAGATGGTGAAAGATCTGTTTTCATTATCCAAAAATATTGTTGGTTACCATGAGTAATGAGTGTGGGGCTTTGCTGTTCTTACTGAAGTGGAATATTAATATGTTCTGGAGAGAGGTCGGCTGCATGTCATGTTACTGATCACAGAGGTGGCTATGTGGAAGGTTCCAATATATTTACAGGTGAATGTGTATGATTTCTAACAATTATAACATCATTTTACCTTAGCAGCACCAGTTTAAATGATAGTAGAACTGTTTTAATGCTTTTTAAAGCCCGACCACTGCTGGGTTTTTAAGGCCAATACTGATAGAAATAGTCAAGAATTAAAACAACTGATGACAATCTGTCGACTTGGCCAATTGACTTAGGGACAAGAATTTATGGATTAGAATTTCAAAAATGTATTTTTTATTTCACCATTTCTTTAAAAACTTATTTGATTGATTGACTGAATGATTTCATGGAGATACTGTTTATTCCACCTAAAAAAAAGAAAGGAATCTCTGTACCTCAGTGCTACACTAGTAATATATCTACAAGCTAAAAACAGTCCAATTGGCTTATCCTTCATGCCTCAAATGTTTTCAATATCAAATCTTTTACTAATCAAATATCTAATAACATGCCAGTTTTGAAAAAAAGTACCTAAGATGGGATCAGCTAAAAGTAAATACAGAAGAGTTTGTCATAACCCGTAAATTATGTTAAGCCGTGTTTTGTCTTGTGTCTATGTTGTCTTGTGGTCTCTGCTTTTATTTTGAAATCTTACAGGTTGCTGGTCATTCCTCTATGTTTCCCGCCAGTGTGTTTGTTTTCCCCGCCCCTATTGTTTCCCATTGTCCTATATATTGCCTGTGTCTCCCTTTGTTCTGTGCCAGTTCGTCTTGTCCTACGTCAAGTCAACCAGCGTTATATTCTCGTCAGCAGTGTAAGAGCTTGTGTTATTTTGTACTTGGGTTTTTGAAGTTTTGTGGTTTTGTTGAGAATTAAGTTATCCTCTGAATAGAGTGATTTTGTGTTTTCCTCGATCCGAGTGATTTTTTGTTTACTTCCGTGTTTTTGTTTTCTCGTTTGTTTCCCCGTTTGGGCAATTATTATTTGGTACTTTGTAAATAAAGACTGATTTAAATTTTTGATCTTGCTTCACGGAGTCGTGCATTTGGGTTCGGTCTTTGCTCAGTCGTGACAGAGTTGGTGACTGTCATTCTGTGTCTGTCATGTGGCCATATCTAGCTGTAGATAAGCAGCAGTCCAATGTTCCATATCTTTTAGAAAAAAACACCTATAATATATCCTTTGGGCAATTTTCACCTATTTAGACTATTTGTCCCTGTTGAATGTCCTCGTCATAGAGAAGGAACACAGGCTTTTCTCTGGAGACCATTCTGACCTGTTTAAGTGGTACTATAAAGCACACTAACATCACATCAATATCAATATAAAGGTGCATTAATGTTTATATTGTGTGAGTCTAATGGGAGTGGAGAGTGGGTGGTATTTTAAGTCAGAAAAATACGCTGCAATAAAACTCTTAGCACATAATGCATTGCTCTCTAATGAACTGACAAATTGGCTGATTTTTCTTCTTCACTTGTCACTTTGTAAATGTAATGAAATGACAGTGCTTTGTTCCTCTGAAGTAAGTCCTCTCAAACTGATGCCATTGTATTTTTTTATCCTCACACATTTAATTACCAAGTCCTGTTACCTTTTTTACAAGCTCCTTCCTGTTTCCAAAGTTGAGAATTTTTTAATAGCTATTAAACATAGGATTAACTCTCTTCTCTGAGAGGCTTCTCCTGTGGGATGAATCGAGATCCGGCTGTTTGATGCGGTCGTTTTGACTCTTTCCCAAACTAAGGGTTATCAGACACAGAAAAGAGCAACTGACTCAATCTACCAAGTTTATCTCTAATTAACACGGATTAATTGAGCTTTGACTTCGCTCTGCAAGCCAAGCAGAAGGGCAATTTGTGCAATGAAGCCTATTATTGCCCTGAGGCTGTTGATCCTCACTGTTAAGGGCTCTAGGTCCCAAAACCCTTGATCGTGTAACTATGATCATGTTGCTTTTGCAGTGTGTATGTTAATGAATTATACATTTTGCCACATTGAATCCAATTTATGTAAACAACTGTGAAAATGGAACAATCACCAACAGGTTTTTCACTGGCATCTGCATACAACAAGAATCATCAAGGTTGCTGCAGCTATTGGTCTTTTGTTTTTCTTACGCTACTCATTCTACCTTTAGAAATACTGCTCTCCTCTCCTCTTAATTATTTGTGTTTGGAAAAACTGATAGAGGCTGAGTTGTTTAATCGCATCCAGGTCACATCCTGACGAGGCGTTGTGTTGCATGAGATGTCGGATTGACAGTGGTTTATTAAAGGAGTACAGTGTCATTTTGCATGTTGGCAGACTCACCTTTAAGCCTCGCTGCCCTTTACAAAGATCCTCTCAATAATGGATACGGTAAAGAGCATTGCAGTCTCTTCCCTCTCATTATGATCCCATTTGATTACTCGCCAATGCTGTTTTGAAAAGGTGGGTTAATTGCACACTCTGACGATGAACTAACCTGCAAGTTAATAACATCTTTCCTTCAGGGTAGCATCATTATAAGATATAAGCCTCATTAAAATAAAATAATGATTTAATAACTTTCCCTTGCAATGACCCTTGTGAGGATGTAAGAGTATTTTTTTAGTTGTCTGGGAAATTAAGTCATCAAACACTGTGCTTTTGCATGTCCACTGCTATTTTCAGACAGCGAAAATTAACCATCTCTTGACAAAAACTTTAATTATCCAGTGATTCTGTATAGTGCTTACATTAGCCATACACTTGACTGTGCATTTGACAAAGTGGTGACTTAGTTTATCTCCATCTTAAATGGATTTGAGGAATATAGTGTGTATGCAGGGATCCACTGATGTAAAGGCAGCCAAGTCAGATGCTAATGTACGAAAGAGCTTGCCGTATAAATGCTGCACCCAGTATGTAAAACATTCGCTCCCTGCATGATTACACATAATGTTGCTTTTATTATTGCTTTATTCCTCACACAGCCCCCATTCCTTCTGTGGCTTTGCTCCAGCTCAAAGTTAATTTTCCTCCTTTTCCTGCCTTTCAAAGTGGCTCTTCCTCCGGAGCCGTCTTCCAAGTCAAAACATCAAAATTTGACGCTTTGATTATGCTTTTTAAGGGGTGTAGATAATTGCCGGGTGGAGAAAGCAACTGTCTCCCACCATCTACCATACAGGCAGGGAGGCTTTTCTGTGTGAAGAGGAATCACATTATGTTCGATGATCAGTGCCTGGGGGCCACATCAAACACAGTCTGAAAACCTTTCCAGAGGAGATAGAGGCAGGCCAATTTCACAAGTGCCTTTTTATTGGTTGATTGCACAGAGGCCAAGTTGTTATCTAAATCCTCAAACTACTTGGGCAAAATAAGAAGTGCCTTGTGAGCGTTCAGGGTGTGCAAACTTACGCCTCAGATGAAAGCCAAAGCAAAATGTTTACAGCCAATAGTTTGCCAGGATTATGGCTTAAGAGACTAAGTGTAAACAGGATGTGGTGTTTACAAAGTCCACCAGTGACATACAGTGTCATTGCTAGTGTGGAAAAACCGTATTATGCCAACTTTGATTTTCATGTTTTCACTTGAACCGACGGCTTATATAATCCTTCAACGGATGAACAGGTTTCATGCTCTTACAGCCTGCATTCAAATAAATTCAAAACATGGTTTTCGAAAAGGATTTAAAGATTACAAATAAGTTATGTACAACTTAACTGCGGCTTTTCAAGATACACTCCATATGCTTGTATCAGATCTTGTGAAGTCAGACTTTAAACCCTCCATTGCCAAGATTGTATTGCTGTCTAACAAGCTGACCTCCTATACACAGAGGTCTACCATTGAGTGATTTAATTTATCATTTTGCATAATTATATTCACTTCATATTGGAGCTGTGGGGCTAATTAGTTGGTAAATAATTTGAAATCAAACATGGGTAGTGGGTGTCCACTCTGCCCAACAGGGGGAGAGACACTGATGAGCAAACTGACCCATGATTGCTTGATTCAATTTGCTCCAATTAAAACTAAATCAGCTACCACGTTTCTGTGGAGTCTCTGGCTGCTGTAACTCAAAGGAGTTTACAGGAAAACATATGCTTATGAGTAAAGCTGTAATCTGCATGTGCTGTATCTAAAATCACCACACATACATTCATTTGTATTGTCTTTGTGTTGATGACTGCACAAGTACTTTTAAAATGCAGTAAAGAAAAAGAAGACAGCAGAACGTAAACTAAAACCTGACATCTTTATTGTGGAATTTTCCCATAGAAGAAAATTAATGAATAAATACATATAAATGTCAGATCAGTCTAAAATCACCTCATATCCTGAATTAAACAAGTTAAATGTTCTGACTTCATGACTTTTAAGCACATCATTATTCGTGGAGTGCATTTTCACATTATGACACAAAATGGCTGTACATGTTTGAATAACCAATTATCTTAAATTAAATGTTTATTCCCCTTATTACCTGTTTTCATGGTGCAGTTTTAAAATAACAAAATCACAAGATCTTAAACAAATACTGCCTTTATCATTGTCATCAAATGACCAGTAAAACTGACTACTTTTTAACAATCCTGTTGTTTACTACTTTCCATTACACATCCACTAGTTGGTCACTGTACATATGGATAAGGTACACAGAGTGCAGGGAAAAACAAACGTGAACAAAATGCTTGTAGCATTCACTCACCTAGACACCAAGTCAAGAGCACAGCGCTGAAGCTACACGCAGCCTGACAGGAAATGTCTCTAATTAGCTTGTATTTAGTGGAATAATATATAATAGTGAAGTTGAGGACGAAGGAAATGTAAGCCCTACACGCGAAGCATTTCAGAGAGCTGAGGAAGGTACGGTATTGGAATCATGACTAACAGGACGTGCAAGATTGTGTTTTGCCACTCTGGTAAAGGCAGACTCTTACTCGTTAGCCCTGGGCTGTGCTGAAAAGTAAAGAGTGGCATCATGGGATGGAAGAGCCCCCACATGTTCTCAGTGATTCATATGGAAATTAGTTTGTAATGGGAATAGAAAACTGTATGCGCATAAAAAATGGACGAAGACAAATATATTTTCGTTTTCTGTGTTTGTCATAGTGGAGGAGAAAAATCATCATTTCAGTATGACGTGAGTTTGAGCATCACGTTTGGCCGCTTGTGTACATATGCTCAGGATGATGGCATTGCGCAGGCGACCTCAGCACCCCTGCAAAATGGCTGTTCACTGATTTATGCTGAGTCAGATACCATTAGCTGTTATCATCCTCCTCTCAGGATCCAACCCTGCACTAATGTGGGTCAGGGGCCACATTATAGAAACACCTTCATTGTGCCGTCTTATCTCACTGTGCATTGCAGGATTTCTGCCGTCACAGGACTGTTACTGTATGTCACTAGAAATTTCCAGAATACTGAGATAAAATGGAAATATTGGGAAAAATGGTGAAAAATTAAAATTTACCCTAAGATAACCTCAGATCAGTTCCTGATAGTCATTGTAATCCACTTTCTGGCTATTTTTGAAATTTGTGGCTAATATGTTGTGGTTGCAGTGCATGTACAGTATGTACTAAGACAGTAACGAGTACTCAGACTCTTTATTTATGTAAAAGTACCAATACATTAATCTGAAAATACTTCATTACAAGTCTTTTATCAAAGATTTTACTCAAGTACAACAGAACAACGGAAGTATTATTAGGAAAATGTACTTAAAGTATCAAAAGTAATTGTTTTGTAGAAAAAATGGCCCCATTGACTGATGCATTGTTATATATTACCTTGTTAGATTGTTATAGATGCATCAATGCGTAAGCAGCTATTTACTGCCATGAAATGATTGATGGGGCTGGAAACATGAAAAAACAATGATTTGATCCACAAATTTTCATATTGATATTTTGGACTTTTCCTACTTTTTGCTTTTTAACTGAAATATTTGAAAATTCGAACTTTTTTTGAGCCTCAAACAATAATTTAAATGATACCGTCAAAGGAAGTGTACAGGAAATCTTTGTGTGGGGGAACTGATCAGTGGTTGTGAATCACTGTTTTAAACTCAATTTTTTATGTAAAATCTGAATCTCCAAAGTAACTTGTAACTACCACTGTCAAATAAATTTGGTATTTTATAGTATTTTCCACAACTGCAATAGTGGAGTAAAAGTATTAAGCAACAGAAAATAGAAATAGAAATGGAGGCACCAATTGTTCTTTGGCACAGTGCTCTTATTGCATATTGGTACACTGGTTGTTTTTGCTTTGGCACAGTCAGTACATACCGGCATAAGACATATAGCACATTCATAACATGTTGTGCAAAGCTAAATTATCAGGGAAATAATGAGGAAATGAATAAGGATAAGCAGCCAGCATGAAATACATATATACACACAGAAATCCACCCTACATGAGAAGGTAGCTGGGATTTTATTTGTGGATGTTGCCCCAGGGCATCTGTCTAATTCTATGCAGCATTTGCTACTCTGCACAGGACACACTTCAACGTGCACTGCTGATGATACACTTGCATTATGGTTCTCTCATTCAGCAGTGCCCAGGTGAGGGGGTCGCATCACAGGCTCACTCTTACTCTGATTACACACTGTTACAAAGACATCCAATCATTATCCTGATTAGACACCCACTTTGTAAACCATTGAATCATATGGTGCTGCAATTCATGTGGACACCGTGTGTGTGCATAAGGCAGTTATTATGTGGGAAGAATCTGCAGAAACACAAGGGCACAGGAACAATCTTCTATACAGAGATGTGTGTGTGCAGTGTGTGTGTCGCAATCACATTACCCATGTGCATCCAGGAATGTTTTATTGAATCCTGCATTAAACAAATGTATCAACTTAATTTACTGACTGTTGTAGAAAGTACTAGGATTAGGTATTGTTTGCATTTTCCCATAATGTTGACAATTCACTTGTTTTCTGTATCCATATCAAATGCAATATTTTTTTTCCAATACCTGACTTTGCTGAAAGTATGTTTAATTTTGGGTTAACACAAACAGCTGTATAGGAACAATATTGCCTGAATAAAATGCAAAGGTCAACAAATTTATTAATAAAAAATCATCAATTTATTAATAAAAAATCAGGCAATAGAACAGTATTAGACTGACCAGGCATTGTGTGTCAACTGAAAATATATTGGCCAACCAAGTATAGAGCAGTACAATCTTAAAAAAAAAAATAAAAAAATTCCCATATTGCATCACAACATTCAAGGCCAACGGCCAGGTATGAGGGATGCAATAGCACAGGTCTTTTATGAAGTCAGGTATCATGTTAGCACAAATGTGGCACATGGTGGAACAAGGGTAGTGTTTTTAAATCAGAAGATTTAGCTTTACATTCTGAACAAAATGTACTAGAAAGCTGTTAAACAAGGCTATGTACATTTGGCAATGTTTTACAAGTCAGCAGCAGTGGAGAGGTAACCATATGGTGCCCACTAACTATGGCAATAAAGCTTTATAGCACACTGAAGAAATGTTATGAAGAAATAAAGGCCATGAATATGTAAAAATCTTTATAATTTTATCTTTAAAAAAATATAGAGAAAATCCGAGCATCACCATTCATCTTAAATTTGTTTCACAGAGATAAGAATAAATGTAAATATCAGGTGACTCATTTAAGCTACTGCTGCTGGCTACGTTTGGTTTATTAAGATCAATTAACATCAATTTGTTTGGTAGAAAACAAATGGGGAGCATTTTGTAAATGTATGAAAATGAATGCTTTTAATGTGCACAGTGTTGCACTGTTTGAAGTGTTTGTGAAGTCTTAAATTTTGATAATATGAGTTGAATTAATTTCTTAGGTTTACATAATGTTTCTCTTTAAATGGGTATGCCATCACGTTATCTTTACACCATAATCTTTTAGCTTATCAAGAGAAATTCAGATTATTCCTCTCATCGTTTAAATTTAGCACAGCCCATGACACACCAAATGAGGCAGGGATGGTTTGCAATCTTTGCAACCTGTCACCCAGTCTGTTTGTGGCAAGCAGTGCATTCAGTTGATATATCTGCTCGTCTCCATGGGCTTATGTATACGAGTAGCCCTATGGATGAAAAACCAGTATACATAATTAGATTTAAAATGGCCTGCGTTGTGTTTTAATGTAATTTTTTTTGCAGAGGCTGTATGAAAGCATAAGTGAGCACATAAGTGGGCCACATGTACAAAAATGCCAGATGTTCATCTCACCTCAACCAGCACAGTTGTGCCTTCATCTGTGTACCATGGATGATAAGAAAACAAAGACAGCAGACCAGTAAACTGGTGCTAGACAGAGCAACAGAAAAGGAAGTAATTCTAACATGAGGCAATGCCCATCCAAAATTTCAAAATTTGGAGACAAGCAGTTCAGCTTGTCTGTATTTGAATAAGCAACTAGATGGAAATTGGATGGCAAGGATGAGAAATTTGTGACCAGCGTCCATCCATCTGTTGGGCGCATGAAGCCATTTTTCTTTACAGCAGATTGAGTCCTACCATGTTATTTATTATCAATCACACTATTACTGTACAAGAACACAGCTACAAGGAGGTCCAACCTGACTGTTGAAGTAATCTCTGTCTTTCTCCTTGTTCTCCCTCTCTCTTGCAGAACCGTGACAGAATGGTCGACTGTATGAGCAAAGTCATGCTGCACACGGTCGTCTCATGCTGGCAGCCATTCCTGGGACTGGCCCTCATGGCTGTCTTTGTGGGTTCTACCCTGGGATGTCCCTCGCGCTGCGAGTGTTCGGCTCAGAGCAAGGCAGTTGTCTGTCACCGCAAGCGCATGCCCAGCATCCCAGACGGCATCCCAACCGAGACCAGGATCCTGGACCTGAGTAAGAACAAGCTGACAATGATCAACCCTGATGACTTTATTGCCTTTCCTGGGCTTGAGGAGCTTGACCTCAGTGGAAATATTATCAGTTATGTTGAGCCTGGAGCTTTCAACGCCCTGTTTAACATGCACTCGCTCAGTCTCAAGAGCAATCGTATCAAGCTCATTCCTCTGGGCGTCTTTGCAGGTTTAACAAATCTTACCCGACTGGATATAAGTGACAACAAGATCGTCATCCTTCTGGATTATATGTTTCAGGACTTGCACAATCTAAAGTTTTTGGAAGTGGGCGACAACGATTTGGTTTACATTTCTCACCGTGCATTCAGTGGACTTTTAAGCCTGGAGATACTAACCCTGGAAAGATGCAACCTTACAGTTGTGCCCACTGAGGCCCTCTCCCACCTGCATAACCTTGTCAGCCTCCATCTACGATACCTCAGCATCAACACTTTGCATCCTTACTCATTCAAAAAGCTGTTCCGGCTGCGGCATTTAGAAATTGATAATTGGCCTGTGCTAGACCATGTGCCAGCCAATACCCTGCATGGCCTCAATCTGACGATGCTTTTTATAACCAATACCAACTTGTCCTCCTTCCCTTACCAAGCCCTGAAGCATCTGCCCTACCTGACACACCTCAACCTGTCCTACAACCGCATCAGGCACATTGAGGGGGGGATGCTCATGGAGCTGGTTCGGCTGCGAGAGCTACATTTGGTTGGTGCTCAGTTAACCACCATCGAACCGTATGCCTTCCAGGGCCTGCGGGGGCTTAAAGTTCTTAATGTCTCTCACAACCGACTGGATACACTGGAGAAGAGTGTTTTTCAGTCCCCTGAGGCTCTGGAGGTCCTTCTGATTGACAACAACCCTTTAGTGTGTGACTGCCGTCTCATGTGGATTCTACAGAAAAGGCACTCCATCTTCTTTGGGGATTCTCAGCCAGAGTGCAGCACACCTGAGGGTATCCGTGGCAGGCCTTTTAAGGAATTTAAGGAGACTCTTCTGTCTTATTACGTGACATGCACCAAGCCAAAAATTCGTGAGAATAAAACACAAACGATCACTGTGGATGAGGGCCAGCAGGCAATGTTGCGCTGCAGTGCTGAGGGGACACCAAGACCCACTGTGTCCTGGTTGTCCCCACGCCGACGAGTGCTGACAAGTAGGAGCCATGGTAGAGTGACCGTACACAACAACGGTACACTGGAGATCAAGTCAGCAGAGGTACAAGACAGCGGAGTGTACCTTTGCCTAGCATCAAACACTGCTGGGAATGACACCCTGATGACTTCACTGGCGGTGAAAAGTCTGGGATCACTCTACGCTAACAGGACCCAGTACTACACAGATCCCAGCAATACCACTGCCAACGGGACGACTGGTGTGACCCTCGGTTTGGACCTAAAGACTATTCTAGTGTCAACAGCTATGGGTTGTTTTACGTTCCTGGGAGTGGTCTTGTTTTGTTTCCTGCTCCTTTTTGTTTGGAGCAGAGGAAAAGGAAAACATAAAAACAACATAGATGTTGAATATGTGCCTCGGTCAAAGTCTAATGGCACTAACGTTGACTCGGCAGAGGGACAAGCAGGACCTCGTCGTTTTAACATGAAAATGATGTGACTTTTTTTTATAATTCTATATTCTGGATTGTGGAAATGCCCAAAGTACAATGTATTTTTTTCCTTTCTTGTTTTTTTTTTTGTTTTTTTTTTGGGCAAATAGAACTACTGAAACTTCCCAGTGCTGCAGGGCGAGTGGTAGTGAAAAGGTTTTGGGCATCATAACAAGGTGAGCAGCATCTTGAATCACTGGATCTTGACAAAAAGCTTGGATACTGTGTTTTTCACGTACTGAAATGCGGAGTAGGACATCCTCTTACAAATATGCCAGTGGGCAACTTCTTCAACATGGATGAGGAGTGCAAACTGTTGCCGCCAAGAGAACCTGGAGGGAGTAGGTGTCATTTATCAGCTTTTTGAAATTTATATGCCCAAAAAGACCCCTTCAGTTTTGGGTTGGATCTACAGACTCTGCTGAACCATGTACAGTACAAATTTGTATCTAAGCTATTAACCTACTTTGTTTAGTCTTGCGCCATGCTTATTCACTGAACAAATCAATGAAACAAACCATAATTTCCTATGTTCAATACTTTGCATATGTGTACGTAATGCTTCGTTATGTACATGTATGTACATATTCATACAAAAGAACTATTCATAGCAATATTCATGGGATGTATTTATCAAATATCAAAATTGATATAACCCCACATGTTCAGCAAGAACATTCTTCAGACTTTTGAAGTTTCCATGGATTCAGGAAGGGCTTCTATGGGTGATTATCTGTCCCTGCTCCCCAAATTGACTCCTAGATATTAATAAATATACATTATTTATCAATGGAAATAGAAGAAAAAAATATTTATGAAAAATATTGAGCGTCTTACAAATTTCAGTCCTCAAGCACTGTTCAGGATCTAACATGACACTTGGATCATCATAAAGATGAGCCAGTATTGGTCAAAAACCTACATGAACCACCTTTTTGTCCTATTTTTGTCTCTTTTTATTCCTTTAACTGTACATTTGCTGGTTGGCAAACTACATGTGTCAATTTTACTACTGTGACATTTGCATAATTTTCCCGAGTAGGAAATTTGGACTTTGTTGTGGTAGTTCCTCATTTTGTTGTTGAATCATTTAGATTGTGAAAACTTCAAAAATAAAAGTAAAGAAAAAAAATGTATGTGAAATAAATGAAGATGTATTTGTACCATACCAGTCGGACATAAATGGTTATTTCATAATGAACTCTGTTTCTGTTCAGCCTCGCTGACGTCCCTTCTACTATAGTTACCATAAATTTACTGGGCCTAGGTGTCGTAGATTTGGAGCCCCATTAAAACTGCCTAAAAATAAGTTTTAGGCTGAGGAGTAGGCTCATGTTACCAGGCTCACATTATCACTTTGCTTCCCTCTATTTGGCAGGCTGGTAGTGGGCAGGGCTTGTCAACTGACTTAGGGACCCAGGTGTATTAAGCGCTCATGCGTAGCCACAGTAAATGTCGACCTGGTCGACCTGGTCGACATTTACTGTTGGACTGAGAGTCCAACAGTAAATGTTGGACTGAGAGTCATGTCTTGTGCTGAAAAAAGTGAAGCTGACTACCTCCAGATTGTTTCCTTCTGAACCAAAAACAAAACATAATGAAAAATGTCTTCGATTAACATCATTTTGACAGATGCCAACTCGAGGTAAGCCTCAAACAACCCACTGCCAGACAGCCTTCGATCTCTTTTCTTTTGTCATTACTTATTTCTGCTACATACACACAAACTTCATCTGAGAGAGTGATTATTGTTTTTAGTTAGTTACCTTCAAATTACCAATTTTTTGTCATTTGACGTAACTGGTCAGCAGGTGTCACTGATGTCACTGCACCCTGGGGACAGGAGGTTAACATTTTAGGGTTTAAATAAAATAATTGAAAATAATATTTTTGAGAAGGAGTCTAATTTGCTTTAGAAAAATTAAACTAAATCAAGACAGGCCTAACACTACAGTCAAGCCACAATTTAGGTGATACGGTACATGATGACCATACACTGGGGCCTTCCTTCTTTTAAAATGGACCAGGTTCTGATCTCATGCTTTATGCGAGTGAAATAAGAAAATAAGAAATAAAACAGTATCTAGTGGGATCTGTAAAGATGAAATCTGGATCAAACAGTTTGAGATAGATCTTTTTGACATAAAGCATGTGTTCATCAGAGTAAGAAGAGGCAGTGGTGGCAGCTGTCCTTTCTGCTGAGGCACCACTGAATTGAAATGAATTTACAGTATATAAACTACTGTACATAACCTGCTACAGAATAGAAATAGAATATCAACTGCTGATCAACATGTTGTGATCCAAAGATCCAGTGTTATTAATTAAGGGATACATTCTGAAAGACTGTAGTGAGAATATACAATGACTGCTTTCTGCTGACATTATCTACTGAACCTACTTGTATGACACATCATTATTGGTTTCTTTTTCATATTTTGTTTCCTTTTTTCCAAAGCATGTATCTCTTGTGCTGTCCCTCATTTGTGCCATCTCATTAGGAGCCACACAGTACGTTTGGTTTCTGAGCCTGCAGTCCCCTGGGCTTCTTCAGAAATCAGAGCACAAAATGCTACAGCTCCTCCAAAAATACAAAAGAAACAAGGTTAACTTTATAGGCCAGTGATGCCCACAACCAGAGCCTTCATTTAGTCAAATTACATGAAAAATGTTTTCCTCGCCTAACCTGTGAGCACGAGTTTGTATGCCTGTACAAATGAGGCCTCTAAAATGGAACCTCCTTTCTCTCTTCTGCTTTAATGAGGTCTGCCAGAGTGACATTCATATACATAGGGTCCATATACTGTGTGTCCTAAACAGCTCTCAAAGAAACATTCTGCCGACCATGTGGTACTTTTTCTTCTTAAGAAAAAGTACCACATCATTTCCTATGATGGGAAATTAGCCGCCAGGTTTATAGAGAAACATGGTTATTGTGTTTACATCGGCACTTATCAAAGATAAGTAATAAGAAATGGTTACATCACCAACACGTTTTTACGGTAACCCAGATACATTTCAAAAGAAATGGAATAGACAGCTGGAATAGACTGACATTATCCAGGATACCAAGGTATGAGCAAAACTGCAGAATTTTGAGTTTCCATGGTGATATGCAGAATAATCCTTTTGCGTTATGCAGGCCTCTTTATACTAATTGACTGCATTTTGATTGGATCGGTGCGTTTGGATTACATCTGAAAAGCTGTTAGCACTGTGTGGCTGTTTGTCCCCCTCTTATCAGTTATTGACTGATCTGACCACTCTTATTTTCAGAGTAATTAGTGAGGATAATTTGCAAAACAGATGGGGGTCTGTCAGGCTAAAATGCCTACTGCAGTTTCTATTAAAACAGATTGGTTGCCTAGCTCGCACTGTACAGGAAGGATTTCAAAGACTGACACAGAACTATTCTCAATCAGTCAAACAGATTAGTTACTTCAACATTAAAACTGAAAATGACATCCAGTTTCTGAAAGGTCAGGACACTTCAAAACTTTTGTAAATTCCATGAATAACCAAGTATCACGACGTACACTTTATAAAACAATCCTTTTGTTATATATTTTTTTCTCTGTCATTTGCCTTCATGGGCGGCACAGTGGTTAGCACTGTGTGCCTGCGTGGGTTCTCTCCGGGTACTCTGGCTTCCTCCCACAATCACAAAAACATGCTCAGTTTAGGTTGATTGGCTACTCTAAATTGCCCACAGGTGTGAGTGTGTGCATGTGTGGTTGTCTGTCTTTGTGTGTCAGCCCTGCGATTGACTGGCGACCAGTCCAGGGTGTACCCCGCCTCTCGCCCATAGTCAGCTGGCATAGGCTCCAGCTCCCCCGCAACCCTGACGGATTAAGCGGTTGAAAATGGCTACATTAAGTAAAGTGCAAGCATCATAGACTCTTGAAGCATTTTACTATTCAGGAATAAAGAACATAATGATGATGTAGATTTCAAATTATAGTTGTATATCACACCCATAATAAACTAGAAACCTTGTCAGGGCTCCTCACAGTGTAATGCAGTGGATGGTTTATCATTACCAGAGATTCAGGAATCATCCTCTGAGAACTCAAGGACCTTGAATATCAAAAATTTGATTCCAGTTCCTCTGGTATAGAGCCACGCTGCCTGTGTGGCTGAAAACAGAAAAACTGTAGACACAGTATTTCTACAACAATAGTAGTAGTAGCATCGTGGATACCATCTACTGTAGTGCATCAGAAGAATCAAGGATATAAAATGAACAGAGTAAACCCCAACACATCGACTTCTCCTCTACTAAATCACATGAATATGGTAGATTGGCTGTGAATGAATTAATGAAGAAATGAATAAGCTTTTTCTCAGGAATAACTGTCAGCTACGATGAGGAGGGCTTGTGTTTATCTCTGTACTCCGTAAATAGACATGTCTGAAAAACACCTCCTAGGAACAGAAGAAAAAAAGAAACAGATTTGTTCTCTGAAATCCCTGTAGTTTTGAAATTACACATCACATTTTTTGATAGGTTTCCAAGTCCCAAACGCCGTGGAGCCCATACAGCACATAAAAGATCATATAGACCTGCAATTCAAGTGAGAAAAAGAGAGCCTGGAAAATGGGAGCTGTGTGGTTTTACTCTGACGACAGAATGGAGCTTGTTGTAGCTGAAGTCTGGGGCAGATGTTAGCCGGCAGGTTTTGGCTGTGTGTGCTTTCATTAGGTTTAGCTTTCATACACTCCCCGGTGACAGGCTGAGCTGCCAAATGAGCTCCCATGTGAGCCGACTCCAGTTCCAAACCGACGTCCAAAAATTGGCTGGCTGCAAAATAGGAATACATGCATGTGTTGCTATGCATCTTCTACACATATTCAAGCATTCAACAGGAAATAAAACAGAAAGACAACATTCAATGCTCTAATTCTTTGGCACATGTTAAAAACCATCCACAAGCACTGCTTCCTGTACATCACATCATTGTTGATCTCCAAGTTAAGGCAGCTTCTTTTGTCTTTGTTCACAAAGGAAAGGTAGATTTAGGGGCTTGAAAAAGACTTATTCCCTTCTTTTTAAATATAAACCTCTCCCACACTGCAAGGCAGCAGTGAAAAATGTCTCCAGGATAATGGAGGGGAAAACATTATTAGCAACAAAAAACCTTTCACAATTCACACTGAATGTTCCCCTGTAAGCCAACAGTCGATATTTCTTTGTTAGCGTGTTGCTGCATTCTGTAATTATGTTTTTGCCCTTTCTGGGAAACACGGTCATGAAAAAAGAAATGAGAGGAGGGAAATTGAATTCTTTGCCTATGTAATTGTTTAATGATGAATGGACCCATAAATTGGAGCAAAGAGACCGAAAGTTTTACATTCCTCCCCTCCAGAAGTGAATGCAATATTTCCTCTCGGTGAAATAAAATAATTATTTATTCTGCTTATTCTATTGAAGTGGCACCGTCGTCCCTCAAGTATGAATTTTATATGAAGCATTTTATTACCAGCAGTATATTTTGATGATTTATTAAAGAATGTGAAGACCTAAAAGTCACGGCTGAAAGCTAAAGTAGAACAGATTAGATCCTATTTGAAGGTGTGAGCAGGTGTCTTTGATGTGTGATTTGATCTCTGTCGAGGTTCAGTCCACAAGAAACAGTCTCTCACGTTCATCCTCATAAGTGCTTAAATGTCACATGAGAGTTAGAATTGTGAGATTTTTCAGAAGAAGGTACAATATAGATAATTGACCTTGCTTTAGTTCTTATGGTGCAGCATATCATGGCATATCATGCTTTGAATACCAGCACAGTGATTTAATTAGGACATGGATTCAGCCAGACACTCTCTTTGGAACCAAGGAAATTAAAAAGTGGCCTTAAAAAGTCCATGTTCATTTTTCAAGATATCACATAAGATGATATTCTGAATTCTCAGGAACTCCAGACCAAGTAATTTGAAATGATGGGGGAAAAAAACCTAAAGGAAAAGAAAAAAGAAACTCAAGGAAATTTGTTGTGACAAAGGCAGGTAGTCTATGAATTTACAGGTCACTCATTAGCTCTTTTTACAGTTAATTAATCTGAAATTAATCACCAACTTCACATACAAGACAAAGACGTATATATCAGATAAGGCTAATGAAAAACCAAGATACTGAAGTAGGAAAAAAAAATGCCAATGCTGTCAACACTGTTACCAAATCAGTACTTGTATTGGTAGCTGTCACCTGCTCTATGGGATAATATTCTCTGCTCCAGGATGTGCATGACTGTCACACCCCCTTGATCATCTTCCATCTAAGTCATCTTTGCTTCAGCAAGAAGTTTTTAGTTTTTAGCATCGAACATCATGGCAAACCATTCCCTCTATATTTTCTGCCAGAGTATACTGGTTTAATGACACATCGCTGGTTTCTGTTCCACTACTGACACAGCTACTGATTTCTTACAGCGGGACTTCAAGCTTTGCGGTGTGACCTTCATCTTTTTAACTCTTGGGTAAAACTTTTGTGATTTAAATTTTTGAAATGTTGCACTGAACATAATCGCTGGCAGGATTATGCTCAGAGACAACAGGGTTTTTTTTAATGAATGAATGAATAAAGTGCTACATTAACAACAGTGGACTCATTAGGAGGTGGTACAGGGGGATGGCAGGTACACAAAGCATGCCACTGTCACACCAGAGTCCAATCTGTGGTTAGGTTTAAGCAGCAAAAGCATTGTGGTTTCGGTTAGGTGCGAATAAAAACTGTGTCAGACGTCACTGTGAACTTTTTCTGCATTAAACTAAGCCACAATTTTTTTCTACCCTTAATGAAGCACTGTGAGTATCTAAACAAACTGTCATGCCATGTCATACCACCCCCAGAGCATCGTATCTGCTTTGTCAGTCTGTTTTCAAGCCATTCAAATATCTGTTTTGCTTGTAGCCTGTTACTCTTTGGCAAAGGCTGTTCTGCTTTCTTTGCAGTCCCATCTGCACTGATCTGACCTCTGTTTCCAGCCCCTTGTTCTGTTATAACCTGCTCCTCTGCCCTAGACCCCACTCAGCTCAGCTTCCTGTTCTCCTGACACTGTGCTCTGCTCAGCTCTGCCCAGGCTTTCCCCTGCTCTGCACAACCAGCCACCAGCCAACTCCCCCGTGTTCCCAGCCTTACCCTTTGCCTTCTTTGCTCCTGGCTCAAATCCCATTCCTTTAACCCAGTATTAGATATTATTCTCTTCCACTCCAAGCTCCTGGTATATCCAGTATCAACCTATTTACAAAAAAGTTGCTTTTCTTGTCCATTTCATGAATACATGGAGACAAGAAGGAAACAACAAAGAAAACTGGGTTGTGTGAACAAACACAGCTAAGGTGCACCAGAAACCTATGAAGCTGTTGCTAGCTAGCTACAGCTAAAGTCTGTGCAAGCAGTGCATTTTTTGGGGGGCAAATAAACAAAGCCTGCAAATGTGCTTTAACAGTCACATAATAAAGCAGAAAACATAGTTTTGTGTTCAGTTCGACACACCTCAGTCTGAATCACTTTCTATGCCGTATTTCAAAGTATCATCAGATGTAGATGTTGGAAACCCAGTCCTAGCAAGAACTCCATCCTCATATATCCCTGCTCTTTTTTAACACATCTTTCCCTTCTTAAAGCCTTTTCTTCATTCTCTGTCACATACTGCACACTGTCCATTCAAGCTCGGACTGCCTGTTGTGTTACTTCCCTCAATAGGCAGTGTCACTCTTTGGCTTTTGTGCAGCTTCCTCGTCCTCGCTGAGCAGATGCTACCTACACCATTATCCAATCTCCGACCTTGAAGAATACACCAACCATCTGCAACAAAGCACTCCGTTATACCAAACAGAGATTTTCAAGACATCACAACAACATTCTGGTATCCTCAAAGGAACTCTGCCTACCTTACATAAGTCAAAAACATCTTCTCTTTGCACTCTGTCCCCTTCCCACACACTGACTCCATGATGCCGTGGAATCTGGTTAGCCTTCCCTTCCACTTTTCTCATTGCATGCTTTCAATAGATGCCTTGGGATGTTTTAAATCACTGCTTACTTCTTTAACTTGGCTGGTAAAGTGGATTCTGGTATTGTGATATCATTAGTAGACCATAATCACTGCCCCAGCATCATTCAAGATTAACTGCTTCACAATGCCTTGTGTCAGAAAACTCACTTAGTTCTCCTTTCTCTATATTAGTATTATTAGTCACTTTCAAATGTAATGGTTCATAGACCATTTAAAACCTTTCATTGTAAGGAGATGTTAGAGAGACCTCACCTTGATATTGATAATAAAAAATGAATTACATACGTTAAGGAAATCCTTTTGTCCCAAACAACTTACAGGAAGTTACTCTTTGTCTCACAGTTCTAGGAAATCAGATGTTAGTAACTACTAGCATGATGTGTAGGTGCTGAAAAGGTGGGCTGCAGCCTGCAGCAGCAGAAGGGTAGTGGCTCTACTGTTCTGACCTCAGCTGGGAGTTCATTCAACCACTGTGGGGCCAGAAGAGAGAAGAGCCTCGACCAAGATGAGTAACCACAGGGTCCTCTGAGTGACAGGCAGGCAATCATCCAGAGACACAGGAGCACAGTGGTTGAGCTGAAGTCTTGGCTTTGACTGTTGCTTGGAGGTAGAAAGGAGCAGTTCTTTTCGGTTCCCAGAGTATTGAACTGGATGCGAACTGCAACCTGGAGCCAGTGTAGTGGTATTGGAAAATTTTCAGTGTTCCAGGGGCCAGATGTATACACACAAAAACCATGCATGCACCATTTCCCACACATAAACACAACAACAGTGCGATTATTTATTTAGTGGTGAATTTATCATTCTATTTCATTCTATTTATTTAAACCTGAGCAAACAGATGCTTAAGGGTGTTTCTGCATCCATTTTTGGCAAACTGTCGGAGTGGAAATTATGTACATGCGCTCAGTTCCACAGTTTCTTGAGTATTATAAAAGAGTACCAGGCACACATTAAACTTTGTAAATGTGTTAAAAAAAAAAAAAATAATAATAATAATGCATATGCATTTTTCTGTCTTTAAGTGTACAGAGAGTTTTAAGCATGAATCTACAGAGTTTTATGCGTCTGGCACCTAATTTTGTACAGCAAGAATCTGCAGGAACAGGCTGATGCTGCGATGTTTAATGAGAATCATCGCTTGCTGCCAAGGGTTATACCCAGGTTTCTTGCAGTCCGAGTTGGCCGTATTGGAAATGGTTCAGTGTGGGCCTCTTATGTGCTGAAACTAATAATAAAGACATGCACAGGATGGGTGCTGGATCAAAGGACATCTTGCCATGGTAGAAAATAGATCTGAACACCAAATGGAAGTCCTGTGTCATATTTTGAGCACAATGGATCTCCTTCAGACTTCTAATAAATGAAGGGGTTGCCATCTTCTCATGTGCTGCCAAGTTGACTAACCGGCTCCTTAATATGTCCTCTTTGTGTCCATATGTTCCTCCTTTCATATGTTCTTCCATCTGTGGCCCAGATTACTCCTGACATTCACACACCCAAACCTGTTACCACCCCAGATTATCCTCCAAGAAACGAACATTTTAGGAAACATCTATCTTTAAGTTCACTTCACAAAGACCTCTAGTGACCACAAGCAATGTGACGTTTCTCCATCAGGAGCAAAGGAGGAAATAGTTTGGCATTGTTCTAGAGCTACAAACTCAGTAGATGGAGAGGGTGGTTAAATGAGTCAACAAAATCTCAGACTTTGACACAGAAGACCGCTGTCTGCTTCCTGTTGCCTACTGACAGTCAACATTGGTTAACCATGTCTGTGACTGACCCCTGACCTTAACCAGGTCCTTTTTGTGCCCAAACTTAAACAAACCATATCAAATCAGAACATGCTGATTTGTGTCATTCTAGAGCGGGCAGTTACACACTTTCATTTTTCAGAGGATGGCTGCTCCCCAGACACCCTTATTACCTCTAACTTAAATCTGTGGTGGTTCAAATACTACAGATTCTCCACTGCTCGCACTGCTGCTGCCCACCATCACTTCCTGATGATCACTGTCAGTGACTTCAACACCCACATCCTGGCAAATTACTCCTTTAACCACTGACTTCCACCTCTTTTAAGCCACACAGAGTCGTGTAGTGCTGAGAAAAAAACTACCAAGGTACACAATGTAGAATATGCACGAGACAGTCATTTAAATTGATAGTCTTTAGCTTTATATTAGTTTTGTGTTTCACTGTTCAGAAACACATTAGACAGACAAACAAATTGATTATTTTCTGTGGTATTTGGATTTGAATCAGAGTGAATGAGCCTGACAAAGAAACTGATTTCAGAATATCTTCAATTTTGGCACACTGAGTCTGAAAAACCCACTGATGCTTTCACAAAATATATTTTTTTTATATTCTTTAAAGTCAGGACACCACCATGGTTCACAGATTGTCTTACATTTTCTTAACCCAGCAATTGTTGAGTCTATAGTAACTATGGAGCATACATGATGACCTGAGGCGCACACACACACACACACAGATAGCATAAGCTGGGGAGCCAGTGTTTTTCTCTGTCATTCAGTAACTCACAAACACAGATACACACCACATAGAGATTGCCAACGTGGCTCAGGGAGTCCTAGGCAAGCATCAGAATAAAACTGTTAATGCGAACAAAAAATTATTTGTTGTGTATTTATTTCTGTTTAAAAATTAGGTGTGCAAAGGGCACTCAGGTGCTGTCTGGACTAGAAAAAACACACAGTAATTCTTTCTCTTGTTAGTGATGAGTGGCAGGCTGTGTCTTCATACAAAATAGATTTTGTATTCAATATTCAATGAAGAAGGTTTATCATAGTGGGAAAGCTGGGGCAGGTCATTTTTCTCCATGTGGTGCATACAAAATAGGAAGATCAAAATAGTATCTAATAGAAAATGTAAAAAATGTAAATGTGGAAAACTAAATCTTCAATCACCCTTATATTATATATGTTTTTGAAATGATAGTTGCTGCTATTTCTCAGATTACAGTGTGATTTTACTGTTTCTGAGAGCAAATGGTGAGGCCAATACAGATCAGGGACCGGGCTTGTTGACAAAAGTGTGCTCTGCAGGAAAGACTAGCTGTGTAGTACGTAGGGTGACAGGAATCCTGGCTCGACATATATCCAACCTGCTGACAAATAAATGAGACTGAATGTTCCAGCTGTGGAAAATAAACCAGAATTTCTGCTGACATTTTGAATTGATTGCACTGAAAATGAGCTGACCCCACCTGTGCTGCAGAGAGATAAGAGATTTACAACACAGGCAGGTCTCAGTCAGCAGCACATGGCTCTTTTCCCATATAAAACGGATACATGAGGGAAGAATAATACAATTTGATCCAGTTGTTTCATCTCCTTCCTTTCCCAGATTCTGGAGGGACTTGAAGAGCTCCTTATTTAGTCTGTGAGATGAAGTTATTTTCCCAAGCTATTGTGTGTAAGGCCACCTGAGTTCGGATATGCTGAAACAGGAAATGTCACAACTCTCGGCAAGAGAAGATCAAAGCCACACCTCTGGGCTTTGTTACATATTGAGTTAACTTCCAACACTCACGATACATCTCTCTCCCTCAGCTCTTACCCCTTTTGGCGAAAGAGCGAATTAAACTCGACTTGTGTCATCATATGCAATCCGTCTTCATTTGTGCCTGCGTCAGGGCTAGTTGTTACTGCATTGTGAGCTGAAACCAAGCAGCCCAGCTTGCTTCAGGGCGCGTCATACGACTGGGGCTGTCTCTTAGTTTTCAAGGCCTCTGACGACATCACGTCTTTTCAGCGATGGATTTGTCACACATGTGTGCCGAGCCCTGGAATGCCGAGCCCTGGAATAATCTGACCTTCAGGTCAGAATAATCTGACCTGAAGGTCAGATTATTCCATAAAAATTACACAGTTACACCCCTTTTCTTCTGCATATACATCTGTGTGATTAATTTTGCTTGCCTGACATTAAGAGGAAACTGAATCATTCTGGCAGAGACAAGGATCCCACATGTTAAATGCAAAGATGAATGACAATCCACCTGAAATTCATGTTTTCAGTTGCTTTTTTTTTTTTTTCGGTACAAACAAGTTTCAACCACATTGTCACAAAAAACAAGCTTTAAATATCCACTTAATATATAATCAGAATGTGTTTCAATACTGCTCTTTCTAATATAAAGAGATCATCAGCTTTATCTTGCAGTAAGTATGTGAAATCTGTTTATTAATTTAATGATTTCTAATTTTTTTTTAGAGAAACTGATAAATGTTGGTTTGCACTGTTATGACCAATAAACAAACATTTCTCCACAAACACAATCTCTGGATCAATATCACTGTATCAGTGGCACTAAGTATCAATTATGACATCAATATGATGTTCAGCAAATGACAGGGAAAATGAGGAATCAAGAGAAGGGCAATACTTGTCATTAAAAGAGGAATCACTGAAATGGACTCCACTGTGAATAGAATTGAATATACAGAGAGATCAACATGAAAAGGGAGGTCTACTTTCTGTCAGGGGTCTCACTTGACTGTAGAATTTCTTTTGCAGCAGATACAGTTTAGATCTGAAGATGACTGAAGATCCTGCCACGGGATCTTGAGGCAAATTTTGGACAGACTTGAATTCAAATCTAGATGCAAAGATAAAATATTAATGAACTGCCAGTATTATGAGACTCAAAGCATAATTTGTATGAAAGTCCTAAATGATCATCATCGGTACAGTTAGCAGTCATTGTTCCCAGTTTACATTTTTCAAAATCTAAAAAAGTCTCAATTTATTCACCTTGATTAAGGATGAGAAACATATTTAAAACCCATAATAAGAAAGTCAAAATTTAAAAATACTGTTTATTTGCAGCACAAACACTGTGCACAGTGGTTTAACTGTTGTTTTTACTTTGTGAGAGTCTGGCGCATAATCAACAGCTCATTTGCTCTTTCTCATATTTCTCCTCACTTTCTACAAGTTGAAGATATGAAAACTTCTCAGAACAGTGAACATTGCACCGTGTTTGCTGGAAAGTGCAATGATCAGTTTCTTCTTGCTGCTGGAAACGGCAATTTTTTGGGTATGTGGGCACAGAACACTTGTGAGAGTCAGGTTAAATCTGTTTTTTTTGTTGTTGTTTTTTTCTGGATTTTATCAGTACAAACTAAAAACAATGAGCCCAGTTAAAAAACAACCTTCCCCAGTGATCATTACAGTCCTGCCTGCCACTCAACCATACACCTTTTAAAATGTGTTAATTTTTATTTTTCTTCAAAACAATCCTCATTCGAGTAACGTGTAAAAAAAAAAAAAAAAAACGTGTAAAACCCTCATTTCCAACTTAAAGCTTCACTAGGTGAAGGTGCCCTTCATTGTCTTAAGCCTCTGCCCCTCCTTAAACTGTCTTTGCTTGGTCAGTATTGCCACACAGGATTTACATTAAAGAACTAAAAAACTGTGCTGATAAGGGCTTTTTGAAGTTGGTTCAAATGCATGGCTTGTGTCCAAACAGCAAACTACTCCCTTTAACTGGCAGTTATAATAATCAGAAATTGTCTTGTGCCAGTAACACAGAGAGAAACTGGAAGCTTAACGTAGGGTGAGACACAGTTGGACTCACATGACACACCGTACGTACAGTATACTGCAGACTGGAACTGTTTTCAGTTCGAACTGATTTGAAATGCAGATTTTATTCTAGTAGGAAACTATAACAACTGCATTGGATTAAGAAGTATTCAGATCCTTCCTTCAAGACTGTAGCTGGTTGAGGTGGAGCTAGTTCTACTACTTTATACACAGTGAGGCAGTTTATTAAAGGATTTCCGTCCCATGGGTGGGGCCCCTCCGAAGGGTCCGATGAATCAGAGAGGCTGTGAGATTATTAAATACTTAATTCTGCAACATTCATCTGTTTTCATTTCTTGTACTTTTTCTGATCTCTTCCTTTGTTGTGAACCTTAATAATTTAACCTCCTTAGGCCTTGTTTATTTTTATGCAATCATCTGAGAGGTTTAGACAGGAAATCTTGTCTGTCTTGTCTGTCTTGGGTCACAAGCTAAAAAGGCTGGGATTCACGAGTTAATTCTGAAAAGTAACTAGTAACTTTTCAGATTAAGATTTCACATAAAGACAGATTATAAGATAAAAATAAAAGTAAAAATATTTCCTTGTGAAGAATAAACTGGAAACAATCCAGTAAAGTACTCTAAACCACCAATTTAGCACTGCATTCATGTTGGACTCACTGTTTCACAGTTTAAAAAAAAAAAAAAAAAAGTATCAAAACTGATGCAGCAAAACAGGGGAAGAGTGGGAGTTTATGTTTTACACCTTTTTCATATTAGAATCCACAACTACAACTAAAGAGGCCACAGTCTCAAAAATGAACAAGGATCAACAAATACTGACCATTAACAAGTCTCATAGTTGGTTTCTGCTGTGCAGTTTGCACACAGTCAGAGATATCATCTTTTTTTATTTTGCACATCGCTCTTCCTTGTCAACCTGGCACCCACATTAAAAGCAACTCGACCTCTGACAGTTTGGTTGGCTGGTAGATTTTTCACCTTTTTTTTTTTTTTACATATGCAGCAGCACACCCCAAGACCTGTAAACACACTTTCATATGGAAAATTGGTGGAATTCTCCTTTAAGTACAGTATATGAGTAAATGTACTAAGTTACTGTCCACCACTGTGTTCCAACACTTTGACACCACACATGTTTAGAGTTAGAATTTAACCGCGGTTACATCTATCCATGTTCAAACCACCTGTTTCATCACACATTGGGTGAGAGTCAGAATGCGCCCCAGACATGTCAGCACTCTATCACAGGGGTAACACGCTGCAACAGACAAACACATTCACACCTACAGGCAATTTGTGTGTCTCCATTTCACTTAACCTGCATGTCATTGGACTGTGGGAGGAAACCCACGCAGACACAGGGAGAACATGAAACCTGGTGGCAGTGAGGTGACAGAGCTAACCAGCGAGCACCCACACCACACTGACATTTAACCTGAGCTGCTGTAGTTGAAAGTAAACGTATCTTTCCACCTGCCCCTTGTACCTCCACACCCCCAGTATGCCCTGCACCATTTCAGTGTCAGAGTACTGACTGTGCCTATTTGTCTCCGGCACATAATCCTCTTTGAGGTGGAAGAACACATTTCTCTCATTTTTCACACAAGGCATTTATTTGCATTTTAAAACATCGTGCTCATTTCACTAAATTTCATGCATCTAGGCTGGAAGTATCACAAAAATAAAGCCTGCTTGCTGCAATCTGCGGTCAAGAGTATTTTCTTCTGAATCCAAAATAAGTGTCTCACACATTTGAATTTCCTATTTATTTGTGCCAGCGTTTAGAAATTCATGGACTTTCACCAAGTTATGAATACCATTTTTTTCAGCAGCTGATGCCAGGCTGCGACGACAGCTCATATGCTGTGAACTAGAGACTTACACACACACACATGCAGTATAAGCCACTCTGGATAAATAGCCCTAACAGAATAAATGAGAACGTGAGAACAAAGTGTGTTTGTTGGGAGATGGAGAGTAAAAGCGTAGTCATTATGGTTTTGATTTAAACCAATACTACAATAGTACAAACAGTTTGGTTTTTTTTTGTTTTTTAATGATATCCTGTGAAAGTTAACTTCTAACATTTGGTGGTTTAGTCGTACTTTTGTCGTCTTGTGCTCCTGACACCTGTTGTACTTTGTGCCTTAATCTCCTCAGAAGTTTTCCTCCTGACAATAAGATGTGATACTTAAAGAACATTTATATGAGGGTTACTTTTAAGTCAGTTCTTATTACACACAGGCACACATACCCTCTAGCAAGAGATGAAGGAAAACTACATTTTATTTCAACTGTGCTGAGATCTGGGAACACAGTGTTATCCCTAAAAATAGGTCTAACAGGGCTACAAGAACAAGTAGTCGATGATTATACAGTTGGAAAACAAACCCCTGGCTTAGCTGGATTTACTTGATACAGGGAATGAAAGCGAAATGAGAAATTATGACCGAAAACACAGACAGAAATCACAGCTTACAGCCCAATTTTGACCTTGTTGTGCGCACTTGTGGTTTTACTGTGTAATGTGGGAATGAATTCTGGAGAATTTTTCTAACTTCTGAAAGCTATCGTTTCATTTCAGGGCAGGGTTTGAACTTCTTTCTCAAAGTCTTCATTTTTGTTCACATACAACAAATTTGCAGCAGCAAATGCATTTAAATAATGCATTCTATTCTATTATCTAGCAATTATGTTGTTATTTTGCATTTTTGTCAAGTATCCACAACATCCACTTGTTGTGACTATAGTCTTGTTAAACCTCTGCTCTGATTTTCATTATATGTGCAGCTTATACAAATGTGCTGCTCCCAGATGGATGGATGGATTTTTTTTAATCAGCTTTGTGTGTTTGTTTTGTTCAGATGAGTCCACTTAGGTTACAGGCATATGATTTTGTGCTATCTTACTATCTTACAGAAGCACTGTTGTTTTGTATCAAATCCTCTATAATTACATTTATATATACACAAAGCTCAATGAGCAAGCATTTCTGTCAAATTTGAAGTGTGTGCAAATTCCGTAGTGTGTACGTTTACTCACACAACCAGTGTCTTTCCAGATGTTACCAAAAATAGTCGCCAAAGACACAATTTATTTAAATTGTACACATGCTGGCTTTAACCTTAAATACAACATGTATCTTATCGGTAACCAAGTTGTTTTGGTTGACTAAGCTTAACCATACATTCACCATAAAGGTAGGTTTTTAGGTATAAATATGTTCTGGGTGAAAAGCAGCAAGCAAACAACAGCAGTTAAGAAGCTCATAAACACTTACTTTACTTAAACACCTTGATATTTTTTTCTTCTCATTTTTCAGTTATATGTAAACAATGATGTATGAGACACTTTAGAGAGCCATTAGGGAGTTTAGGCCTTTTGTTAGTCAGACTGAACTCTGTGCCAATGGAACAAGGTCAAAATGTTCCTCACTGAAAATAATGGTGAGTAAATTCTGTTGTGACTGAACCTTTAAGCAGAAAAATAAATCAGTGAATAGAAACCAAAAGCTTTGACCAATGAATGAACCTGGCTGATGTTTGGATAAGCTGGTTGTAAGATCTATTGTAAGATTCCCGAGTTGAAGGTACACTCCATAATCACATTTTTTGCAAAGGTAGTAGGCAGGTTAACAGTGCAGTGAATGTGTTTTTGTAAAAAGGCAAAACGTAATCAAGTTCAGAAATATTAGATTTTGATTAAAAGTTTATTCTCACAGTGACTTGCGTACAAAACCGTGCAGTCCAAATGTGCGTCACAAAATGAATGAAAAACACTTGAACTTCAAAGAGCTGAATGTGTGAAAAGCTAAACTGTTCATTGTGTACTTGTATTGTCTTTGATTTCTTGGTTTGAATGTCACACAGTGAAGGAGTGAACAATTTTTATGTTCATTTAAAAAACAAACTGTGCCACAGATAATTAGTTACTCTGGGGAAAGTAACTCATAAAATGTTCCCCTCCATCTCAAACTATTTCCTGCCGGAATAATTCTTGCTTCACCTGAATTTTTAAACCAATTATAGTAATATGATGATCGTCCTGTTTTCACAAAGAAACGTTTTCCAGATCTGACCAAAGTGCTGTTCAAACATCTCTGGACATCGTCTTTGTCGGTGAACAAATTCCATTATTGATTATAATTGAATAAACGATGAAGGTTGTAGCCTCGGACGCTCGTTACTCAGATGAGGTTCATCTGTGTTTGATGAGCTGGAGCCTTTGAAAGTCGGCTTACACGCTCACTCGTTTGCTACAGACTATTGTTTTCTTTTATAAGTAGCTTTACATTCATAATTTAATTTCATTTTAACCCCAACCACAAGTGCAGTCTAGCTCCCAGGGAACAATCGTAGTCATTGCTATAAGAAACCAGCTTTGACTGTTGGTAGGAAACAGGAAACAAACAACTGTCTCTCATGTCTGCTGTCTTGTTGACCTATCCATCTACCCAGACCTCCTCCCTCTGCAGACTTTGTGGCTCTGTAATAATGTCATACTATTTCCTCTTTGGCTCCTGTTTGACAAGAGTCATAATTCCTGCAGCCACAAGTTGTCACTTGAACATAAACACATGATGTTATTTGGCATTTGCTGAACTGCCTGAAGCTGTCCATTTTTTTTGGGAGGACAGTCTCTATCTTTTTGTTGGACCCTGCCTGTCTGGTATATGCCCACATTCAAAACAGTTACATCTCAATTCTCATGGCACTGTGAGACTGAAATTCTCCTGCCATTTTTTTATTTTTTAGGTGAAACAGAGTGAGATACTTGTGCTTCTGGTCTCTAACTGACCCACCTCCTTTGTTTCACACAGAGTTTGATCTGATTGAACTTTGTCCTGCAAAAATTGCAGCATGTCCAGCTGGTTTGAGAGACATGGAGGGCCTGACCACTCATGTTTGTTTATTATTCTTGTTTTATGACTGCACTGTGAAATAATACAAGCAACAGAAAAGGATTGGCTGTAGTGAGTGCAAGGATGGTGACAGAGGTTTGTGACAGTGAAATGTTTGATAAAACACTGTTTTATTGCCAAATTTGGACAATGTTGTTGTTGTTAGCCTACTAGCCATGTTAGCTCCTGCAGGTTATGTTGACAACTCAACCGAGGCAAGTTCCTGTCCCCTGCTGCATTTGGCCATAGCTTATGTGTAATTTACACCAGGTGGATTTTATTGTGACTGTGCCATCAAACCATCGTGGATGAGAAATCCAAGTTCTCAAAACTCCATCTGTTGATGAAGATCCTGTGATACAGTCAGAAGATTAACAGCTGCTAAATGGACCATGATGTGTTATTCTTTTGTTAACACAATTTCAACACCATTTCTGCCACAATAAATGCTATCTCATGATGAGTAGACTAACGTTTTTTACTACTACTACTACGTTACTAACGTAAGTTTTTCTTTAATTTTTTTTTTACCCAGTTGTGGCCTCAGAGTCTTTGCCATGAAGCAGAACAACACTACACACAAACAAACTTGAGACAAATCTGCAGTAGTTCTGAAGCCCTGAAATAAACTAAAACTTTACTTTTTTTCCCCAACAATTCTCTTGCAGCTCAGTTATAAATATTTATACAGCAGTTTTGTTACAAAGCCCAAAACACTAATGCATAGGCACTCTGAGCTTCTCCTCTTCAAATTGCCTGCTGTAGTTAATTTATAACCTATGTTAAATATTTAGATGACCTCCCTCCTCTCAACTAAATGCAAAGGCCTTGATGTTTAATAGTACGATTGTGTATGCTTCGAATCTGTGAGCGCACTGAGCATTGAGGCAGAACTCTCCATTGTAATATTCAACAAGACTGATGCACGGTGAAGTGATTCATGAGGAGCAGTTAAATTCACCCATGTCAAGCTACATGCGCTGTGCTGTAAAACCAAGTGATGTTATCCAAGTTTTTATCAGGGCAGAACAGTTCGTTCATTAAAGGGGATAAATTATGAGATCAGGTGCCTTTTTAAAATGAGTTTCCCCTATATTTCACTGACGTGGTTTGACCCCAGGATTTATGGGAACATATGCTATTTTAAGGGTGCAGGTTTCTGAAGAGATCTGCCAGGATGGTTTAAACTGAGTCCTACCTAATCTGCACCTGCATCCAACCCACTAAGCATTTTCCTTTAGAACATATTTATTTAACCCGGCGAATGTGTGTTTCTATGTTTGCATGTTTCAGGGCATCTGTTTAGAAAGGAATTAGAGCCAAGTGAAAACAATGAATCTGCACATTTTTTTTTCAGGAATAGAACAAATGGGACTATTTCATTGTTGACTATGCATCTGCAAAAATATGAATGGACTCTGTTATGAATCACTACAAGGATCATACATAAATGACCATGTCAATGGCACTTAAAGGAACATAAATAATCCACAAGTTCTATACATTTTTCCTGACATCAGTCAAACACAACACTTTTTAAATTTATTTTATTATGGAATAATAAAATCTTAAGGGATTTAAAGTATTTCAAAGTCTAACTGACCAACATGACATCAACATCAATGCTCGGTGAGCCTTATCAGTGTCAATTTCACACCAGAACATCACGTTATCATTGAAAACTGAACCATCTTTTGTTTGAATAAACAGTTATTTAAGCTCAGTTCAGGCAGTGTTGAGTGCCGTCCTGACACACTGTGTGCAGACTGGCTGACTTAAAACAGTACAGCTTCTTTCTCCTCCTCTGCAGTTGCCTTTGTATTTGTAGTTCACCTTCTGCAGTGGGTATAATATACTGCAACACAGTGATCTGACTATAAATCTTTACAAGGCTACCCATGGGTGAGAATGGACAAAATCCAAAAACACTTCAGTCACTTGTATGACAGCAAATTTGAAATGTCTACAAATATCCATGTGTGTACATGTACCCATATGATTTCATGGGGCCACGCTGTTTAACTTCACTGCTCAAAAATGCACAAGCCATATTCATCTTTTTATTCCCATATGTAAAAAATAAGTTTGGAGTGACACGTCATGGCTTTGTGATGACACCTTGAGTACTTTTCAGGCACAGTGAACCATCTGTGTACTAGAAACCTTCTGACAGCTGTCACTTCACAGTTTGTTTTACTGTCATTTCAAGTGCTTTCTGAAGGAGGATTTTATAACAACAATAAATGTCTGTGTGCAAAAATGTCTTTCCTGCGTCATCAAGTTTATACTCACACTTTAAATGTCAAATAGTAAACAGTTTTATCCTTTTCTTGACATCTTTGTATACAAATGACTTAAAACAAAATCAGTTCTCATGCAGAAATGTTTAATGTCACAAAACTTTCAGGTGATAATGATCACAATCTTAGACAAAGCTCAAGTACCACCTTCTTTTTCAGAAGGAGAGTGTAACCGTATTATCTGCAAAAAAAAGAGAGCTCTGGGTGATGTGTAATGAATGAGTTCACACTGTGTGAATTAGAGGAAGAACTGTAAGAAATGTATTTTCTTAAGGAGCTCTAAGTCTGTGAAAAGAAGGTTTTAATGATTTCTATCCTTCTGCTCTTGTTAGGATTAGTAATGCACTAGTTTTCTAGGAAAGAAAACTATGGAAAAAAAGGCTGCCCAGCAAATACATGAAACCAGTTCAATTACTGGATATAACAGTGATAACAGTAACTGACATAACACCTGCTTGAGCAGTCACTGTCACAGTAATCTGACAATTGCAAAAGGCCTGTAGTAAATGACTAATTTCTTTTTATACCTCTAATCACATCTAGGCCCAGCTGTGAAACATTCAAAGTAAAGATCACAATAACACATTTGGAGGTGGTATTTTCTGTAACTTTATTAATAAAAGACTAAAAAATGTATAAAATGTTAGAAACTTCACTTTTTGTATTAGTTTGTCATTTATTGCTTTATTATGAGAGCACAGATGCTAACTCATTTCTGTTCCTTTATCTGTTGCCCAGTGTTGTGCACAATGCTCTTTCTGTACCAAACAACTTCTGAACCTTTTCAGAGTGAATTTCCCCACAGACAACAAGCAGTACTGTGTCATGTCATGTGAGCAGAAACCTAAGGAACCGACCGCAAAGAGAAAGTACTCTTGTGTAGCCAGATCAGAGCTTAACTTTCAGGCATCCTGCCAGGACAGCTGTACCCGTTTGGAAGACTTGCAGCCAGAGCCACGAGGCTCCTCAGAGGAGCGTTTGATGCATGGTTATCGCTCCCTAACCTGAGAGATGAAGCAGGAAGAGGCACAGATGGGTGCAGAGAGAGGAGACTAGTGCAGTATGTATACAGGAGATGGTGACAACGGCCATGGCCCGGTCAACAAGGAGGGAAAACAAACCTTCCTTTGTTGCAGGTGCAGTGGCTGGTAAATCCTATAATGTACCGTCACAAAGGATTATATGCGTGGCATTGCCTTTGTAGCTGTTTCACCACAAATGAAATATATTCTCTAGTACCGGTGACCATTGTCCAAGGCATGCAACAAGCCAACAGCAAGTTTAAGATCAATTTTTTGCCCAGTTACTGGGCAGGAATTGATTTCAGTTCCTTCTAACATGCTATGAAACTGTCTTGTTTTGTTAATTATTGCTTTATTATTAGTGCACACTAACTCATTTGTGTAACAGTCCAGTCCAGTGTCGTGAGACCAAATACAAAAAGTGTTTGGTGCCCTGACATGTTTCATTTCTATGTAGAAGAAACCTAGCTGTACTTATTATACACATAATTTAGCTTTCAAACTATTCAGATGAAGGAATGAGACTGCTCCTTTAAATTAGACTAAATCCACATGTTCCATTTGTATCTCTGTGTTCCCCTTAAATGTCTAAGATTAGACAAAAAAAAAACCCTGGGTAAAAATGAGTTATTCATGAACAGAGGAACTGCGCTTGGCACCTAGTATTCAAATGAAAGGAGCATCGGATAGATGAATACTAAATGGGGAAGCCAACAGCAGTGTCCCAAGAAATTTAGACTCGGAACAGAAGCTTTGGTATGGGAACTACGATAATTATTTACAAATATATAAACAAACTCTAATAACAGGAAAACTAACAACCCAAAATATTTTACATCTTTGTTAAATTGCTGCTATTAGAGAGCAAATACAGGCTGGTCTGCAGGTAAACTCTGCGAACAAAAACATGAATTGAAGACTGGTTTTCCCACAGGTGAAGTTATCTAAATAGTGTTGATTATAGTGTTGAATTTGTTGATTATTTTTCAGATTCAGCTCTGATGTTTCTCCCAAGTGAAAGAAAAGAAAATGACAAAACACACCATTTGGATTAAGTTATATTACAGCCTCAGCGGTAAACCCTGCAAACAACTGTGAATGGATAATTACCAAGATAAAAAATATGCTGCCTGTTATTGCCTTCCGTTAATCTACAACATGTATTGTATTTCATTATCAAAATAAACACCATCATAACAAAATAATGATGGGAAAGTGATCTAAATGCTGAGGAGTCTTCATGCACATGGATTTTCTGCAGATTCCAGCTCTTCTGTCCCTCTCTCTCATTGAGTGTTTTCCTCAGTGCCGAACATAAACAAGAGGTGAATTACAGTTCATGTCCTTATGTACATGCAGAGTTACACAAGGACATGGAAGTGTAGGATCTATAGTGCCAACAAAGTCATAAAGGATCCTACACTGATGTGGGATGCTGCATCCTACTTTTAACTGGAAAGATTGAATATCTATATTCATAGATATTATATATGACTATATATATTAATATATATTCACATTTACTACACAGAAGTTAGCTCGGTTCATTTTGGGCAATTTGAAAATGTGCACAGACGTGATTCAATAATACTAAATATGTGAAATAATAAATGCAGCAAATTTGGGGCATTAAAATAAATCTTTTATTAAGTTGGGTTTTTGGTTTTATCTAAGATGAGAAGATGTCTTTTGATGCTTTCTGAGATGCTTGTTACAGCACTCACCAAAAGTATGACTCTGACAGCTTTGCGAGTCTCCCTAAAATTTGGTTTGGATATTGTAGATCCATGAGGAAAGGATCCATGGTTGAAAGCTCATTATACGATTTACTGTATTTGTAATGAGTCACGAGGTGAAACTATAAAAATAAAAATAAAACAAGAAAGCATCTACAAATCATGTTGTTTGTTTCAGTGTCTCATTTTTTTTCATTGCACTGGTGCTATTTCCTGTATGAACACATAAAGCTGTATTAAATAATTTTTTTACCACAAGGGGAAAGAAAAACATCTAATTAAGCTGCCAGCAGCCACCATATCCTCAGCTTACAGGTTTTTATAGTTTAAGATAAAGAAAAGTTGCCAGCTTACACATCCAGCAAAACATAATTCATGTAGAGTTGTGGTCTTCCCACTTTTTGAATGTACGTCCAGTATTCACATTCATTTGCCCATGTTTTAGTCTTCACCACCCACTGGAAGTAATTTTACCTTGTGAATTAAACTATTTTCACCAGTTTGCAGTTTAGTTGGATGATTTTTGCTCTCAGCATCAAAATTCTGAATATTGATTAATTTGGGTTTCAAAATGGCACAAAGACTAATGGGTGAAGATTAGAAAAAAAGTAAAACTAACTTGGCAGGAGATCAAAGGCAAACTGCAGTCTCCGGCGTCAAAGTCATGCATTTTATTTAACCAACTTTCCACCTGATCTTCCAACCTCTAACTTTTTACAGCTACTTTCACCTGTTCCACTTGGCTAGGGACAGTCATTATTTGCACAATTAGAAGAGGTTACTTGTCAGGAAAGAGAGGTCGTATAGCTCATTTTGAGCAAGCATTTTTGAACAAATTTCCAATTCTGTTTTTTTTTTTTTTTTTTGGTAAGGACAGTCTCAAAACAGGGACTCACAAAACTGTAATGATTCATCAGAGGTGAAACAACCAGGAATGAACAGACATAGCTCTGTCAGCTGGTAGCTTTTGTCACAGTGATGTTAGTTTGTCTTAAGACTCTGTAATGACTGTGATAATAAGTTTGAAAATGCCACTCTCCTAGTATTGGCATGTTTACCAGAGAGAAGAAACTAGTCCCGCTGAATGTGGCCAAGTTTCATGTTTTGCATTTCTTTAATGAAAGCAGTTTGGTTTGGCAGACAGATGTTTTTGGATTGTGATGATGAGTGGGTGCTTTGTATGATGCTTGTTTCCATGGTGTTGTATTCTGCTAGCATAACTTACACTCTGCTGGGCCAATTTATACCAGCACTGAGATTTTCTGCCCATGCAGTGAAGGATATTTTGAATTAAGTGTTCGTGTCAGTGGTTTTACAGGAAAGCCTTATTTATGGTCAATGAGTTGTTCTACCAAAAAATTGTAGGGCAGTGGTGATATTGCTTCAACGCTAAGCTATTGCTTTGAGCAAGGCAATAACAATGAAACTCCTTAATGGGCAGGTGACAATAACCCTCTATCCGTCAATAGGTCTGTGTTTCACTGAGGACGGCTGCCCAGAGGCACTGATATATAGATCAGATTATCAAGGAGGAGATTAAATAAATCTGCTCTTCTGCTTTTATGGGCATCTCTTTGTCAGTGAGATGATAAAGCTCAGTAATCCTTTATCAAAGACAAAGAGCTGGGTTTATTCCATGGAAGAGGAGTGACCTGCATGTACAGGGAAAAAACAAAAACGGAAACATCTATTGATTTTTACCTCACTTTGTCAAGGTCATTGAGATGACCGTGTAATTGAAGTTTGTAAATGGATCCAATGAAATATTATTGGTCAGATGAGAGGGGCAGCAGAGACCGGCCAGAGGAGATAACCCCCATTGTCGTCCATGTGTAGATGTATTGTCCAGGGAGAAGCAGATAGATAGAAGTATAGAAGGAGATTAAACATTTACATTAATAGAATGTGACAAAATGCTGATTCAACCTCTCATATGAGGAACTGTGTGAATTCATAAATTTTCTCCGCTTGCTCAGTCCTTCACAAGGTCACTATAGATCTTCCGTTCAGACAAGCAGAGAGAGTCTCCTTGTGTGGCTCTGTGGAGAATCATATTTAATGATAAGGTTTTGATGTCTAACTAAAAAAATGTGACTTTGCATCTTCTCTTTATTTCCAATCCACTGATTCATCTATGAATTTTCAAACAGCTGATCTCATAACCGATCGGAGTGAAATGATTAAAGATTTGATTCTTGGTGATTTTCATTTAAAGACTGAAGTATTTATATCCTCAATTAAATCAAAAGTACCGATACAATAATTTAAAAATACTATTAATTCAAAATCCTGCATTCAAAATCCTACTTAAGTTAAAGTAAAGAAGTATTGTCAGCAAACGGCACTGAAAGAATTCATTCTGCAGTAAAATGAACCTTGTGACTGATATATGGCGTCATTACTTACTCATTTTTGTGCCATTCTCCTGAAAAGTCTATGTATACCATTGCAATTAACTAAAAATATTCAATCTTTCATCGTACACCGCTTGATCCATCAGGGCCACGGGATTAAAAATATTAATAGGTAAAAGTTTAGTATTTCTTTCAATTCATTTCTTTTTCTGCAGACATATCAAAAATGGTGAGGGATCTGTTCTATGTAAAAGTCTTTTATTTTTTTTTTGTAAATGTTAGCTTCTTTCAACATCAATACGACAGCTCTTTGGTTCTTCTTGGCTGTCAAAGTAAGTCAGCAAATCTCTAATATATCTGCCTGTACTTGTCTGCCATTGTATACGATAGCAGGGCACTGATCGTTTCTTAACCCATAAGAACCCACGGCGACACCAGTGTAACAAGCACTTTGAATGCCCCAGTCTCTTCTGCTCTTCAACCTGGTCTGACCATATTTGTTGAAGAAAATAATATCAAACCAGTTACGGAAATATCGCTGTAACATATATGCAACAGCACAGATCTTTGGTATTAAAAAGTGTTATTCTGAAAAAAAACATCAGAAATGTGTTCTGTGTGGTCCACTTGGTCTGTGGTATATCCCACATCATTTTCCTTTAAGGAAAAATGGGTCTGGGTTCTTATGGGTTAAAATACCTCTTCATTCCCATCATCTGCACTTTGATTCAGTATTTGGATGCCAAAGATGATCTCAGACACAATACTGTGTCTCTCATCTGCTCTACGCTAAATTCATAACCTCCCTATCCTCCTCCCTTTCTTCATCTACCCTCCCCACATCTAACTTGGCTTTTTATTTCTATTCTTTGCACAGGCTTTGTGTCCTCTGGCAGTCTAAGTAGCTCATTGTTGTGGGGAATGTTCTCTCATGGGAGCCATAGCCAGTCACGAGTGGATTGCCTCAGTGAGATGCATTTTTACTTTGTCTGTCAGTTGTGATGAGGGATAAGAAACATTCTGTTCTTTTGAGACACACTGAATCAAATATGGGAATTGCGAAAAGCCATTTCTTTACATATTGTAGTTAAGGGAAGAGTTATGGAAAGATAAAGCTACATCAATTCCCAAGGCAATATAAGACCTTGCTGAATGTTTACTTGTGTTTACTTGTGAGTAATATATATTCCCTGCTGTTTATCATAGTCACCATGCACTAAATGTGAAATATTGCTGTCCCTGTAGCATGTGTATTGGTCTTTATTACTGTCTTAGTTATTGACATGTTGCTGCGCTAATGTCACCAAGAAAAATTTATATTTTTTAATTGACCTCGGAAGAAAACAGCAGTCTGATTGTGACCTTGATGGTAGAGTTTCATACAGGACGTGCACAACGGTAAATATACTGCATTTTTACAGTATAGTGCTTTTCTTAAATACAAATTCATACCACAGTCAAGGCAGAGCTGCCATACAAGGCACTGAACTTTGTGTTCATGCCATGGTCACGTCATATGAGATAAACAAAATCCAAGAGAGTTGTTAGAGGTGGTTTTCAAATTAGCTGATTCATTGTTTAGCCTACACAATGTCTGAAAACTGTGAAAAACCTTGTTACAGTTTCCTAATGTTCAACGTGATGTCTCCAAAGTTGTCAAACCCACTATCCAGAAACTTACGTTTATTCAGTTTACTATCAAATAACACTAATAGTGGCAGCAATCCTTGCAAATGAGAAGGTGGCACTAAAAACTAATTGAGTGTGCCCATATGCTTTCTGTTGATCAACGGATTGGTTAATCATTTCAGTTCTAAATATCGTACCATATCCATTATATCTGGGTTTAATAACCTTAGACAACAGATTTTTACCTGTTGTCAAAGGTTGGTTTGGTTTTCAGGGACTTCTGTATAAAGCAAGTCATTCAGACTGGAACTTCCAGTCATTATTATGACTTGCATGTCGATGTGAACATTGTCTTGTGAGGATTTGCTGCATGTCTTTTTCATATGTGGGTTTGGACTGTTTGAAAGTGTGTAACCTGCCTTTAGGAAATTGCGACAGTGACAGGACTTTGCACAATTTATAATTTCATAATAATTGTTGATACCCTAGTTACATAGTCTATAAATGTAGTGGTTGCTTTAACAGTAATGTTTGAATGCAGCTCCTGACTAATTAAACACTATTACATCCTTTATAGGGGGTGAGAAAATTACAAATCAGCATGCATCTGCATAGCCCTAAATGACACAGTTAGAGGTGAAAATAAAAACGTTGTTGTTTAGACTAAATTGTGTTTTCTTAAAATATATTATTATATATTCAGTGCATTTTCCTTGTTTTATTTGTTTAGGTTCAAGTTGTTAAATTACTAATGAAACTGCTTGGGAACAAAAGTCACATGGATTTATGAGAAATTTGTTTACCTGATACTTTTATTAACCTGACGTCCTGTAGGGAAAGTCATCACAAGTCTTATTACAGTTCTTGCACACATCAACAACGTTTGTTGTTGTTTATCTGCTTTGTTGAATGCTGAACACAGTTTATATATCTGCAAGGACTCATTTCACTTGCATTGACTAATGATTGTTTAGTGTAGTTACTGTGAACAATTCAGGTGATTTGAAACCATCTGTAAAGGTGAACCTATACCACTACAGTATAATAATAATCATCATCATCATCATCATCACCATCATCATCATTATAAAGTCCTCTGTTTGTTCCAACTAACTCAGTCTTTCAACGTAGCTTTCAAGAGGCCCCTCACAGTTAAAGGAACCAGAAAGAAAGGGGTCACCATGCAGCTAATTTTGCTTGCTGCAGAGCTATGAGAGCCCACCAACAACAACTCCCTCTTTGTCTGTGATCTCTCCTCAATCCCTCTGCCCTGCAGCAATCCCCTTAGCAGCCAGCAAGGTCTATGTGACCCCTGAAGGCTGTCCAGCCAATGAACTCCTCATGAAGGCAGAGACTCTAACACAAAGGAGCTTTAACGATGGTTAGGTCAAAAAAGAAGAAGAAGAGGAGCAGCTCCGTGTGCTATGAGAGACTAATCACCACACTCATGGGCTTCTCGAGACAGAAGGTGCCAGACATCACCATGGAGCTAAAACCATCTTAAGGGAGCAGAAATCAATGAAATACACTCAGCCTAAGATCTGTGTATGACCTGCTTTTGAAGCACTGTTGTGTTCTAAAATACTGAAACGGCTTATCTCAATGTTTTTTTAACTTTCACATCACTGTCTTGGGAATATGTGTGAGTACATTACTCCAAAGAACAAAGCAGACAGTTGACTGATGGGTCCAAAGTATTCTGCAAAGTATAAAACACCAGATGACGAAGCAACAAACAGACTAACAAACTTTCAGTCTCACAAGGCCTATTGTGCATTTTTGAAGTGAGCATAAAGGCTTTTTTTTACCTGTGAAAAATCTTTTCAGGCATGTCTTGTTAGAATGTTTTCAAACAGTTACCATCTGTCCAAATTCCTCCACAACATTTTGGAATAAACGTAAATGCACATAGTAAAATCGTTCCATCTTTCAGTCAGTTATGCAGAAAATAATGAGGTTCTGCTACCTTCAGATTGTTGAGGGAAGTCCCACATAAATTCGTGCACCTTGAGATCACATCAGGATACATTTTCCACAGAAACCAGATGAATTAGCAATAAACAATAAAAAGCATCACCTCCAGCTCACTAATGACTACCCATGATCCTCCTCTCCTTCCTCCACATATTCCACCAGGGAGAGGGAGAGTGATGTGGGGTGTGCCTGAAGTTTTCTGCTTACCCTTATTGCTTTTTCTGCCGAAGACAATATTATTATCTCCAGCTGCAGGCCTCAGAGACACAACTTGTAAATAATAAACCAAGCTGGACAGAAGCCTGTGAGGCCACTGCTAATCCTGGTATTATTCCACTTTTATTGTTGTTATTTGCTCATTATTTCTCATCTCCTCTGGCTGAAGACAGCCAGTTAAATTATTTTCACCCCATTGTTTTCTTCTGCCACAAAGGCCAAATTAGCATTGAGGACAGGCAACATTTAGAAATGCCTTTATTCCTTTTTAGCCCTCCTTTGCTCACTCTTGACCCCTTTAGCACTACCAAGGCATTACAAACTGTCACTGTGGGTGTTAGTTGATGCTGTAAGTTCTAAACATAGTTATGAATGTTTTTAATCATGTTTCAATTTGCAACATCTTCCCATTTAGTGACACTTGGAAAGCATCCATCCATTTTCTACCACTTCTCGGGAGTCAGGTTGTGAGGCCTGGGTCAACCCTGCGTCCTCCTATCAGTTGTGCCCAGAAAACTTCCAATGGAAGATGCATAGGAGGAATCATGATCAGATGATCAGGCCCATTGCAATGGACCCAGCACCCCATACTCCCTCAGTATGCCCCACAAGACTCCCCAAGGGACAAAGTCATAAGCTTTCTCCAAATCCACAAAACGAATATAGTCTAAATGAGCAAAGTCCCACAACCCCTCCAAAACTTGCAAGGGTGTTGTTCCATTTTCCACACAGGTCCCCTGTTTTAAATATGGGAACCACCATATGGGAAGTCCTCAACCTCCATGCAGAATTGAAGAGGTGTGTCCGCCTTGCATCTTGCAGCTGAGGAGCTTTTTGACAACCTCAGTAACCTTAGCCAGAGATATGAGGCTTCTCCTGAGTCTTCAAACTCTGGCTCCTGCTCAGAGGACATATTGGTCTCCTTCCACCAATGATATCCCCCAGAGTAATCAGTTCTCCTCCCTGGCTTAACAGAAACTGGGCCAAGCCCTGCTTCCCCTTACTGTATCTTCGAATGGTTTGGCAAAAAATTCCAGGTGTTTGAGTCCATGAAGGCCACAGTCGGAGCCCTTTGCTTGAGTTCACCAGACCTCTGTAACCCGCTCCTCATCTCTGCATGAGGCTAGCACCTTGAGGCTACATTAGCTGCTCCTAACATAACACACCTAAATCTCTGATCGAACTGTTAGCAATGAAGTTGTATAAGGGGTAATGTAGGCACCAGGTACTGACAATGAAGAAGAATGGCGTGGGGTCAAATTGACGATCTCCAGTTCTGCTTCATCAAGTATGATTTTTTTAACAGTCCATCATCAGTCCAGCAATATTCTAGGAGTGCAGCATTAAATCTGTGGAGTACATGTTCTCATCAGCTGGTTACCAATGCATTCTCAAAATCACGTGATACATTTAATCTTTTCTTCCTCAAAATGTTGATTTTAAAATGTATATCAGTCTGCAAATGCTGCACTCCATTTAAAATATGCAAGACTGAAGAAAAAAAGTGGGAAAAACTTGTTGGTCTCAAGTGGCTCGGAGTCATGATGGGTGAAAAGCTATGATGACAGCCTTCATTAGTCAGCAGGTCATTCAATTAGGTGAAAAAAATTAAGAGCCGAAGACCTCAGTTTTAATGGTGATGTATAATCCCTCGGGACAAACAGTGGGGAGAGAATCTTCTCCAGAAACCCGCTCTCACTTTTAAACATAAAATGAGCAGATAGGTTGTAATTGCAGCTTTAAACCTTTTTCATCTTCTTCAATAATACAAATCAGTAGGCCCAGTATCTTAAAAATCAATACGGTGCATGAGAGTCCTGGGTTATAATGACCTCTCTTAGCTGCTAAAGAACTGGAGCCAAATGTGAAGGAAAACAGAGGCAGAGAGCCTTACTGTGTGTGCTCACAGCTCCAGTAAAGCAGAAAACCTCCTCTGCACTCAGGTATACGATTCGCAGTGAACACAGATTTCCCAATGCTAAGTGCAGAGCACACCTAAGGCCTTGGGCTAGTACTACGATGACTGTAAAGCAGTACATTGCTAATAAAAAGTTTGTATGTAAAAAAAGACAATTCAGTTGGGTAATTTGCATGTGCGCAGTACAAACTTAGCAGCCAGATATCACATTGAAATAAAGTAGGGTAGAATAGATCAGGCTGTTTGTGTGTTGAATAGGTATCTTCTGGTTTTTATTTTTTACATTCATAAAAAATGCAAAAGGTGCATTGATGCCAGACTTTGGAGGAGACATTGGAGAGGTCTTCTTGTAGCAACATTTCTTTTCCATTCTTCTCTTGAAGGAGACTAAGAAAAGTAAGGCAGAATTGTGAAAATCTGATAAAATTTCAGTATCTCAGAAATGGCTGGTCAGCTGACTGTTTGGGGCCAAAAGCATCTCCTATCAATGAGAATAATTGGAGGTAATTTGCCAGACCCACGAACAGGACAGTCATATACAAACATACTGTTTATGTACTGTATAATGCTGGGATTGGACTGCACAGTATTCTTCTCTTTCAAGAAAGTCACTGTATTAGATTAGGCAATCACAGAGTCATAAATTGTTGCTGAGAGACATGGCACACTATGGATTAGTCCCTGACCGATCATAGCTTGCCATCTTTCATGACTGTGTACATAAGTTGATAAAGAGAAGGAGCACCACTCCACCTGACAGCACCAACAACATAATTTGCTTTGCTGTGTTTACAGTTGTGCACAGTAGAGAGCTCCGTGTTCCTATGGTTTAATGTGATGGAAAACATTGTAAAAGCCAAAACAAGACTAAGAGTCAAGAACCATGGTAGTGATGGAGTGAGGCTGGGCTTTGAGCTAAATGCTAACATCAGCATGCTAACATGCCTGCAATGATATCATGCTGATGCAAAGCAGGTATAATTTCATGTATATAGCATGATTTCATGTATACAGCTGAGGCGCACTGGAATTTCATTAGTTTTATATGTACTTAGTCATGAAGCAATGTATTGGATAATTTAAAATGTTCACCTGATGATAGAATTAGAACAAAAGTCAGGGAATCACATGGTTACAAAAGTTATAACAATTTAACCTGAGGGGGGTTTGTAGTAAATTTCATCGCAATCCATCAAACAGTTATTTACGAATCTCACTTAAAACCGCAAATGTGAACTTCGTGGTGGTGCTAGAGGAAAGGTCTGAGGATCACCAAAGTCATGAAGCTTCATCAGCTGGGAACTGTGAACACTGGTATTAAATTTTACTAACCAAGTGATGTTGATGAGAAATTTCTGCTTTTTCAGTATTGATGCATGTCAGGTCAAGTCATTACCGAGCTGATAATATATGTTGATCCCAGCACAAGTAGTTGTGTCTGAATTTGCAGCAGTCAAACAGCATGCTGGGCTCTGCTCCTGTCAGCCAAGACCGAGATAAAGCTCCTACCATCACCACCTGAGTGAAATAATGTCTATTGATCCACACATCTCAGATTCTGTTTTAGCATGCTGAAGGTAGGATCAAGATGAATGACGGGATACATCCTGCCTTGTATAAAACTTGCAGATCGGTGTTGGTGCGGCACTGAAGAGGAAAGCTTTTCCTAGTACAAATTAAACCTCTCAGTACTAATGGAGCATCACTGGAATGCTACAACATTGTGATGTGGTGAACTATTTCATGATGTTGTCAGTGGAATTGTAAATTGATTTTTAAACAATGCAACAACCACTGCTGTGCATGCAGGCAGACCTTGACAGAATGAACTACAGCTCCTTTGTAACAGGGCGAGCGACAATATTTTTAAAAATCTTTTTTACCATGTTTAGAGATAAGGGAGGCCAAGTTTATCTACAACTTTCCACCAGGTTTTGAAATAGTAAACTGCTCCAGACTTTCTCACTGAAAGCAAGAAATACAGTTACATACTGCTATATAACAGTGGCATACAAGATTTACTGCATGTAATACAGCCATTGTGTCTCCTGTATAAAAGAGGAGCACTGCCATTTTATAGACGGCTTCCTGTCACAGCCGTACCTTTTGGAGAAAGACAGACTTCTGGCAACGTGGCTGCACCTGTCACCTTCTTCAAAGGGTCTTCGTGCATCTTGTCACACCTTTCCCATCCCCCATTGTGGAGGGAGCACTGGCTGGCAGGTCTCCATTGATCTGTTCCAGAGCTGTGATAATTGGGCCATTAAGATCTCAAAAAGACACCCAGCATGTGGCAGAGATAGAGCCTAACAGTCTGCCAAGAGAAAGGACTTCCAACTCCTTGGCATCAATTGTGATAATTTCTTTGCTATGCCATGAAATATGTGTAGGAACAGCATGCTGTTTTTACTTGTTATACTTTGAGATATAAAAGATGGTAGAATGGGTTAAATAGAGAAGTATTAAATGCACTGCAGTAGGCTATGGAGGTAAGATACTTCCATAACAAATCAGAATCTCTTAATCTGACATTATTCACTACTTTTCACAAAATCTGATTTAAAACAACTACAAAGCGATGTAAGATGGCCACAAGGAGCTATAAAGGCCCTGTTCAGAACCAGCATTAACTTGTGTCTCTGGTAATCTGGTCGCAAGTGGACAAGAGACATGAAACAACCTCAAAGAGATTCAAAATGATCACAGACAAACGCAAAATGAACACAAAGAGATGCAATACAGCTACAAAAAGGCAACAAATTGACCACAAAGACACAAAAAAGAGACTACAATGAGATGCACAACAGCTACAAAGAGACACAAAATGACTGCAAGTGACAAGTCTTTCTCAGTCTTAGTGTCTTTTACATGTCCATGCTTATTGGCCCTTTGTCTCATAATCTGTCCACAGGCAAGTGTAAAACTCATTAGTGCAAAACTGGAAGTTAATGTTAGACTGTGCTCAAGCAAACACACACATCTGACCAGCCTGGCAGGGACTGCACGACAGACCAATGAAAAAACATGGAAGTAATTTCGAAGAGAAATCAATAGCAACTGCCAACACTAGTAAGTCTTGGAGTCATGATAAAGTTGCTTTCTGCCCCATTAAGTATTTCTCACTGTGTCTTCCCTATCACAAGCCCAAATACTCATCACCCAGCTGTATTATTTAGCTGTATTATAAAATCAAATTCAACACGTTGAGACCCCAAATGGGGAAACAAGACACAAAACAGAATGACTGCGTCAAGAATGAGCCAAGTCAATGAACTGTATCTCTGTAAATGACTGGAAATGGTTGAGTGTGGATAGAAAGAGTGAGCTAAGTCTGCATACACAGTGTATACACTGAAATGATGCATACATGTACACGGTAGAATTTTTTGCAGACATAAGAAATATCTTTTTGCTTTCATGCACTGTACTTATTACTGATCCTGTACTCTAAGTTAAAAGGACATTCTGGTTTATTACAACCACTTTTGTTCATTGTTCCTATCAGTTATGATAACACTGTAATCACCAAAGCAATAGCTGAAATCTGGAATCATGGTGAGAACACTACAATGGAGTGAGAGGGGAAACAAGAGGTCAGATGATGACTAACCCACCAACAGTTTAGCCAGATAATCTAAACTATTGTATTTGCAGGAACAATCTGAAAACTGTACCAACTACAGTAAAGCCATTATGTCAAATTTGAACTAGGTAATTAGTTTATAAACTGTGATTATAAATGAATCAAACCTATATGTCTAACTGCTCATATTTATTATTTTATTTAATATTTAGTATTTTCCTGAGACCACACAATTTTGCATCCTATCAATTAACCATCACAATCTTCTTATTAAGAGTCAACACCTCTGATTCAGAAAATGAGAGCAAAGCTTGCACACAGTATCAAGTGGTTTTATGTCAGTATTATTTCTTTGCTTTGCTGAAAGCTAAAGAACTTTTTTTTTTTTTTTTGCCAAAATATAGTTAGGACAGTTCATACATGGACCGACACAATAGCCATAGAGGCAGTTGTCAGTGGATTCATTTGCATTTTTGGTTGCTGTTGCTAAGTCTATGTTTATTTTTTTTCACATCTGTTTGAAATAACAGTTTCTATATATTAAACATCTTTGAATGATCAATTGTGCTTCAGAAGATGGTTTAAGTTTCTAGTCAGAAAAATTTGATTTAATTGAGTTTTTCATACTGCATCTGAGGACCTTGCTGTCTTGCTTGCTCAAGGCTTTCCATCATTGTTGATGATGATTTTGTTGCCGTTATGTAAGTGAAAGGATTTTTGAGGGTGTTTCACTTATGTCACTTTTACTGCAGTGCCCTGATGCCTTCACATGTCTTTACCAACCTTTCTTACATATCTTGAACTGTATAAGGTTTGCTTGTCCGACAGTGCGATGAAACTTGATACAGAAAGCGGTCAGAGCAGTGCTTTAGTCCTTCAAGTCAAATCTCTAAAAACACACACAGGACAAAGGTTTGACCAGTTTGTAGATGTTTCATTTGTGACAGATCGGGTAATGGATTCTTTCTTCTTTTCATCCACAAAGCAGAGTGTCATAGTTTGAAAAAAAGTTTTATCTCATGCACTTCTTAACCTTTGTGAAAAATGATGGTGATGATTAAATCACCACTACATTCTCTGTAAATGGTATGTGTACTTGTTACCTATAAAATGATCTTGACATTTCTGCTGACCTGAAATAAATCCATCATTTTGGAGTAATGGATTCTGGAGAGCCTTGAAGAAGCTGTCTATGATACAATACACCCTTTTTTTAGTATTTTGCAGTCTGTGCAGACAAAGATGAAAGGACTGTTTTTTAAGTTCAGTTTTCAGGGTATTCATATAGTCAGTGTTATTTTATGTGCTATGCGTAGATGTTTAAAGGTACTACAACAATTAACAGTTTTCCACCCTTGTGTGTTCAAGGCTTTTTAGATCTAATAATATATTCACATTTAGAATTTTATTACACAGTCACAATTGTGTTAAATATTCACTGGCACAAAATATTAACTTGTGGCAAAGTATTGTTGAAGCTTTTGCAACTCAAGCATGTTTAAGATTAAGCAACAACTGAATGATGAATGTTAGGACAGGGGGTAGGGATGCTGTAAACGTTCATGTTCACAGCCTTTCATCTGTCTCACGTGTGTCTGACAGAACACTCCTATTTCAATCAATTCAGCTGTCTGCACCAGCCACTTAACGGCTAACATTTTACTCACACTATACACAAAAATGCAAGCCAAAGCATATTTTCCTTGCATTTTACTTGTGTAAGTACCATGGGATCTAAGCACTTCCAAAATACGGGTGACTGCAATTCAATACTGTGCCTGAAAGCCTCCTGTGTAGACGCACACAAAGCACTGGAGCTGCTGCTGCTTCACTGATGTGCTGCTCATGCTTGGTTAAGGTTATTTAAGGATTGTAATCAACAATTTTTGGGTTATTAAAAGGTGAACATTAACTGCAGGTCTGTAACGGGACAGAATCTCCTCTCTCCCGCAAGACTGTTACTCACCCATCCACCACCATAAAAACGCCTGATTGGAAAGTAACATAAGGGTTTGTTTTCCTACAAGTACATGGATGAGAATTACATTTTTTAGGTGTTGGAAATGAGAGCAGAGAGGAGACTAACTGTAAAGGGAAAGATAATGTCTCGTGATGGTATCACTTTCAGGCTGAAGGACAGGACAATTGATGTCCAACTCTCCCCTGTAATAAATAGTGTTGCCCTGTAATAAATAGCGTCTCCCCTGTAATAAATAGCGTCTCCCCTGTAATAAATAGCGTTGCCCACAGGAAAAAAAAATCTGAAAAGCTGGTCAGATGGTTTTCCTTTGGTGTGAGGATCAGTGTGAGAAATTATTCCCTCCAGCCATCATATGTTTTAATTGCTGCAGTGTCACTTCTGATGGTGACGTTGCTTTGGGAATGTACACTGGTGTCAACTGTAAATAGTTAGGTATTGTTCAAACTTGCTGTCAATTCAACAGACCAACCATTTAAAAGTTACTTCAGAGTTAGTTGTTTGACACTGCAAACAGTAGCTTTAGGAAAGTCTATATTGCTTTATAGTTCCTTGTAAAAAAAAAAAAAAAAACTACAACATGATCAGAAAGGGACTGAAATTCAGGATTAACACCAAAACCTTATCTCAACGTCTGCCCACTATACCTCATGAAGTCCCTTCATGAAATATATTTAGATATTTAGATTTAGATTTAGATTATTCTTCAGTGTATTCCAGCTTTATATCCATTTAATCTCAGTCCAGTTTATAAAAAGTTATTCAAACCCAACAACAAAAACTTGCAATGAATAAAAGATGCAGATCCAAATAAACATCCCTCTGGATTGTTTCTCTGTGGCATATTTCTCTGTGAAGTAATTCTGTCTGAGGAGTGGATATATTATATGTTTGGCCTTGCCCTGGCTTTATTGCCAGTGTTATTGAGGGATAGGCTTTCATTGGAGAGGTCCTATCACTACAGTGAAGAGACCTGGCAGGCGATAGTACGTGGGGAGACCAGCACAGCCAAGTCATTTGCTGTGCCAGACATTTCACATCATTGTGAATTCCATCATCGTTGTGCCTCAGGCTGACAGGATGGAAAATATCAGCCACGAAAATAATTAGCTGATGGAGAACTTCTTGCGACCAAAGACTTGCCATCTTGCTTCTTGTGCAATTGTGTCTGTCCATCTGCATCTTTCACCGATATTTTATTTACTTTTTAAATTTTGGGTGTTTAACATTCCTTCTCCACCTCTCCTTTAATTGCAGGTTTCTCTGTTAATCATGAAGACAACATCCCTGAACACGCTGAGTACACTGTCTTCTGTTTCTTCTCTGTTATGAGCAACTTTTCATCAAACATCTCACAGCTTACAGCTCACAGCAGGTCAAAAACATTAACTCTACACTCCACACACACATCAAACTATTGATCCGTATGGAGAAGTTGGGTGTTGCAGTGGAGAATGTGACATCATTTAGTAAGGTCAAAGATATATAACATGAACACACACCTGACAAAACCAACCAAGCAACTGAAACAGTATGAAATAAAAATAAATAAATAAACAAATCATTTTTAGATTTCAACACTTTGAACTGTATCCAAGAAATACAGGTACAGCCTATGTATACTGCCTATTTTGTTTCAGTAATATTTCCATTACTCAGGTCCACTGATCTCATAGGCTGACTGACATCAAGTTATGTAACAGAAGCCCTTTAATAAAGTATACAATCTGCATACTGTATAGACGAATGTGGCGCAAACCAATTATCTGGATCTGAGGTTTTTTCTTTGCTTTGTTGTAGTTCAAAAATCATTTCAGTAACCTCTCGCCCCCATCAAAATATATTCAAACGTACGTATTTCAGCCTTATTTTTTAAAGGCAGCACAGGTGTCAGCATCCTTGAACTGTGTGACCTTTAGCTGACTCATCTCTGCTGCATGCTGGCCAGCACCCACAAACCCCTTCCAAGCTCTTAGTCATGTCCCTGTTTTGGTTGCATTAAGACTCAGAAACCTGTTTATCATCCTTTGTGGAACATGGATTTGACCTTCTTATGCCTGCTTATAAGAACAGAAAAACCTTATGTAAAATGGTTTTTAGAAGCTGATATTTCCCTGTTTAGACAACCATGACAAAATATATTATGTAAAGAAAATTAGTTTGTTAAGGCAGCTGTTTTTTGTTTTTTTCATCTTGATACTTAAAGTAATTAAAATGTTTTTATGAGAAGAATTATTGAGAGGTGTAGTTTAGATTTATAGAAGTACAGTATCTCTAGCATTGTTTTTTCTAGAGGATACAAACACAAATTTGTAAGTACCGTGACTGTCACGCACAGTGCACTGGAACAGGGATATATGATGATTTTATCTTACCACATCCTTCTGAAAGGATCTGTTCACAACTGCCCCTCTGAGATACTGAAATTTGTTTACGTCAAGTGTATGTTCACCTCTCAAAAGGCAAAATCCAAGGTGAACTGTCTTCACATCATCAGAGTCGGCAACGTGTAGCGTGGCACTCCGACACAGCTCTTGAGTAAGTGAGTCAATGGGCCCAGGGAGGACACTTTTCTCCTATTGACCCTGCTGATGTGTCATCAGCAATAATCTCAGCAAGTGTTTGATAGGAAGTGCTCCTTTTCATCGAGCAAAGGCATCTCTACTCCCTGACACCTTCATCTCTCCCATGCTTCAGGAGAATTGCCAGATGATTTTAAATGAGGGCCAGCTGACACCCTCCAGTAAGTGGAGATGAACCGAACGGCAAGATGTCATTCAAACAAAGCTGTCAGGAGTTGAACACAAACGTAGGAAAATGTATGTGCGGATGCCTTTATCACAAAGTCCAACTTAATCAGACTCTCTTTCTGTTTCCTGGCTTCATAAAACCAAATGTTTATAGCCCTGGAAAAGCAGCTGGTTATTGACTGGCTGGGTTAACCCTCGGTTTTCTTATCCAGGTGTGTGCTCACGTTTATTGAAGCACATTAAGGTTTGCAACCAAATTAAAAGCACTCACTCATCATTGTGCTTTGTGTTTCAGAGCTGAATGGCAGACAGAGAAGAAAGAAAGACTTCATGTTTTCTGCTCAAGCCTCTTGGATATCTGGCAGAGTTCAAGATTATTGTTAACTCTATGGTAAACAACTCCAGTGTTAATCGTCTCTGCTCTTAGCATTCTCTCAAGCCTCATCTTAGTATTATGTATTTTTAGTATTGCTTAATCATATCAACGGATCATGCTGCAGCACATCATCAACAGATCATGTTGATAGATGATAGACGATCTAATATATGAGCACATGACTGTAAAAGTAATGACAAATTGTCATTATTATTCTTTAAAAGTACATTTTTATGCTTCTTTCAGAAATATTTTAAAGTTGTACACCTAACACCATAGTTACTTTGAGAAAGAAGTTAACTGACATTTCTGCTGGTATGTTCAAAGTGAACTTTTAATGAATAAATGTAAGCAATACACATTATTAGCTGTTAGTTGATCCACAGCCAGATGCAGATGAAAGAAATTCAAAACACTTTATTATTGTCTGTCTTTTATTAAAATTCCTTGTAAAATTAATTAATCAAATTTAGAAGATTTTGTAGCCTTGATGATGTATACACTCTCTGATTAATGTCTGCTTTATAATCATCTTCTGAGTCTATGAAAAGATTTTTTATTCACCATGAAGTTACCTCATGTTCCTCTTAGCTGCACTAATGGAAGAAAGCCCCACACTGAACCAGTCACAGGCTTTTTGATGTAATCTTCTGAACTGAATCTCATCTGGAGCAGGTTGGCTGTACAGCATGTTACCATGGTAAGCTATCCAAGTTTAAAGTGAACTAGGTTTGTGATGAAGTTAAGTCCAAAGTTTTCTAGTTAACCCACCAGTTTTACTCTAGGTGGAATCTCCCCCCATCTCCAGCTAACAATGTAAAGCAAACCCACTGAAGCCAGGGGTGAGATGACACTATATTTTGTGATAATTTGAAAGATGACCAATCATGCATTTACACTGCAAACAACACTCTGCATGATTCAATTATTATTTTCATCTATTTTCGAAGATACCAGAGAGATTGGTCTGTTGACAGATAATAGATTGTTTGTCCAGACATGTTTTCCATAGCATGTTTTTCCATTCACTGGCCATCACATTTCCATTCTTCTTTTATGCTCCTCCCCTAATGTGACTTTGTTTCATGATCAGCTGTCATGCCCAGCACTTTGATTGAGGTTGAAGATAGCTGCATTTTACTTGTGTATATCCATTTTATGCTAATTTTGACTTCTTTAACTCCACAGTTCACAGGAAAATATAGTACTCCACTACACTTATCTGATGATGTTCATTGATATTTTTGAGACTTTTGTAAAAAAAAAAAAAATACAGTTAAGCAATACAGCCTATTGCTAAAGATTAGTTCAGTGGTTTCCAACCTTTTTGGCTTGTGGCCCCCTCCAAAAAAGCAATATCTAGCTGGGGCTCCTTGCCAAGTTTTGGATGTTATATGCACTGTTGGCAGATCCACCAAAGAGAGATTTGCCCTCTAAACTTCTGAGATGGTTTAATATGAATGACTGTCCAAGGTACAAAGAGGTAAAATTATCCAATAATTCCCCAAAATCTCAAACTTGAGAAAAGACCAAAAATTAAAACAGATTTGTCAGTGACCCTTTACAGGAGACCCAACCCACAGGTTGGTAAACATTGTTAAACTACTGGATTAAAATACTAATTAGTGTCAGAGTGGGGGGCAAGGACTTGGACCCAAACGCAAAAACCCTCAAGACAGGCAGAATGGGAGAGCTAAAAGTCTTTTAATTAACCAAAAATCATACACAAGGGAGAAAAATACTCAGGAACAAAACAAAACAAAAATGCAAAAGTTCTTACATGAAAACAGGAAACCAAGGTAAATCCATGAGGGGGAAAACACAAGACACAGGAACATGAATAAACACAGAGGCTTGACATGGTGCAGACTCGCGCATGGACACAGACATAAAAGCAGATGAACCAACAAGAACACAGGGAAACGGCGAGACTTAAATACACAAGGCAATGGGCAACAGGTGAAACCAATTAGGGTGGGGCAGACAATCACAAATGGAGGGAAACAAGACAAAGACAGGAAGTAGAACAAGACAAGATACACAAGGGCCATGATTTCAAAATAATACAGGAACTATGAACAAAACTTAACAAACTAAACAAGAGTCCAGGAGTCCACAAAACAAGGGCTCAGAAAACAGCCCCCTTAGGGGCTAGTCGTGACAACTAGTATATAAAGTCATTAATATGAGCTCCACTTTGATCACCTATAACAATAAAGAGCTGCCTCACAGTCTTAATAGAAACTGAAAAGTATCCCTACAAAGACTGGTATGTATTGCAGGACAGCTGTTTGTTAATAATTTTATTCTAATAAGGGAATCCTTTAAAGCTATGAACCGATAAAGGGAAAGTTAATTTTTAAATCTACCCAAACTTCATTTACCCTCATGCACATTAAGTAGCTCACCAACAAGCAGCCCACTAATCCTGATCTCACTGGTCAAAGGAGTGTGATTCTCAATGTCCTCACTGAGAGACTTTGGCTCCTAATTCCTGCACTGGTTGCGTGGGTGTTGTCTTGTTGACAAACAGTGTTCTTATGCCATTTAGCATATCTATTCGTTCACTTGACATTTACTGTTGAGGTAGCAGATGGTCTGAGTCTTGGTTACAAGTTTCTGGCACCCCAAGGATTCGCTGCATCGATTACACCAAGATGTTTGGCAGAGCTGTAAGTGTGCGCCTTTTACGTCAATGACATATGAATACTATTAAAGCAGAGGTATTACAGGCTAAATCACTCTTTAACAAGGGTATTTGCATGTGAGTAAGTACTGTCATATAATTCCTAACATTTACTTTAACGCCTACAAAATCCCAGATGGTTGGAGTTTACAGTATCCGGAGGATTCATATCGTCACTCAGAGGTCCTGTATACAAAATGAACTTTCAAAACTTTCAAGACAGTCTCCAGACCTCCTGTATTGATCAGTAGGGTTAAATGGACAAACATCAAGATGAGCAAAACCAAGGGGTTTTTTTTCTTATTCATAGAGCTATACAGTCATTTGTTGTATAAGTGCATTTGAAAACGAATGTCTCAGCTCTCCAGAGGCCATTTAGGAAAACTGCGAGATACATTTAATGTTTAAAATGTAAAAGCCAAACCTTTGTGGTATGAACTGAAACAATAAACAAACAGCAAGTTACATTTTATAAATCTGCTTCCTGCTGCTTTTTTTCCCCCAATGCTTCATAACCCCAGATAGCTTTCCTCATTCCACATTTCTGCTTTTGCTGATTTGTTTGAGTTGTGAAAGATGCTGTACATGTAGTTGAATCTAAAAAGCAGCCTTTCATATCATGATTCTAAGCCACAGATTTCAATAATTCCAATCACTTTATGATAACCAAAAATGCAATCTGCCGGTGATTGACAGTTGATGCAAATGCAGTCATTGCCCCAGATCTTGTAGAAGGTAAGGGAGGCAGGAGGAGTTTGGAGAGGGCAGAGCAAACTGGGCAGGAACTATGACCTGTGGTAATAAGCATGTGATGAATACAGACCAACAGGCTTCTCTGTGACACAGTAGTACACTCAAGATGGAGAAAATGAAATAGTTGTAATTATATTTTCCTGTGGGGGTGCAGCAGTGACAGCCAGATATTCATCAAAGTGCGCTGTAGCAGGTGCGACTACCACATGTTTGCACTGATTCATCATCGGAAGCCGGCTCTTTTGTCACCTTTCCACTGTAGAGCTCTTTTCTTTAATTGAGCTGTTTGATTTTCATGACGCATTGATCATCATTTCTTTATAAACATGCACAGGCTGCTGTGGTTGGGTGGGGGGTGGCTGTCCATATACTGTGCCCCAGCTCGGAGACATATTGAGCTATTCCAGCAAGCAGATGCCTACAAAATCTAATTCAGGAGTCTTGCCAGTATGGAAAACAGTCTTGTCTCTGCCCCAGTTTCCTTACTGCTATGAAATCATTGATGAGGAAAAGCCAACTCATGCTGGCTGTAGCCAGAAGCAGCTAATGCTGCAGGCAACAGCCAATGCCTGACCCTTCAATCACACTTAATGCATCAAATGCATCACTCTGATGAAAGGGCTTTCATTTCAAATGAAAAATCCCAATTTTACTGCAGAGGCTTTGAGTAGGAATTCAGTTTCCTGGGATTTATTCCATACTTGAATGTACATATATGATCTATACATGTTTACACTATATATAAGTGCATGTATATGTATGAAGATGACTAATTAATATGCTCTGATGTAATCAGATGTAGCAGATGAAACAAAAAATAGAAAGAAAAAGAAAAAGAAGCAGCATCTGTCTGAGATAGCAAAGATGGCATAAAGGTCAGAAATCACTCAAACACAAGTGTGAACATTGTTCATAGGCCTTTGCGTAGTGATAGCACAGGTGCAGGTAATGTACTGCTAGCTGATAATAAAATCTGTGGCTAGCTGTTCAGACAAATTGCCATTAAGAAGGATATATATTCCTGAGCTGTGGTAACCATCCATTATGTTACATATTTTATACGACCAACACTTACAGCCTATAAATATGGAAACAGTTCCCAGAAAAAAAAGGGAAGTAATCATTTTTCACCCATCATTAGCGTGTTATACCTTGTGTAATCACAGTTACATGAACAGAGATTAGGTTCTTTTTATGAAGTTTTTCTGTAGTCACTCTACACATTTTCTTTCCCGCTCACACATACACACACATACATGTGATGAGAAGTTAATAGTTTGTTTTCCGGGTTCTAAGCCAAATTGTACTCATTAGAAGAGGGTCTGGCTCAGATCCTCACAGTGACAAACATCCTCAGTAAGACGTGTTACTTTGAGCTGCACCACAAACTTCAAGGGTAACTGTTCGCTTTCCAAAAGGAAAACTCAATAGATTCACAACAGCGTGCAATCTCACATAAATACTGGTATTCTCATGCAACTCTCCTGAGCACCAGGAACGTTCATAGATATTCCCAAAATCATCGTTCAGCCTTCACCATGAAAGTGTTCATGTTAGAGTTGGGCCAATATCCATCAGTTCCCTCATCTTTGATCCTTTGCTGGCAGTTCTCTTGCAAAGGCACTGGAGAACTGATCCATCTGATACTGATCCACTGGTCTATAGCTGAACACTGGACCAAGACACGTTAAGGAAATGGCTACTTTGGCAAGAAAGACAGGTCTCAGTCAGGAACAGGTGTGTTTGAGGTGGATGCTGCAAAGAGAGGCCAGAACAATCTCAATGGACTGATTAAAATCACCACTGGAGTCATTTCACAGGCTGAACAGGGTACCGTGGATGTTTCATCTGTAAAAGCCAAGTATCAGAAGTTATCGAAAAAACAGTACAAGAGTCACGTTCATAATTCATCAGTGTAACTTACCAAAATCACTTTTTCACATCTGACTGCGTGTCAGCTGCAGGGAACTTGAAAATGAAGATAATGGTGCATGATAAACCATTTTCTTGTATGCAGCCATTGCGGCTTTATCTGGGATAACTTTTATTTCATGATTGACAGCATGACTGACGACGCCTCATGATTAGGGAAAGTTTTTATTCCCTGCACATGCGCCACACAAATGGAGCATGATTTTGGCAAAACAAAGATTTGGCAAGCAAGAATACCTCAAGGACCTTTTTTTGTCTCCACAGCACAGAAGGTGGGCAGGGTGGAGAGAGATTTGTTTCATCCTGTGCATAAAAAATGTTTAGAGCTCATTCACATAGAGTTATGGTTTATGGATTACATGGAATCTAGCCTTTATTTATTTTATTTTATTTTTTGGTATAACATGCTAAAAATGTTTTTCACTAAAACAGCATCATCTCACTAGAAAACAGCTTTTAGTGGCAGCAGCACTAAAAACAGAAATGTTTGCAAATGTATATAAATCCTGTTTTCAAGCCACTGCGAACTAAAAGAGAGACCATCAAAGAGAAAAATATTCTGCTTTTTAATCATTTGTATTAGAAGTTAGAGCAACTGAGAAAGGAAATAAGGACATAACCACACAGTTGTCATGCAGAAGCCTCATCACTATTCTAAATCACCAGCTGGAGAGCTACCCACTAAAGTAACATACCAGCATATAAATACACAATGCTTTATATTGTGTCTAGCTGTTCTTATGAAAACCACATTTACAGACCTCACCAGTGTCACGCAGAATACTTGATTTACTAATATTTATTTAGTGTAAACTTCATCTAAAGTCCATTCAGTAAAAAGCAACATGCATTGCTGCCTGCCATCCAAACCTCTTTAAATGTGTAAAGCATCTTTCTTTTTTCTGTTTCATAATTATCTAAGATCAGTTTAGCCAAAATTAAACCAAATCAAATAACAGAAAGATAATTTAATCAAAAGTATAATGAATGTTTATGGTTTTCATGGTGTTTTCTTCTCATCCAACAATTTTTTGCAGAAAAATACAGCAATTCTTTTTAGATCAGCAATAAAACAAAACAGCAAAACCTTTTCCTATTTCATGATTCATTTTTGAAACGTTGCCCATATCTTTTTCTTATCTACATACCTAACTTGGAGACTTAACTTAACTGTGGAGAATCCATATTCTTTTTGCATTAATATTCCTTCCTAACTTAAAATTACAGAATAAGGGTAATTTATTTGGAATTCTGTTTTTAAAGGAATTTTCAACTCCTTTTCCGGTTGGAGCTTCAGATACATGGCTATTATTTAGTACCATGGTGTATTTGAGAAATGTCCTCAGATTATAAATATGTTTCACCATATCAGGCAGGTGGTTGGCCCAAAGTGGCTTTTCCACCTGTTGCACAAATGATCCTCTTGCTGACTGTAATTATTTGCTGGCAAATGTTTTTATATATAAAAAAAATAATAATAATAATAACAATAAGCTTGATCTTGTTTGGCCGCTGTCCTGCATGCAGATGAAATACTGGTCACACCTGCTGCCAGTTGTTGTATTACCAAGTACCCACATTTGATCAGGCACAGATAATTGGTCTGTGCTTTGAAAATGTACTATATTTTCTTCAAATTAGAAGCTGTAGATTGAACACATGCACAGTGTCTACCCTCAGATGACTCTTGGGATTGAATCAACTGAAAATAAAGATGTTATTGGTGGAATGATCTATAATCTAATATACTGTCTAACTGGCAACATTGCAATGATTCGGAATAAGCTGTATTTTCACTGTGTATTTACTACTGAAATGACATTTAGTAAAGTAGTAAAAATAATGTAGCTATTCCATGATTTATGTGAATAGGACCTTTTAACACATACCAATAAGTTTATGTGTGCTCAGGGTGGTTTTGGCTTATTACTTACAGATGTGTATGCTGTATGTGTATGTATTTCATGAAAACAAGTATAACATGCAAACACAATACATATGATTTGGAAAAAAAACACTACAACCTGGCCCTTACATGGATTCAAATTCTTCCGTAGGCTATTTATCAGCCTTGTGCCACAATCTGAATGACTGTGCAGGAAGACATGGAACAACCTACCCAGAGAGATTACACAAAAAGAAGAAAGTAGGAGGCTGTTCAACAGACTGCAAGCCAAAAGGATTTTTTTTTTTGCTTTTTGCGTTTTTCTTATAACAAATTCATACATTAAAAAAAAAAAATCCTTGTACAAACATTCACTGAGGTACCCTCAAGCAAGGCACTCAAATCCCAATAGCTGGTGTTTAGTTGCCAAGAGGAAAGACTGTGCCGGCACCTCCTGGATGTGAATGTGTGAATGTGTATTGCTGTGGAGCAGGGTAGCACACTAAATCTGCTCTAGTGCTTAGCAAACTGAGTCTGGAAGGGCTGAAAAAACAAGAAATGTCAACAGTCATGTCAGCTTACAACAGTTTTTGAGCCAGCATCATCACAATCCCTCTTTTAAGTACAGATAAATAAAATAATGCTCTGTGTTTCATCACTGAGTGCAAACAGCATTAATTTATTTTTACCTTCCCTTTCTTAGGCTGTCCAGAAGCACATTATGAGTCAGACTGAAGCCTCTAACTGGAGCTTACAGGACTTGAAAGGCCAGGCTCTCTAACTGACTCCCAGGGGTGATGTGAAGCTAACACCAGAGTCTCCTCTAATGTACTGTGTTCTCTTATAATCAGAGGATTTACCTTTTTGGACAAACATACAAAGTTGAAATTCTTTCACATAAAAAAAAAAAAAACAACTGCCAACCCAAATCCCTGACATTTAACAAGATGGTGTTTAAAACTGACTCAGTCCTTCAACCTAGGGCATGATTTGACTCATCCTCACAAGTGTCACCATATGAGCCTAATTGCAGTGTTTGATTTTAAAGTGTACTCCACTTTAGATCTAAGGGCTTGAATGTAGAATTGTAAAGCACCGTCAAAGATCCAAATCAAAACACTATATGAGCAGATATACAGTAGGTTATAAATATACACAATATACACACTCGTTTGAGCTTTTGGCAAAAAGCATTTATAACCTACTGTATGTCTGCTCATATAGTGTTTTTATGTATAGAGCAGCAACTTGTAAGACCTCTGCTTTAGCCCCCTTGTTGTTTAACAGCCAATGAAGCCTGGATCATAAGTGTTCAATCTGCTATGAGTCATGCACCCATTTTAAAACCACATTTTTTTTCAGACTCCCCCTGTTGTCTGATTCCAACCAGTAGAGAGGATTTCTCTTTGTTGGCATTTTTTTCTGTATGTGTGCTCTACAGAAAATTGCTCCCCTTTCTTTCTTTTTTTTTTTTTTACACAGACCTTTCACTTTGATAAGACTTTAAATTGGATTAAAGTCTATTCTATATCCTTTGACAAAATTACATTTCCATATCTTCCTAAAGTGTCAAATTGAACCTCCAACAAAACATCTTCTGAGGAGATAACAGAAATTGTGACAAAAATCAAATGTCCAAAACATGAATGGATAGATGATGAGGGCTTATGTCCGTACCTAAGACAATTGTGAATGCAGCTTTTGCTACAGCAATGGCAGCTGTAGCATCTGCAGCGAGTGGAGAAAATACTTACAGGATGCTCCAGGAGTTATTATCCATTCCCAGCAGTCAGTCAGTGTTTATTCTTCCACCGGTCGATACCTGTCGCTGTCGGTGTATCCGGTGTGACTCACTCAGAGAGGATGTGCAAACATTACAAAAGCAGGAAATTAACTGAAAACCAAGCAGAGATATTCTCTAACACACTACAATGAGGACTTTTCATTTCCACCCAGTTCATCAGCAGCTATTATACCTCCAGTGCAGAAATTAGACCAACTCTTTTTCTGTCTAAATAAAAAAATATTTTTGCTCCATCCATCTCCTGTAATGGATGTTGAACATCAACCATATAAGGGAGTGCTAGTAATAATTGGTCATGTAAACACAGGGAAAAAAATCCCTACATGTATAGTGCTGGTTATTAAAATTATTTGGATGTAAGCAGTTTTGTTCTGGATGATCATCAGTTTATATTTAAATTCTTTCACATCATCCCATGACAGGTGAGACAACAGAAAAACAATATCCAGAGTCGAATGACTGGAGACTGTGTCATCATAGCACTGTGTTCAATTACTGTGCCCATATTGCGTGGCTAATTGACTATGTGCTGGCAAAGACAAAAATTAAAGTGTTTCAACAGAAGCTGAAATAAATCTGTTGTTGATGATTCTCGTGCAAACTTCTGTCGTTTTACTGAATGACATAGGTTGCTCTTTTGATGTTGCTGTTTTCTTTTATGCGTAATGGTTGCCTACACATCATGTGTACTTTTGCTCTTTGGCCCCTTATGCCTCTGAAAAGGGAATAGTACTATCAGAAGCATACCAACATGGATTTTCACCAACACTTGTGTACCCTCTTTGCTATCTAAGCTTTCCCTTTCAGTTTCAATTGGACATAAATCCTACACGTGAGCATACGAAATGGGTTAAGTCCCGTATCTATGGTCAAACCCCATTCAGAGGGGATTTTGGTTGCAGGCAAAGCACTGACTTACACGTGTGTAAGGGAGAGAAACTGTATACTGTAGAGCAAGAGGGACTGCATGAATGATAGAGAGAGGGGAAACTTTTTTTCACTTTAGTCCTCAATTGGTTCTGCTGCTTGTTGCCTAGTAACCACAATCCCCTTTGAAAGGCACTCTTCCTTGCTCAAAATATCACTAAAGATATATTCATTCTGTCTACCAGACACTCTTATCAACAATGGGGCAATTGTCTCCATTTTGGAGAAAGCAATGCATGCAAGGCTTTTTTTTTTTATTTTTTCCTCAAAGATGGTCCTGTTTTGCTGGGTTTTCCGGCTAAGCGTGCTGAGTAGCCTTGGTGCGTAATGTAAGATAATGACTGGTGAAAAATGGTAGTTTGCTGGTATGTTGGTTGTAATTGCTACAACAGTAGGTGACACATGACATGGTGATCTGGGATTTTTTAATAACTCAGTTCAAGTGGTATGGTATAGTGACTGTTGTGTGCTGATCAGCTGATTACTGTCAAATCAGCCATTCCACTCACTCTATTTTTACGGCAGGCTACTGTGAAACAGGGACTCATTTACCCTAAAGCCATTTGAGAGAATAAGATAGTGAGAGATGGAAATGAATTCAGGAGAATGGTATATGGGGGAACATACAATATTTATACTTTTATATTAATACCTTATGAGCACACACTGACTAACATATACTTCACAGCTTTCGTCATCTGGTGTATCATTTGTCTGAGTATGTTCTTTGTTACAAAGGAAGTTTTCAGTATGTCTGTGCATGAAGACAGATATCAATACATTTATTCATTGAAATGCAGATCAGTCTTTAATTGAAATGCCAGAAGAATATGCTGTATGTCATAAGTGTATGTCTTCTGACCTCCAGGAACTTTACAGAGAACCCTTGCTGGTCTTGAACACTCTTTTTCATCATTGCTCTGACTCACTTCTAGTGTAGCCAAAAAAAAAAAAATCTTTAGTTGGATCCCCAAGTGTTAATTGGTTGCGGTGGGATTTAGTACCTTGCAAAAAGGTAGATCATGGAGAATGAGAGGTACAAAATGTACAGCCTGCTGTAGGGCTGCAGACATTCTGGTCATTTTGATCAACAGATGAAAAATTGATCAACAATGATGACCCACACATGATCCCCTCTGTAGTTTTGTAAAACGTCTGAATCTGCGATCAAATTTGCACCCTGAAAAAAATACAAAAAATATTAAAATGGGTATTGATTCTAATAAAAGTATTATTGCATTATTGGGTCATGACATTTATTGCATAATTAAATTGAATTGTAATATCACACCTCAGATTCGATTGTTTTTTTGTTTGCTTGTTTTTTGTCGTTGTTGGGGGGGGGGGGGGGGGGGGGGGGGGGGGGGGGGGGGGGGGGGGGGGGGGGGGGGGGGGGGGGGGGGGG
>JBBMJY010000002.1:18680811-18692486 GCA_037833715.1 Toxotes lorentzi | reverse complement strand
TGGATTAATTGGTTAAAAGGGAAAAGATTAAAAGATTAATGATAATGAAATGAGTTGTTAGCTGCAGCCCTAAATCTAATTTATTTTTATTTTTTTCACAGCATGAAAATAATGTGTGTAAGCCATGTGTCTATGGCATGCATTGTTTCTTTTCTGTTATATAATGTTAATTTATATTACCTGGCCCCTGTAACATAACAGCTGCACCCAGTCTCACACCCATGGTTTAAATGGGCTAGAACCACCACTGTTTCTTGGCTAAAATTTTCTTCACAGTCAAAAATTCTTTGACTTCTGAAATAATCTAAATAATTCTAAATAATTCATATAATTCAAACTGGAAGTGTTTCACCTAAATTAATCTAAGTTACATCTGCACATTACAAAGAACTTTTTACTTTTTACCAGTAAACTAGTCTGGTAGATGTATTCCTTTGACATGTGAGTCTCGAAGTGGCCTGAGGAGACCATCGGGGGTCTTTTAGAGGCTTTTGGTTGTACTAACCAAAGTAAAAAGTAGTTCTATTTGATAATTATTCAATGCCCCAAAAATCATGGAAATGATCATGGAAAATGATGATTGTTTGGATCATAAGTATGATTGCCCACATTGCCTATTCCCTGCACAGTTCGTGCTGTTAAATAATTCTGCACACACAGTTAAATAATTTTGTACCAAAACTCTAACAAAGATTATATCAGATGGGGTGCTTTGGAACAAGCGCTAATGAAATGGGGGTCTTTGGTCTAATGTGTATCTAAATGGGTTTTCTTGATGTGAAAACATTTGGCGATTCCTCATTTAGACCCTGAGCAGTATTGCTGCTGAAGCAATAAAACTGCCCTGCACTGCTGACTATGTGACAATTTGCTACCCAAAAGCTGGAACAAAAGTTGGGTTTTTGATGGAGCCAGTCTTTTCTGCCAGTAGGATAGGCCGCTTGGATACTGTCTTGCAGATTCAATCCTCTAACCTGTCAGGAGTTATAAATTGCCAACGGAAATGGCCTGACTGTCGACAGAGGACTGGAGTGTGAGCAGATCAGACATAGTTGTGATTGGGAACTTGATCAAAAGCAACAGCGATCCAGTGTAGAAATGAAGCACTGCTCGTTCACATTGCTTAGGGCTGAATAGTAGACAAGGTGATTTCCTTCTTAGTTTACCCACGAGTCTGCAGGACTCAGAGCCTGATGTAAACGCGTGTTAGTAAAGGCTTTCTACTTGCAATGTCTCTGAGAAAGATGTGTGTGAGACATAGAGCTAAACCAAGTCAAGACAATTTATTTTTCAGTTAATAAATCTATACACACCATGGAGAGCAAAAAGAGGAGTTATTTTTGCTCAGCAACTCATTAAAACATGCCTGAGGCTATGTGATTGTATCACATGTTTTTGAGGGGAGGAGTATGAGTGTTGCATGCTCAAAAATAGGCCATCCAATCCACTGAGCAGTTTCTAAGTGAAGTTATTCAATAGGATGATGACTGAATTGTAAAATACAAACACTTCCCCCACTTCTGAGAGAAGAAATTGTTTCATTTTCACACAATTAAGATGGAAATTGTTCAACTGATACCCTCTTAGTGGCAGTAATTTTACAGTTACTGCCCTACCAAAGGGAAGACAACCTCAGCTCATGCAGCAAAACCCCCAGCTCTCCTATTTGTAAGAAGATGGTTTATGAGAGACTTTCACTTTTTGTATTGCTGACGGAATTTAATTTTATGATAATCAAAAGTTCATATTTTCTTCATCCTTTTAAGCATTGAGATTAGTTAGATGAAGATTATTACAGCGTTTTTTAAGTGCACCAAATATACAGAGAAGACACTTACTCTTTTTTTAAGAGACACACTATACACATTTTTCTTTAATATGAACACAAAAGGAAATACAGATAAAGAGAAGCGGACAGTTCGATTTGTTAGATCTAAAATTTGGATTGTGTTTCTGGGTATGTAAAAAAAAAAAAAACAAACAAAAACAAAATCAGAAATATTTCTTTAATATATATTAAAAGAGAGAGACAGACAGAATGTAGCTCAAGAACACAGTGTTTCCATCCCTTGTCGTTTCTTATCTCAGCCGTTAAAGTATGATTCCAGTTGCTGGATGATGTCCCTGACCATTCAAATGTGTCGGCCAACCCATGCAAGTAGTTGATATACACACATAAACCATCTTGATACAGACAGCAAATCTGTTAGTATGACTGTAAGCGTCAGAAACTCTGCATGTAAGTAAAGCTATCATTGTAACATGCAAAGGAAAACTAAAAATATACTGTATAATGAGATGTGTTTCAGTTGCAGTTATAACCTGGTATGAAATTTAACCTTGGCTAGCTTTTTCAAAGCTTTGTGTTCTTTCTTTAGTTTTTTTTTTTTGTCAGTAAAGTTATTGAAATGTCACTTCAATTGTACAATTGGACATATAGACACTGCAGAGACAATATTGTGATTCTTCTGTAATTGCCTATCATTTTGAAAATGTATATAATTACTTCTTGTGATAGTGAGCCTTTACATAGTCTCACTCACAGCAGATCAGTGAAAATTGCTGGAAATATTTCACAGTCCCCTTTCTGAACAGAGAAAACTTCAGAACATGAAACTTCATGTTACAACAAGCAAACACTGGACTTGGATCCCAGCCTATAAATATACCTTGAAGTCAGCATCAGTACATTCAGCACCACATAAAATCTGTCCATTCTGACATGAGTTATGATCTTAACACAATTTAGTTTCATTTAAAAAGTGCTAGAAGGCTTCACCTTGCAAATGAAAGCGTCAAGCTCGATTTGAGTTGTTCAGGAAATGAGAGCTCACCTTCTTCCATGTGTCGAGGTGAATAAATGAAACATACAACGCTGTAGCTAATGTCCATTGAATTATCCTTGTATTTTCTCTGCTGTAGAGCTGTGCGTTGTGAAGACCAAGGCAGGCCATTTATTGATTGTTTCACTGGATCGATGTATGTGAAAAAGTGTGATGTTTGCAATGATTCAGTCAATTAAGGTGGAAAATTGCAGTAATTTTGCAAAATGTCAAGTTCTCCCACATAGGGATTGTGTGAAGAGTCATCATTACTTCCCAAAATTTCTGAAAGGTTCATTGATTTCAGACAGAGCATGTACTCGGCTTTTAATATAAACCATATGCCTTCACCTATACTGGATTTTTTTAGGCTGATTCAGTATTGGTATATTTTTTTGCCTTTATTTTCACTCTCTTATCTCTCTTTTGTGACCAAGATATGTGTTTGGCAGAACCCTTTACAGCTAAAAAATAAACTTGTCAGTGCTCTCTGGTGGATATAACTTGAACTTGTAATGCCTTCTCTACTACCTGCAGTATTTTTGGCATTTCTGTGCTGCGACTTACTGCTGCTGTCTGATACTAATATCTGCGATAAGATAATCCCAGTTAATGAAGTGGTCCCGACTATTTATGGGTTTGAATCTAAGAGCTAAAACGTAGTTTCTTATCTGATCGCTGGCAAGTGATTGTTGGGTTTATACAGTTATAAGATTATTAGCCTTCACACCATGTGTTACAGTTTTTTTCTTTTCAAGTCTTGTAGTATCCCTAATGTATTGTCTGGCAGTTAATGCTGATAACACTCTTCAACTCCCACCTTTGCTGGATTATATTATAATGACTCCACTTCCTGTAGAAATAGTTGCAGTTGCATTGTAGTCAGTAATCTGCTTATTCTCTAGGTTCTCCTCAGTAATAGAATATCACATAATTTTCCTACCTAGCTGATGGGGTGGGCAGTTGACTGAGTGAGTGGGTACTTCATAAAGCAGACTGGGTTGAATGCCAGCTGTGTTCGTGTGTGTGGGTGAAGGAGGATTTGCCCTTGTGTCCCAAGTGGAATAATAAGGGCATGTGCTCAGCCTCACCACACTGTAATATAAATTATTATTATATACACTTCAAGTTGAGCATGTTACTCTGCCACTGTAATTTGTGGAGTCAGAGTCCACCGACCTTTGAAACTTCTGTTATCAGTGCATAAAAGATGCATGCAGTCGTGTCTTCAAAAAGTTTTGACCAAGCACAAACCAGGCAGAGATTGCTGAGCGTTGCTTTGTGGCTGCTGGGGGTCTCGGTGGGTGCAGTGCGTGTTATGACAGTCCAAGGTTCATCATATCTTGACAAATGGAGTTGTTTACATCAAACAGCATACAGAGGACATGGCACCATCAAGACAGATGGCCTTCATTTTTCCACACGTTCCCTCTCATCTCCCTAATAGAACCAGCGCAGGCTGTCAGAAGCGATGTCGAGGAGGCTTTCATTTACATCCTGGATAAGGATCAATAACGTCTCTATTTAAAAATCAATCATACCTTGTCAGCAAGGCTGCACTCTGTGATTGTTGGAGGTGTATTACAATTGATAGCTAGCAAATATGAGATGTATGTCAAATGAAGCAACATAAAGATTTTGTCTTGATATTTTAATAGAAAAATATATCTCACCTTTAGTACACTCCAGTGTGGATTTGAAATGATGGTTTCTGAGACAAACAGGTCACCAGAGTATATCACCCAGTCCCATCACCCTATCTGTCAGGGGCTAACAGTCATACTGTCCATCCTGGGAATTATAAGGACCTGATGTCTCTTCATATCATTGTGGTCCAGGCTACCTGTCCAACAGTAGAAATCTGTTCCCCCCCACAGCAGCTAGAGGATGGGCGTTGACCAGAGGAGGGCGAGGCTGCGTGGTTAGTGTTCGCTAGGCAAGAAGAGTGGGTGGACGCTCAATAAACTGAGCTGAGGTCACCATCAATCTCTCACCCAAAGGGAGGGATGCTTAGAAGTCCTCTGGCTGAGGATGATGAATGGTGGCTACTGGAGGAGAGGAAGCTGCTATAATATTTGGAATTGTCTGGGGCGCTCTGGAACTCTACGTTGGCGATGAGTTTCAGTATGTTCACAAGTCAGCAAGCACAGCTGTAAAATCCTCAATGTCTGCTCTGCTACTTATGCAGTGAAATTTTGTACATCAAGGCATGGCAAGAAAAGTATACACATGTAAAATGAAATGACATAATCTGGCCTTAAACATATTCAGGCTTTAAACTCTTATTTCGTTTTATAACACCGCTCATGCAAGAACATGGTTTTGAAGCTTTTGAACTTCATTCAGCGCAAACTCCATTATACAGCAAGAATCCATCATACACAAATACAGTACAAGCGGTGTATTGACTGTCACTCAAAAATGAGCCATCTTTTACGAGTTTGTGGGAGGGAGACGAGGAAGAAATCCCTCGGCATTTTGGAGGGAGATGTCTTGAGGGGAGTCACGGTGAGATGGAGAAAAAGGACCCTTCATCTTTGATGGCAATGACAGAGAGGGAGAGCTGACAGTTATCCAAACAGCTTTCCGTGCAGATCCTTGGCTTGGAATCAGTCACAGAGGCAGCAAGTGTGGTGAACTGGGAGGACAGTGACCCCTGCCAACAGGACCCCAGAAAAGAGGCTGTCAGAGAAAGAGACACTTTACACTTAAGTGATGTCTGACTGCCTCTGGGAGTCAAGTGATCTCTGCATGCAAGCATGCAATTTCATCTTTCTCTAAATACTTACTGCATTGATTTAGCAATTAATGTGGTAGCAGCTGACGGTACAGAGGTACCACTTTCTCTTTGATTTGAATACATTCAGATGATAAAACATTGACTCTTTTTGGAAGTTTATATACATTTGACCTGACTATTGCTCCAAATATTCAAGCACTGTGTTGTCAGAAACAATAAGTCACTCAGTTACGCATCTCTCTTGTACATCTAGTGTGTGACAACTCTGCTTCTTACGCAAATTGTCTCAGTCAAAGCAATGAACAACATTACAACAAGCTAATAACGCTGATATCAAATACTGTCAGAGGCAAAGCAGTCTCAGACATCCTCACAATTGTCATCAAGCTACAATTTAGTCAAATTTACAGCCACTAATATGAAGTGTTATCATTTATAGCAGCAATTATCCATCATTTAGAGTATAGAACTGTGTTTTTGTCTCAGCTTTTTGTGTAAATATGCTTGCTGCTGAATTATAGTTGACTTTTGCAACTAAAAGTAATATGATTGTACTGTATGTTCATGCTCTTTTTTTTAAATAACAGATGATTACTGGTTACAATTGTTTTATTTAGTTATTTATTTTTTTTAACTAGATAATTCTAATTCTTGAAACAACCACTTCTCTTTCTGTCAGAGTTGTTCCATATTTTATAGAGAACAAGGAACCACATTTGAAATTCTGTACGTATAGAAACAGATTTATCATGCAGAAAAGAAAATTCTGTTAAAGGCATTGATGTTCAAAGTGAGACAGATTTCGAAAGTAGAAACAACAAGGCCATGGATTTTTGTATATATCACATTTTATCACAAGTAAAGTCAGTGTGCTTCACATGACATTGTATAAAGAATCAAGCAACATGTAGAGAATGAATAGAATATATGAAAATATAAGAGAAATGGAAAAAAAACTTTATTAGGAAAAACATGGAAAAACTGAAAGATATGCTGTACTCTTTGCCCTGTGATTGTAAATACACAGACATCCCTGTTGGTCACGTGCAACGGATTAATAGATTTTAAAGTTTTTGACCCATGAAATTACCTTTCTTGAAAAACAATATTAATGGAGGGTACATACAAATAAGAACTAATGGCAGTCCATATTGATTTTTAAGTCTGCTCTGATTAATGCATTTTCATTCCACTAAAAGATGCAGAGCACTTCTATAATACCAGTACATTTTTATGACTGCCAGGTGTTGTCTTGTATTTCAAAAACCCAGAGATAAAAACAACCCTCTTATCCTAGGTCTCCACCTCTCCCTTCCCTCCCAAAACAATGTAGTTAGATTAAAAAACAAAAAACAACTCTTCATGTTCTCATGTACACCAGCCCAAGATGCATTAACTCCATGAAATAGAAGTATAGCCCATGAAATGTACAAAACTCCACCAACCACAGTTTTATTCTCACTTTTGAATGCTGTTAAGAGGATCTGATGCAGAAAATGCCCCTAAAGGTCAAGCCCATAATTACACTCCTTTTACCTAAGTGGAGAGCATGTCACAAATCCAATCATCGCCTGAATGAGGGATACCCAATCTCCAAGTGGAAATGAGTTGGTTTCAGAACTATGCTCTCGCATTATTGCACTTACATTATCCACAGTGAGGCACCCAACACCTCTAGTGACCAGTGTCTCTCCTGAGGGTGCTTAGCCGCACTATTCAAATAAGGGGTCAAATAATGATGTATGCCTTGGTAAATGTATTCCTCCTTCGATCATGTGCCAACATTACTGTATATCATAACAGAAGCAAGCTGGTTTTATCTCCCAGATCAAATTTTATACTGGACAAAACTGTCTGTCAGGATTTTTGGTTTATTTCCTCCTGTAAACACCATCCTGTGTATTGTCTCCTCTTGGGAAAAATGGGTAGACTAAATGCTTTTTGTCATATTGTGAATGTGATTTTTTTTTTTTTCCCCTAATAGGTTTAAAAAAAAAAAAATCCTGGTGCCAGAGATTTTTTTTTTTTGTTACCATTGATTTTCAGCAGGATGCCGTGGTGGTCAAATGATTGGCTGGCGTGTGGGATTTGCAGCAAAGTGTTTTCTCTACGTTCAGTCCTAGGGGAAATGCCTTTCTCAGTCAACAAGTCAAAAACCTTCCAACCTCTCGAAACAATAATCATCCCATGGGACACGTAGCAGCTCCTTGTAAAGAAAAGTGTGTTTTTTGTGTGTGTTTTTTTTTTTGTTTTTGTTTTTTTGTTTGGTTGGTTTTTTTGCGTACAAAGTCTGGCTTAAAAACACATTTTTCCACCAAGCACTACAGAGTTGGAATGCATTTTTAGGTACACAACCACACAATGGTGGCACAAAAATGGCACTTAGAAAAATGGACTGTAGCATAAGCTCAGCATACACTTTGCAGCAGTAGAGAAAGATAGCACTACAGCATTGTATATTGATTTAGAATGGAAAGTTTAGCTGCTACTTAAATGAAATAAGCCAGACAAATTGGAGGCAAAGACAGAGGAGCAGAAATGTCAGCATACTTAGGTGGTCACATTTTTTTTTTGTTTGTTTGTTTTTTTCTTTTCTTCCTTAAGTACACTTGGTCATTTACTTTCAAAAACCTTTGTTTAATGGAAAAAATGGTCATTGATTAGAAAATAAGGATTGTTTTTGTCTTCACCAAAAAGGGGTTTGCAAATTAAAATAAAGAAATACAGGGGAAGCCAGAGCAAGCTGAGATGAAACCCTTCCTCCTCAACTACCAATGATTATACTTACTGTGAGGCCATTAATCGCTTAAATACAATGAGTGTAGATGAACAAAAGGGAGCAGAAAAGGCAGAACTCACTGAGAACTCACTGTCAAATTGAGATTGACTTCAAAGTGATGAAAAAATGATGATAATTTGGAACGCGCTTCATCTCAAAGCTATAGAAATTACATTACATCTATAGGTACATCAGTCTTTGTTTGAGGCTGTGTGACTGAAGTCATGTTCTCATGAACGACTGCTCAGCAGCGCTGAGAGTGCCATGGCTCCATTCTTGTGACAATAGCAGACAAACACCCTCCTCATGAAAATCTACTTGCCGATTCTGCCAGAAGGTCAGCATGTGTGAGGTTGTGAATCTCCCAGGGCCCACTGTAAAGACCCCCTGAATTGTTGTAAAATAAAGTTTCCCCTTGTTAATTGAGTGTTGTTAAGAACCAAAGCGATAATGAAGGATTACTGAGTGCTTACACTTGGGTGTTGGAAGCCATGTTAAAAATGCAATGCAGACTAGTTTGCAGTGTGGTGCCAAAAACAAAATTACAGTCTGTTCTTATTTTTAGGTCATGATTAATTTGTGGTGGTGCGGGTTTTGTGTCGCGTGTTAATTAATGCAAAATAAGCAAGACTATTGAATTTATGAATAACATCATCACAAAGGGAGAAATGGTTATGCTTACCAGCCTAAGGCTGATATTCAATCATACTAAGAAACATAGTTGTCTGGATATGACAATTATTCAACTTGCATTCTTACTAAGCTTATGTAAGCTTGTTAAATATGAATATTTTTGCATGCAAGTCCAAACCTGTCCAAACCTGAATGTTTCCTTTTGCCTGCTGCGGATTAGTTTCACCGACCAATATCAAATCTACACACTAATGTGGTGCAATAAATTCATTACTCTTCTGTAAAGCATTTTGCTATTCCTGACGTTATTTTTGTCGGCTTAATGTCTCCTAAAGCTAGCGTGTCATGTTGATACCTAGAGGGAAGAATATGGACAAAACCCAAATGACTCACCTCTTTCTAGGCCCAGGGTTGTCCCTTTCAATTTGGATCATGGCTGCTTTGGTAAGGTGAGGCCATTCTGAATGGAAAGATAACTAAAAGCCAGCTTGTTTATGTTTTGTGGTCAGGGGGGTTCATGCTGAGCAGCAAAGCTCACTTTTTCAGTGAGTCAATTTTGTGGCATCCCAGAGGCTAGTCTCTCAGATTAGCACAATGGGGATTATCCCGCCCAGCCTGTGTTGATCCTTCCACTGGCTGAGAAAAGCAATGCAACTGCACCCAGTACAAGGAGGTGTGGGTGGAAGCAGACCCAGGAAAGTTAACTGAGCAGATTCACTGTGGTCTCAGACCAAGGACAAAAACAAGAAGACAAATCTCAAATGGCAGTGATAAACAAAATACATAATTAGTTTGCAGATATTTTGAGGATCTGTTGCAGTCTGAATATGTACCATAATAAACATGCAGTAGTTTCAAGTACTCTACTGACTATAAAATGGAACCATAAATATTTAAAAAATCAATAGAATAAACTGCCTAAAATCTGAAAAAAATATACCTTCTGAGGGTGTTTGGACCTTACAGAATGGTTAAAACATAGATCATACACTGTGCGAAAAGTAAACATCCACTATTAGAGTAGTAGAGTGCCATCATACTGTGCAACCTGCTGACCTGCATCCACCCAGGCTTGTAGTCAGCAATGTTTACAGTGTTTCAGCCATGAGAAGTGTGTGTTGTAACAGCACCATATTCTCACCTAGTTTACATTCATGGGTAGTGCTGAGGTCTGTTTAGGACACCACCAGCGTGTTGCATAAAGTTCAAAGTGAATTCGACATCCAGGGTGTATCACTGTGTATATTTTCTAGCAGTGGAGGAACAACCCTGTGCATTATACATACATAGAGGCCATCTGTAGAATGAGACTAGAGGAGTGACTACATGAATTGATGCTTTCAGTTCGAGAAGCAGCCTTGCTGTATGTATGTTTGACGAGTGATGTGTGATATCTGTGTGTGTGTGTGTGTGTGTGTGTGGTGTTTGTGCTCTTGCATTAGCACTTTGTAAATCAGTGTTTACTGTATGTACTGCGTCATTTAATATGTGTCAGTATTCAAACTGTCAGATGTCGGTATGTCAGAAATGTCACCAAGAAATTTCATGTGCATGGCAGTTACAGTGAGTCTTGATTCTGGTGAATGGTGCATTGGGTGAATAGAGGGTTAAATGTTGCAGTAATTGCAGTCTCAATTGAAATGCAATGATTGTTCTTGTCAGCAGAGATGACTGCTCTACCTCTGGAGTATATTTAAGAGGTGTCAAACAGAATCCCTATTGCTTCCAGGAGACAGTGTTGACAATGAAAATAATAGCTTTGGATGGCTTTCAAAATTAAAATGCCAAAGGCTTTTATTGGTAATGGACCACAGTCAAAAGTCCATGACAACATGCCCTTCTCTGTCATTTAAAGCCTGTAAGTAGTGCAGGTGATACAAGTTGTGTCACTGCCAGTGCTAGTTTGATTATGTCTTATATCCACATAGATGTTTTTGAGTAACTTAAAGTAAATAAGTAGTAAAAAGTATACTTACTACTGCAAGTATATTTCATCTATTATATTACTACTGCTAATACCTTATATGCGTAGATCAGAATTAGATGCGCACCAAAAGACTGGAAATTGACACTGATTGACAGCTTTGCTTTCAATCACACAAACAGGCAGATCACTCTATGGCTGTGCAGAGTACACATTTCTTTTTAAATGCTATAAGTGACTAACTGAAACACATGCCATGTTGGTCCAGTCACACTTGGTTACGCTAGAAATGGACAGCAAATCTGGGATGGAAGTAGGAAACAACCACCACAACATAAAAAAGACAACACATACAGTAGCCAAGTTGAATGTATTTAAACAGCCATTTAACCCAACAGTAGATAGAATCAGTGAGCTACTCACTGGTGAACATCATGGAGCATTTAGCAGCTAAAGTGCCAGATACTTCCCATCACGAGGTGGAAATAAATTCAATGCAATTTCATTTATATAGCGCCTTCCACAATCACAATTATCTCAAAGCGCTAATAATGTTGCTCTGAAAGTGCAGGATGTATATCATTTGCCAAATCCGCTTCATGATACGTCAATGCTGTGTTGGAAACTTGTTTTAGTTATTGCAGGTAAATAGCAAAATTTAAGGACTCCTTACCATAAATTATTAGTTATGTGTTGTTATTAATACACTGCTCACAAAAATTAAAGGAGCACTTTAAAGAAACACATTAGATACATCAGATCTCAATATGAAGTTGG
>JBBMJY010000002.1:18644362-18676222 GCA_037833715.1 Toxotes lorentzi | reverse complement strand
TATATATATTTATATTTCAAAATAATTTGACCTACAGCAATCTTTCTTTGAAAAAGAGTTCTTGTACTTAAACATTGTGGTGAGATAAGGCTAAGAAAACAAAACTGTCTCCTTCTCTTTCTACATTTTCTGTTTCTTTCTGTCACAATGGCAGATGCCTAGGGAACAGAAAATGATAGCCACTTGTTTGTGGGGGATTTTAGCAAAGGGAGGAGAAGTGCACCTCCAACGCAAAGTCTTGGCTTAGCGACGACTGATTTTGTATTTGTCTGCAAACTGAGTTGGCAGGAACTTGTCATATTCATTTGCTTCAGGAGACAACACAGTGCAGCACCCACAGATCCTGAATTCAAGCGTGTTTCTCCTGTCTCTCTCTCTTTCTCTTCCACTCTTTTCTTTTCTCTGTGTTTCTGGTGTGTGGTGGCATGCTGACATGCACCTTAAAAGGTCTTTGGCAAGTGTGTGAACGGAAAATTGTGCCCAAACCTTTGAACAAAGTCTCCCTAAACAGTAGGGCTCTGCCTGCAACCATGAATAACAGGGGCTATATTTGTGGCTCTCCTGTACTTCAGCACCATGGTGTCCTTCACTGGAAAACAAGCTTAGAAATGCAACAGTGACCCCACTTGGTTGACAGGGGAACCACACTAACAACAGGTCAATGTTCGTGTGGGAACATGAAGTAAAATGGACTGGAAACTTGTCAGGGGTTGAATTTAGGAGCAAAGTGGCAGGAGATCCTTGAGGTAATTTTGGGAGATTTTTAGACAGCTGTGAAGTTGACAGTGTTGCAGGGTCTGCAGAACGTTCAAGCGTTCTGGCTAACAAGGCGTGGAGGGGGCCTCCGAGGAAATAGAGCTATCCCGGAGGTAAGGGTTGAATGCTGACACGGTGGAAATTAATTCCAGCTTGAAATACCTGTGGCTAGTGTGTGTGGTGAATATGTCACAGGAATTAGACACTGTTGCATTGCTTTTGATCTCTATTAGCTTGTTGTCGTATTGGCTATGGTGAGGTGAAATACTGTAGATGCTGCACTAAACTGGGAGCTAAACTCAACAAAACTCTGCAAGCTTTTGATTCCATGCAAATGAGAAAGCAAGCACAAACAAATCTGAAAACATGACATCTGACATCATCACCTCCTCTTTGCATGTCAGTGGAGATAAAAATAGCTCTGAGATGCTTTGATGGTGGTCATGGTAATGACTTCTTTTTGCAGTGTTAATTATCATATTAACATGCACTGGCAATGATAATGAACAAAACTTTGTTTTTTCCTGCGTGTGTGACATTTGAAGGATGACTAAGGTAAGCTACAGGGCAGTTCATTCAGTGAAGAGGAGACATCTTTCTCCTCTAACCATTTGACTCATCTCCTGCTACATTTAGATTTGGGCAGCAGGCAACAAGCTGAATAACATTAATTTTCAATGAGAGCTGATGGTATGTTCTCATGTCTCAACAGTGACTGCAAGCAAAGAGAGCTGCAGTAAAAGTTCAAATTATTCTAGCTTTCTCCCATTCTTCAGACAGACTCTCACGTGGGAAACAGATTTGTCACAGTTTACCTCTTGTGGTTTTCTACCACAACACATATTTTTCTTCTTAAAATAGCCTCAAATTTCCCAAGGTGAGTTGGAAATATCCTTTGAAAAAATGTATGATTAGAAAACACTGTATTGCAAACAAGGTAAACAGCCAGACAGGTCTGGCAGCCTAAATTTAACTGATACCAGAAAATGTCTTTAGCTTTTTATGAAGGGGCAGGCGGCCCACTTAACTTAACTGTTCAGTTTATTTATTTATTTCACATCAGTAGTTGGAAAGGAGAGAGAGAGGCACAGGAGAAAATGCTCTGACAAAAGCTTTGATCCAGAGGTGGGGACTTAACTCTCTTGGGGTACAGGTTTTAATCCATTTTTAAAGCCGTTGCACCATGTAAATGTAAACACCTCAAATAGAATCTCTATAAATACATGTGTGTTATTGTCAAACATTTTGAGGACTACTGTTGGTGAGGAATTATTCAGATTGTTTACTTAAATTAATGTAGCAACACCACACTCTAAAAATACTCTATTACACATAAAAGTCTAAGTATTATTAGATAAAGTGCTTAAAATATGAAAAGTAAACAGACTCAGTGCAGAAAAAAACTGCAGTATTATTCACAGTTATCATCAAGGTGGAAGAAATTTGAACTGTTTATACAATGATGTGTAGTTTAATCTACAGCAGTGCATTATATTTCGTAAGTTAATCATATATTTTGTAAGTAAAATCATGAAGTGGAGTACAGGCCAGATACTATATAAAGTTGCATGAAATGGAAATACTGAAGTAAAAATACCTCAAATTTTTATGTAAGCACAGTACTTACGTATTTGTTTTTAGATTCATTCCACCCCTGTGGGTTACAATATTATTTTTTCATTGTACATTAATCATTTAATTAATTGAATGTTAAGTGTATTAACTGCAATAAAAGAATGAATAATGCTCAGAGCCCATGGTGATGTCTTCACATTTCTCATTTCGTCTGACAAATAGTACAAATGCAAAGATATAAAACAAATAAAAGCAGCAAATCCTCTAAACTGAGGAAAGTTGGAATCAGCAAGTGTTCATTATTTTTGCTTAAATGACCTAAATGAGCGATTTATCAACCTCTGAACACATAATTTGGCTGACAGTGTACCAGTCAGACATTTGACAGTATATATAATACTACTGCATACTGACAGTTGTCAGTAATGTCATTTAGTTTCTTGTTAATATATCCGCAGGACAAAGTATTGCTCATTCATTGTGCATGGTGAATAAAGTGAACCTGATTCTCATTCAGAGAGGGTATGAGATAATAAAACGCTATGAACCAAATGTCCAATTGATATTCTGTACATGTCTGCTGAGATTCCCAAAAACAATAGCTGTGGAGGGGAGTGGATAGTGGTGTCTGTTATTCTGGACCACATATATAGATAGGTGGATGGACTGCTAGTTTAATGATGACAGATAAAAACTTGTGATTGTTTTGTGAATGTATGTTTATGCCTTGCTGCTCCTGTGTTCATCAAGGAAAATGCAGAATACAATAGGATGAAAAAAACGGACATATACAAACTCCTATAAATAATAAACTACTTAGCATAAAGTCTTTGGCACAGTAAACAGTGTTTTTTCCCTGAAGATTGTGTGACCTCCAAAGTTCACCATCACCAACTAGGTGTCTGTCTGAATATGTTTTGAATATTTCCTGTATACGATTTGACAGATAGGAAACAAACAACAGCCCCTGGGAGAAACTTCCCATGTGAGCGCCTTGCTGTGCAGATACATGTGCAAAGACACACACGCTGTCTCTCACACACACACACACTCTCACACACACCTAATCACACAGACATGCAACTCCCATGTGACTGTCAGGAGAGGGGGTTTCATTATCAATCATTTCACAACCACATCTCTTCATCTGTTTCTTTTTGTCTCTGTTTCTCTTTTTTTGTCTTTTTCCCACTTGTTCTGGCATCCAAATGACCCCCCACATACCCCTTGTTGGTGTTTGGTGTGCCTCTGCTAAGCCTTTAGATACACAGCCCTCTGCTCTCTTTGAATATCTTACAGCGTGTCTTCCTCGCCTCCAGTTCCCTCCAGCGCTGGGTTGCTGCCTGGTCCAGCTGGCTCCTGACAGACTGAATGACTGACTGATTGGTTTGTTTATAAGCATACTGCAGAAGCCTCCTTCTCTTATTCAACTGGAAATGATCTTAACTGATGCCAGTCTACTTAAAGCCACAATCACGCGGTGAGGATCATTTAATTGAAGTCGGAGACAAATGAGTCATGAAGTTGATCCAAAGCCAAAATAATAACAACATCCATTGATTAATGAATAAACAAAGTTTTTTTTTTCTTTTTTCTCCTGTCAGTAAAGTAGAATATAAAGTGATGTGCCATGATAAAGGTGAAGCTGTCAAAGAAATGGTGCTTATGTAGAGAAGCTGCATCACAGAGGATACATCAGACATTGGCCAGAAATGTCCTCCAGCCCTGGAGAGTTACTGCAGTGTTAACAGCATAGCACTCACTGATTATTACTCCTGTGTTGAAACCATGCACTGTTGTTTTTGAGACAGAGGTTGAACTGTAGCCCAGGCCGGCACAAGACAAAGCAGCTCTGCCGCTGAGGCACGACTGGCTGCTGAGTTGAGACTGCTCGGAGCACGACTGACTGCTGCACTGATTGAGAGGGACTGGCCTGTAAATATTGAATAAGATGCTGGTAGCTCTAGGTTTTGGTTCACATAGGCGGCTACAAGGACAGTTTCTTCAGGTGGAGCTCACAAGGAGCCACGTGCTGAAATTGTTTAATCAGCTACAGCATCTATCACAGACCTAAAAGTTAGGTTCAAACCAACCATCAGTTCAGAGCAATAATGTATGCATAGGAACGGAAATACCGCACACTCTAGGGAAGCAACGAAATTTTGAAGATTTCATAAACTCCAACAGCAGGCTTTCGAGTATGAATCACAATCATGTTTAAAATATCCAGCATGAGTAAACTTTTGACTTTTGCAAATTTAAATTGCCAAAATTTAGGAGGAATTTTTTGGCTTTACAAATGAAACCCGGCATCTGCACATCAACCGGGGCCTGAAGACCAGCTGTAGAGGTGATCTAGAAGCTATGAAGCAGATGGGGTTCCGGCCTGATTTCAAGCTTTTTGGCAAGCAGAAAGGAGAGCCTGGGTTCAGAAATGAATTGCAGCAATTAGTTCTATAAGACAAACAATCACAGTTATATAGATAAGAGAAAAATGCAAACGTAACGGTGTCCTTAATCCAGTACTTCAAAGGTCTTCTGGGATGTACGAGATTCCCAGAGTAATAAAATGAAGCGAAAGAGACAGCTGGGTGGCTTCTACAAACAGTAGCTGTGAAGTAACGGTTTCATCATTCCAATATATGGCTTCATTGATTTACTCTGTCTTTCGCACCATCTGTTTATCACTGAGCCATAATCCCATGCTTTCCCTGTGGGGATATATTCATGAGATACATTTTTTTTTCTTCATACAAAACTTTTAGCAATGCAAGCAGGAGCTGTGACACTTAGTGCATTTAAAAAAATGTATTTTTCTGAACACACTCTTTTTTTCTTCAAAGTGTGATCAAAGCATGTTTAATATGTCAGAATGAATCACTCCAGAATGATGAAACTGGTTGCAAACAAACACAAAGCTTATTTGAGACCACATTTTGCTGATAAAGCACATTATTCTAGTGATTTCAAATCCTGCATAACTGAGGGAGCCTACGGTTAGATTAAGTTGCCAAAGGCCCCCAATTATCAGGCTTGTGTGCCTCTGCAATGCACCACATACATAAATGCAGCAGTCACCCTCTTCACTTTAGCCTAACAACCTTCCTGTCAGTTCAAAGTCTATGGAAAAACATCAACGTATGAAAAATCCCAAGGACAATCAATAATCTAATTGCTGCACCTTTCTCAGACACAACAGCATAGGAGGTTAAATTGGTCGACCAGGGTGTATGATGAACCATTTTCGAGCCCAATTGGACTTCAGTGGCCATCAGAAAAAGCTCTTATTCTGCACCAGATAATGGTTAGCTGCCCTCCCCAGCAATATTAGATGTCATTCAGTGGGCTGCTGTGGGGACAGCAATTACCCTTGTGCTAATGTCTGCCTGCCCGCTCCATCCCCACTGCCCACTGGCTTCATGATTTCTGCAACTGGCTCCGGCTGGCCACTCTGTTTACAGTGGAGACCTCATCAGACACAGATCCTCCAGATTAGATCAGAACTCTGACCTGCACGTCTGAACAGGCTCAGCCTCCGGCTAATGGCCACAGCTGGCTGGAGATCAGGTGAACACAAACGCATACACGTAGGCACAAGCACGCACCTGTACAAATGCGCACATTTTACAAGGACGTGCACTCACATCATCATCACAATTACATCTGTTTAAAGGCAAACACAGACATGGACCCACAGATACAGTAGGGCTGCATGTAATGATTATTCTCAGCTGAATATTCTACTGATTATTTTCTGAATAAATAAAAATTAATTGTTTGGTCCATAAAAAAAAAAAAAAACAGCAAAACCTATTGCAATTTTCCTATACCCAAATTGACATATTCAGATTGCTTGTTTTGTCTGACCAACAATACAAAATGATAAAAAGATATTCAGTTTTTTGTTACAGAAGAAGTTTGGACATTTTTGCATAGGAAATTGATAGTAATAAACTGAAAATAATTATGTTTGGGATAATTTAGAAATAGTGTCTCCATTACATAGCTTGCCAATCAGAGAGCAGTAATACGTTTATTTTTCAACTGTAGAATTGTCTGCTCTACACATATCTTGGTCAGTAATAATTTATAATGCATAAATAATGAATTTTGAACTCCCAAATATTGATAGTGATATCAGCTTCAAAAATCTGTCATTGTTTGTGTGCTAATATACTTGTTAGCAGCAACGCATACTGCAGTGTGTTGTTTATACAGAGTTTACAGAGGGACTAAAAGATCCTCACAGTGCAACTAATTCATGTGTATTGTGTTATATACAAACAAACATACTGAAGCATGTGGGTGCACTGTGCATCACATGGGCAAGGGACGCTGGGGAAATCAGTTTCTATAGCTTGTGCTGATGAGACAAGCTTATGGGCTAAATACGTCTTTGCCAGCCAGCACTCATATAGTATATAGCTTTTACATCCAGCACACAAAGGAGCAGCAGATGTGAGGAAGACATGGGAGGTAATTGCACTTTTCCTTCAGAGACATTAGAATCAATTTTTATTCATGCCATCAGTGCATGAAGTTCACATATTCGTGCATGCAGGCGCACAGACATGCGTGTGACTAAGCATATTACCCAAGCTCCTTGACTTCTTGGTTCCCTGTTCTTGCACTTCACACATGTAGCTGCCGTTCATCCTTTTTAAATCTAAGCCTCAGTCACAAGGGTACCCGCCAGAGTCAAGACTGCGACCCCTATTTCACCCGCAGTGAGTAGATGACTGAGAACTGTCACCCTTGTTCAGAACCAACAGTGCATCCATCTATATTCAGCACTCTATAGGAGGCTGTGTGTGGCTCTCTTGTGCCCACATGACAGGATAAAAAAAAAGTGTGCCTCCGTTTGCTTTGTATAGGGTGAATCTTTGTCAGGAAGGAAGGGGATTACTTCACTGCAGGAGGCCGGACCTCATTTACTTCCCTCAGGTCTAAAGCTGCAAATATCGAGATACAGTTGTAGAATTCCTTCATTGTTGAAGGAACAGGAGATAGCAGGTATATGAGAAATTAGAATAATTCTACAGGAATGTATTTTGACGGATATGGATATATACAGCACAGACATAACAGAACTTCACAGTCAGTAACAGAATGGAGAGCCTAGGACATGAAATATACATTCGTCTATGTATAACTCCATAAATCCATAAATCCATGACATTGTATACTTAAATTTGCATACACATTCACATTTTAACAATTAATCATTGTGTTTTCAGTCCAATTTGCAAATGTATTGACTGCAGATACAGAGCATGATGAGGATAGTGTGCAGCAGTGTGGAAGTGGAAGTTTGATGTGAGTAGGTGACAGGAAATGGAGGTATTTAAAGAATTGGATTCACAGTGAGGCTGGCAGAGAAATGCTGGCTAAGATAGGGTTTTCTTCCTGCTGTCTTGGGATTGAGTAAATCAGGGCACATATATTTCTGCCACACTTAGCAGACTGGTTTGTGAGATTTGCTATAAGTTAATTGCTTGTTCTTTCCTCATACTTTCCCCATACTGATGCGTTTCATCAGGTTTTTATGAAAGTGATTAATGAGGTGAGGAATGATGCTATATTGTGCACCAACTTTCATTTATATTTCAAAGCTAATTAAGCTAATGGTCTCGCACACAAACACAGAAAAAAGATGAGAGTGCCCTCCACATACATGCACATATATCCTTAAGTCTGCTTGTGATTTCACCCCCATTTATCAGTCATCACTCACTTTTGAATTACAGAACTGTCTGAGAGAGTGTTTCTCCACTTCCCCATACAGCTGTGCTTCGGCTAAATGATAGCTCTGTTCGCTTCATTTCCCCTGTTGCGTATATCTTTGAGCAGGAAACCACAGGTGCCCTTTCAAGTAATCCATTTCCTTGTCCCATATTTGCATATATGCATAATGCATGACAAAATGGCATCCCTAGGAGAGGGTCCAATGAGAGAGCACTATTTTTAGTATGCACCTGGCATCAGTGCCACCCATCCTGATATCTCAGGTTCAATTACAAAAGCTTGGTACGGTAGCAGCAAGGAAGGGCTGAATTGTGCAGTCCTGGGATGGATGAGTAAAATTCTCCCAGACTATTCTCCCTGGTCTCTGTTCCCCAGAGTTAAGAGATTCCTCACAATGCAGCGAGGCAAATGAAAATATTAACACGCTTTTGAACAAAACATCACTCAGTCAAGGCAGCAGTGTGAGAATAAAGGATGCCTTCATCATGCCAGTATATCAAAAGAAAGGAAATGCAGAAAAAACATTGGTACTCTACCACACAACAAAGGAATGAAAATAAAAAAAATACAGATGAAAAGAAATTGTACTATTTTTCATTTTGACATATCTTCTGTCAGATTTCTGCCCATGCCATGTCTATCTGTGGGCCTGTCTGTGCATGTCCTCCCTTCTGCACAAATCATTCGCACTCAGTTCAGTGGGCATTGCAGGCGTGACAAGATAATATTGTCAAACTATAACAGTAAACATAAAAATCTTAAGGCTGATGTCCACACTTTCAGTTTGCAGTTTATAGATTGTATCACATGAGTAAATATAGTAAACTCTATTCCAAGATAAGTCAACTTTCTAAAGCAGTGAATTTCATCTCTGTTTTCCTATCTTTGTCTCTATCAATTTTTGTTTCACTCTGTATTATGGGTGTGACATGTAAATACACTTACTCTGATGCAGTAGGTGGAATTCAAATAAATGCCATCCAAACAAAACATCTTAACCTTTCAGCAACCAACATTTCCCAAAGAAGTAGCAGAGGTTTTATCCCGTAGACTACTTTCCATTTCGAGGACATGAGTTGTGTGTGAAAGAAGTAGGACAGCTTCCTTTTGAATTACATTATCTTGAGCAAAATCCATTCTGCTTACCTGGTCTGCAGGGCACAGATTTCTCTCCAGTTTCGTAGCGAACTGATAAAACCTGCTGATAAAGTTTAATGTTACTTGTAATCAAATCGAGATTGAACTCATTTTACATCATTTTGTTGCATCATGCTGTATTTCCAAGCAGCCCCGAATTACCTGGTGCATAAATGTTCATGCCGGGTGCCTGTGTTTGTGATGACGGTAAGTCTATTGTAGTATGAGGGGACAGACTGAGATTGCTATCTCCATGATGGATTGCCAAGTGCAGCCGCGTTAAAATACTATTAGGACATAGTCCCCAGCTTGCTAAAGGGTGTTTGCTAATGTATTGCTTCTCTTGGGACCGAGTTTGTATCTGCTCTAGTTTTAAACTTTGCAACAAATGCACCTACAAAACAAGACAGCAGGGTTTCTTTTTGTGAATGTAGAAGCAACTTGCACAGAGGGAAAGAAACAGCAAGAAAGCTTGTGTTCACTGATACAAAAAAAAAAAAAACAACCGGTCACACTCACTGCTGCATCTTCAGCTTGCCTTATTTTTGCAGAACAGTTTGGTTATGCAATTAAAGCATATAAATTGATAGCACAGCAAAACAACAGTCCCAGTTTAATTCCTGCCTAATGACATTTCTGCTAAGCGGACCCCTGCCTCTAGAGGTGTAGTACAGGAAAAACCTCATTAACTTTTTTTTTTTTTTTTTTCGGTGTGTGTGAGTCCCTCATCATTATTTTTTTTTTTTCCCTGAGAAAAGCCCACCCTTATCTGCTGAATGATTAGAAGTGCAATGAGAAAACGTTTTAGTGCACATATAACCCACACAAAGCCCAGCAGGGATGTACCCCAGAGAGATGCAAATGATCCTGTTTTTCTGTGCATAAGTGCCGAAGAATGAGAAAAGGAGACAGGACTACAAATGGTGGTGGCATTTCATGTTACAGTAATGACAGCCCTAAATAACACACAGAGATGGTAATCTCTATAGGTGTGTGTTTGCGCGTGTGTGAACTTTGTTTTTGTTTTTCCCATCTTGAGGTCAATAACTCAGCCATGACATAAATGATTTATGCTTGGTATCATCTGAAAATGTGGCTTCAGCATGGTCCAAGTATTGATCGCTGGGTATTGACTGAAGACCAAGGTGTCAGATTCAGTTGGGAGAACATGAGGGTGCTGCATGCGGTTTTGTTTTTGTCGTGCTCATTAAGCTTATCCTCAGTCCTCCCTGCTTGGGATTCTATTGTTTGCTGACAGGAGTGTACAAGTGGTGTGATTGTATGTGCTGTTTATCTAAAAGTTCATTTTCAGCTGGCAGTGATGCACCATTGAAAAAATAAAATCCCATTTTGTTACTCTGAATAGCATTAAACATATGGGTTGTTTTCTAAGCAATTAGCTTTGTGTGAGAATAAAAGCATTTTTGTATGATTTAATAGCCTGCCTCAAAGTCGTGTCATTCAGTTTACTTCTCTTACTTGTCATTTATGCATTTAGCTTTTGTAATGTCATTTTACCTCCTCTTGGGATTTATTGTCAGCTTGCCTCTGTTGTATAAAGAAAAAAAACGTCTTTGGTCTTTGAAATGTTTTTAAAGCCTATTTTTAATAATTTATCTCACCTGTACAAATATGTCTTTTAGCTCTCTTATTTCTGGGTTTTACCATTTGTATGTGTGAATAGATAAACTTCTAAACCAAGAAGCTGCGTTTTTGTCTGAGGCTTACAAGCTTAATCCACATTTAGGGGAAAAAAGGCTCTAAACCAAATATTATTGCAGTACCTAAACTCCAGGGTACACCCAGCTTTTGAAATAGGTGCCTTTTCAGGTCGAACTGACAAATGCTAAAAATCCACAGTCCACATCGAAAAAACCTGCTTTGTGCAAGTGAATATTGTTCTCATCCAAATTCTACTGAACATACAGCCATCACCCTCTAGCCTCCAGGCCCACTGTTTGGCAACTGACAGATGCAACTGCTGTTGAGGAAAAGTGCAGTTTTATTTATTCTAATTTTATGTAATGTCAAAAGCTAAACACGTTTTTTTTCTGAACATGTACATTTTTTCGCAGTGGATAATTGCTATGAGTTTATCTAAGCTCTAAATAAATAATCAACTCTACCTGGTGGTCTGGTGTTTTTCAGTTTTCTGGGTGCATTATGTATCTGAGCCTTTGTGCGCTTGCCTGCATGTATGTGTGTTCCTGTGTGCGAGTGTGTGTGTAAGTGAAACTTTTAAGTATCCTGATTCTGGTTTTCATTGACTGAGCTGTTCTAAGAAGACGTGCTTATCGCGAACCCTCAGGGCACCTGTGTTAATCCCCGGGAAAAGATGACATCAAATGGAAGCAGAGCAAGGGATTATGGGGGATATTGTGGAGCATGATCAACTGCCACTGAGACCTGGATGGACAGGAAGGAATTCTTCTCAGGTGAGAGCGAACAAACCCCAAAAATACTATGGAGTGGAATAAAAAAAAAAAAATGCAGCCAGCGTATGAATTAACCATTGCAATGCATGGGAAAGCTTCACCAGTGCCAAACCAACCAGACTACTGCATTAATTTTAATCAGACCAACACGAGCAAGTTAAGGGTGTAGAGTATTTTTCCCACTGCCGCAAGTCCCTATAGTCTAATTCAGACAGTTCTAACTCCACCACCTCTGTTAAGTCCTGGAGAGTGCCAAGTATCTGGCTTCTTTCATGCAGTCCCTGTGAAACCAAGTTTTCTTATTTCACATCAAACTGTAGTTCAGTGTGAACTGAGCTTTTCTGCCTGTTTACAGAGATAAAGATGTTGGACTATAGCGGATATAGTTAGCTCAAACCCCACTCAAGTTTGATTTCTGGGATCCAAATATTATTCCAATAGATTTTCCGATTTTGGGACTCCACAGCTTTTTGGTGCACTATTCCTACTGGCAATGCCATCCAGGCTGCATTTAGTAATGGTCTTTATTATTATTAGATTTAATCTACTGATGTGTTTTTCAATTAATTATACAATGTCACAAATGATATCAAATCCCTTGAGACCAAAGTCATGCCTTGATTATAGTATTATCAGAAAGGAATAGTAAAGTAAGTAATCATCTTTGAATTTAGTATGCCTCAACATTGTATCACTATAATAAATCACACTTGAACTCTTTCATGTAACCTGAGCTCGTCACCACAACTTAAACTTGGAAACCATTAATAATCCCCCATTGAAGCTGCCCTAATGAGCAGAAACACTTGTGCTGTTAAATATTTGTCTCATTCTTTTCTCTAATTACACATTAATGGGCCCATGCTGAGTTCATTTGTCGCAGTGTGAGCAAGCAGTAAATAATGGCTCTTTAGGGGTAGAGACTCGCTGGAGACTCGCCTCATGTATAAAGGGCCTCGCCTATTGATCTCACCTTGAGTTATTCGGCTCGCAGTGAGAAAAACTGGTGCATGTCAGCTCACTGTTGGACTTTCTGGTGAAGGTCTTTATTTATCAGTGTTTGTGATAATCAGGCTAATTCGAGCGAACAGCAGCTCTTGGACTTTTACCAAAGAAGCAGGAGGAGGAAACAAGCAAATTAAACAAGGTCATGTATTTTTAAATCCAGACAATAGGTCTGCGGCAGATAGAGTTTAAAAATAATTCTGCGTCCTGTGCTTGGTTTCAAGAACTTTCAGATGTTCTTATACTGTTATCAATCATAAATCTTTGATCTTTTTTTTGGCCTCCTACATTTCCCAGGATGCCTTGTGACGACTCCCATGAGCATTGACTAATTGTGTTTATTTACATTTAATCCCGGTCTCTGGGTCTGGGCTCACAGTTGTGTATTTTGTGTAGTCCTCCCATCTAATCCAACTACCTCCTAGTGAGTCAATTGCAGTTGATAAATGAAGTAACTACATTTATTAAAAAAAAAAAAAGACCTTGCTTCTGAACATAATCCAGCCAGCAGGGAAAATAAGGTTAGTAGTATATGAATATAATTTCTAGGAGAGAGAGTTGGCACTATACATGTAAGGGTAAGAAGCAGTAGCAAAAAACCCACTAATAGGAAGAACCCTTTTTTCTAGTTTAGAATATAGCAAAAGATATAACATAGACTGGACTATTTGTAATTCTTTGGAAATAGGACAGAAATACAACATCAGCAAACTACAGAAAGTTCTGGCAATTCAAAGGCAAAGTAATTTGTAACTTTTTACGCAAATGTCAACTCATCTAACATGACACTGAGACTTCTAGAGACATAAACCGACCCATCCTTGAGCCGAAAGTAAGTTAACATAAATATTAGGAATTATTTACAACCACTAATCAGCTCAGGCCTGATAAAGAGAATCATGAGTGCAAGTCACTTAATTTATCACATAAAACCATTACACAATGTAAGGTCCCTCATAAATCAGACCTCATTTCAGTTTCAAGAGTGGCCCAATAATTAAGAAGATGATCCAGTAAGGAGGATCGGGTTAGGTCCCTCTGTCAGCAACCTGCTGAGGAGTCCTTTTACAAATAAAGTCAGGTGCTGTGCTGAAATCACAGTCTGGACCCCAGATGAGAGGACAGTTTCTGCTTTGAGGATAATAAACTATCACAGTAGTGTATTACAAATACACAATCCATACATGTGGGGAATTAATTGTGTATAATCACACTGCATACAATTTAGATAATTGGTTGGTTGGTAGTAATTGTTATTTATCAAGCAAAAATACTTGTTCCATCTATGGTATGAGTATATTCTGCTTTTAACTGTTTTGTATCCCTGTAAATTGAATAGCATTGGGTTCATTAGTTAGATAATATATTTGAGAGCCCAGCCAATAAATTAACCATGTTATTTATTCTGAGTAATATTAGCTTGTTGGAGATTATGTATATCAGTATTGGCAGATATTTTAGGTATTAAATAACGAGAACTTACAGCGCAGCAGTGCCAAAGATATGTGTGACATCATTTAGAAACAGCGTCAGCATTACACCCAAAAGGACTGAGTTCATTTTCTAAATGTAAAATGTCTATGCAGTACATAGAGCTTCAGTAGCTTGGCCGCAATATAAGGTGTCCTTGTAAAATATGCTAGGTTTTGGTATTTCCTGATGTGTTAAATCGTAAAGAATATTTTCTTCTGGACTCACCGTGTGTGTAGGTGGGCAGCTATGCAGTAAGCTTTCACATTCTCTAAGACATTCTCATCACAAATCCTCCAACCTAAACAATTACATAGGTGATTATATAGGAGTGAACCCACGCAGGTGCGCTGGACCTTCATTTTCATGGTAACAAGCAAACTTTGAAGATGTTGCTCCAAAACTGTATTCTCTTCATTGATATGCAGTTGGTGTATAATTCTCGACACTCAGACACCCGTAAAACCAGATTCTGTGTTGTTTTGTGGTTGCCATGGTCACACAACGAGCCACAACAACGTGGCAAAAGGTGAACCATTATCAACTCAGACAGCAGCAGCAACCCCTCACTGTATGAAAGCACTTATCTGTCACATTAGCTACATTGTCCTTGATGCCAGGAAAAAAACAGTTAAAGAAAAACAGTAAGTCCTCATAGGAGCTACTGTTGAGTTGTGAATGAGTGAACGACAGTGATTTCAAACACAGCCGCTGTTGTCTGATCCCTGGGACATTCAAAAATCAGGTTCAGCCTAAAAAAATCAGTACACTAGTACTGTAGTGTACTGAATTTAATATGAATACGTCAACTTTGTGATTGGTCTTTTCACTGATTTCTGACATTTAATTGATTAAATGATTAAGTGATTAATTAAGGAATTATAAACCGATTAATTGATAATTAAAATTATAATTAGTTGAAGTTCTAATTTACTGATTTATGCAGCATCCACACATAAAAATGCACCCTTTGTCTCATTTCCATACCATAGAAAAATACTCTGCATACTCTGGCATGACCTCTAACCCCTTCATCTGTGAAGACTGTTTAAGTCCTGGTTGTTTTCCAGTTCAGTAGTCATTCATCGTGCCTTTAGACATCTACCTGTTAGAGGCATCAAATGAAGCAAATGCCTGTGTGCTAACTGAAGTTGCCAGCATGCATTTTTCCCCTGTATTTCTCACCACATTTCACCAATGGGTAGTATGTAATATTAGTTACAATAATCTACTAATATTATAAGGCTAATGGATAAGTAATCCATCATGAACAGTAAAGTGGAGTCGTTTTTTAAACAGGAGACAAATGAAGGTTTCTAAGGTCAAAGACAACGATGGCTGCATCCCACTAATTATTTTCCAGAATGTTCATTAGCTTAGGAAGAGACTTGTGGGTATGGCTGTCCTCTCAACCTACTTTACAGTCTCTCACAGGAACAAGGCTCATCCAAAAACTGCATAGCTCTGGCCACTACCCAAGACTGCAACACAGTTGGAGAGCAGAGGCAGGCTGGGTGAGGAGAGACTGTGGCGGCATCTCTACTTGTGCCTGTGAGTTAGTGAGGTTTGCTGTTGTGTCATGGTTAATCACCAGCTCCTCTTTCATTGTTTGAAGGGAAGGAGGGCAGCTGGAGCACCCCTCTAGGCCCCATAACAGAGCTGCACCACAGGGTCCGTCAGGTGTCCGCGGAGACAAATCCAGAATCAAATTGATTCCAAAAGCCAGGGGACCAATGTGTTTACCTCATCAAGCACGCAACCGAGTGGAGAGCATAAACAAAATGAAAGGAGTAAAAGAGTGGGGTAGGGTTATCATGTGTGCAGTGACCCTCCAGTAATGACACTGGCTGCCTCCCCACCTGCACCTTGCCAGTTTTCATATCCTTCCCTATCGGCGAAAGAGGAAGGTGGTGTGCAGATAAAATTCCTCGTGTTCCTGTAGCTGGATTTTCTCCAGGCAGAATTATCTTCCCAAAGCAGTCATTCCACCCTCTGTCGGGCAGATGTGAATCACCTCAATAAGAGGGCTGCCTTCCTTTTTCCTTCCTTGCACTGGTTGTTGGTTGTTGATCTCCCTCATGGCCTCAGCTCCGGTCTGTCAAAAAATCAGCCTGAGGCTTAACTTGCATTATCAGCGTGGTTGATGCAATCTCTTTCTTCCAGACTGCCCCAAAATGGCTGGTGGATGACTTTTGGGATCTGAGTCTAGATTTTGAAATTTGACTGTGAATTATAAGGAAGCACAACCCTTTAACACTTGATATGAAAGGGGAAAGGTTGTAAAAAAAAAAAAAAATTAAAAAAAAGAAAGGCCATCAAATTAGTATCAGAAATCCTTAATGACTGTATATGACGCTGGCTCATTGGATGAAGCCTTCAACTTCATAAACCAAGAGTTAAAATGTGCCACATGCTAACTAAGTTTGAAAGTAAGTAAAAAGGTTTTGCTTCACTTATCATTTGTGATTCCCATGCAAGTCATTGTCATGTTGGATTTGGAAGATCAAAGTTTCCTTCTGTATCAAATGAAGCAGTTATAAGAGGAGTTATGTCTTTGAAGAGAAGTGCATATAAACAACAAACATGTCATGATGTAAACTGGATCTTGTAATATGTTGTTAGAATGCCTTTCTGAAGTCTGTGTAAACGTGTAAAAATCTGCAAAGGGGAGAGAGAAACCTCTTTGAAATCAAAAGGTGTTAGAAGTTTGGTCTTAGATGTTAATCTGACTATAAGTAGCCATTTACAGAGTACAAAGACAAAGCCTGCTGTCAATGTTCGGTGGTAAATTTTCCATCTGCCTGCAAAAGAAGAAATAATGATGCTATTATGTGGTGTAACCAAACAGTGGAACAGCTTGATATGTTGTTATATCCTCGCTGAGACCTCTGTTAAAACCCATTTCCATAAAAGAAGCGGGGAGCTACACTTATTAAAGGAAGAGCAAGTTTTCTCTTCTCAGAAGACCAGGGAGACTCAGTGCACCCTCATCTACACAGCCCTTCTGTGGTATCTATTTCCATACTGAGGCTTGTTTCTGTTCGCCTGCAGAACAAAGGTATTACCGCCCTTCGTTCAACAAGCTCCTGCACACATGACAGTTCATTTTCTGCATGATCTCCCAAAAGTCGATACGATCTTGTAAAGACAAATACCAGATAGCACTGGCTAACTGATGCTGTTTGGGGGGAGCACCATTAATCACGTTCTCCTGTGGGGCGGGGGCGAGTTGTGGGTCTACCCAGCAAGTCTTCATGCATTAATAAAATCACCAGATGATCTATGAATGAATTCGCAGCTGGCAGTGCCTTCATTATCCATGGTTCTGTGGGGTCTGGGAGCACAGGTCTATATCAAACGAGCAGGGAAATAACTGGAGAAATCCCTGTTGCTAAGATGATGTTTGCTCAATTAAAAAGCTAGAGACGGGAATGTCATTCCAGGTCAACCGCATTGTAGATGTTTTATTTGACTGAATGAGGACGCACATTCTCACTGATGCAGAACATTCAAAACCAGACTTGCAACATGAGCGTGCAACATCAGATAATTACCAGAAAATTCATGATGTCTCATTGCAGAATGCCACCAGAAAACATACAGTTATCGAACTGTAGTTCATCAGTTGAATGGCAAATAACAAATGAACCACCAGTAAACACACTTTGTAAACACCCAGTGTAAAACAGTCATGTTTGAGTCCTCAGACGCTTTCACGTCTCTACACCATTGTGGTAATCGGGAATATCATTAACATATGTCTCTTGTCTTTATGCCTGCACTTTTTACACCAATCAGTCAAAAAAAGTAAAATTATGACCACTGCAGAAAAGAACTTTGATTATTTGATTATTAACAGTGGCACATGTCAAGGTCTGAGATATAGTAGATAGTAAGTGAACAGTTGGTTCAGAGTAAGTGTGTTCAGTGTGGGAGAAACGGGCAGGTGTAAAGACGTGAGCAGCTTTGACAAAGGGCCAGATTGCTGTGGCCAGAAGACTGGGTCGGAGCGTCTCTGAAATGGCAAGCCTCGTGGGGTGCTCCCAGTCAGCAGTGGTGAGTAACTATTGACAGTGGTTCGGGGACCTAAAGGACCTGCTGCTAATGTTACCAGATACCGCAGGTCACCTTCAGAGGTCTTGTAGAGTCCATCCATTGGCAGGTCAGAGCTGTTTTAGTGGCGCACAACGGACCATCAGCAGAAATGATACATTTGCATCTTTCTAACTCCTACATAAAAAGATATTTGAAGAAACAAGCAAGGTAGGTTCCTGTGGGTGAGGGAGGGTTACACACTGTGTTAATTCAGGTTAGGTGCTTTTAATCTGAAAATCACTCACAGAGAATAATCATTATGGAGCCAAAACTTTACATACAGATTTTAAGGAAACATCACCCTGTCAGTTTTTTGTGCTATTTCAAATAGTGCACTCTACAGAGAACTGAACACAGTTTGAGAAGTGTACCACATCTCTATGTGTGTGTGTCATAACTCACTTTTCTCAATTTCTCAAGAGTAACAGAACTGGTGAAGTGTAACTGGGGCATTCAAATGATTTTATCTGAAAAACCAGCCATCAAGTGTGGCTGTTGGCTCTCATATACAGTACTCACACATAAAAGGCACCCAGCACTCTTCTGTGTGATTGCCATTGAAACATTCATTCACCCCAGCAGTAAGAATAGCTCTTTGTAATGCATGGAAATATTTACTAAAATGTATTATTTTACAATAAAACACTTTGACAAAGGGCTAAGTTGTACTCTTGTCTAGAAAAGTACAATTAGCTAGATTAGTCGAAGGTCCATGAACAAATTCATCATATCAAGAGCGATGCTAAGGCCGTGGAATTCAGATTCAGATTCAGAGAACTTTATTTGTCCCCGTGGGGCAATGACGCCTTAAATGTCTGCCAGTGTTTGTGATGGTGGCTTGAAGAATGCTGTTCCTGATGCACAATACTCTCAAATACACTGTGTTGCAGTAGTGACTAAAATTGGTCTGTATCTGTCCAGGTGTATAAATCTAAATATTTTGTATTATGGCACAGTTGATTAATTCTTCACATCTTCTGTTCATTTATAACTTCTCAGTATGCTGAGTCATGTACATTCACTAAAGTGAAATGTGAGCTGTGCTGTAATTTAGATGGCTTGACATTTTGCAGAAGTTTTTTTTTCTCCTTTTTTCTTTCTCCTAAAAATTCTGTTTATTTTACAACTAATAGGTTTTTCCAGAGTTGTAAGTGATGCATAGGTTATGCTCACCGGCAGTGTTTCTCCTGTCCACAAATTGTTGCGTTCTTAAACAACACAGAAGTCATAGAGTGGTGGTTTGGGTGGATGGAGAGCCTACAAAAGACAGGACAATGACCCCAGAGATTATGGTTTGTGCCCCCACCCCCAAACCTGGTTATGTGATTTGATTTAGGCTACAAGAGCAGTTTGGTTAAGCTTAGGTTAAGAAAACGTTGTAGTTTGGATAAATATAGAGATAGAAAATAAGTCCTGTTTAGTGCCACTATTGATTTTTTCACACTTTCGTTATGAACATTTTGTGACTTTGTATATGAGTTTATTCGAAATATTTTCCTTTTGATTGAGTGGCTTAAAGTTTCTTTGAAAAACACATTTCCTGGTGCAAATTGGTAGGACAACAAAACAGTCATTTAGGTCTGATGTTCTGGCCTGTGCTCTCGTTGTGAATTGAAGACCCGCTTAAGTTGTTCAGCCACCTAGTCCCAGGTCCCATTTATTTTTTGATGAATTTTCAACAGCTTGATAATGAGAATGCTATAGGGAAGGTTTTTGTCATCATAAAGACTTCCAAGCTTAGAAAGCCTTGTTCCTACAGCTAGTAATGATACTAAAGACATCAATTACTGGATGTGCTGTCAGTGATCTTTCATTTCTTGGTTGTTCATACTGATGGAAAGAAGTTATAGATTACACACATTATTGAACAGTGTATGTATTTCGCCTCAGATATGTGAGGTCCTGTTGCGCTTGAAGCTCTGTCAGTACACAGAGGAGTGTTAGAGGAGATAAACAGACATGCAGGTGTAAGATGATTTTGCAGAGGAACTTGAGAAGCTGCTAGACTCTGTCCTACTTCTGAAATTTTGCTGTGGCCGTGATAAAAAGAATCACGGTATACTCTGTACAATAGACTCTGTGTACTGATCTGTCTTTCCTTGTCATCTGCGCTTCTGTTGTCGACATATTGATTGAACAGTTTCATGCTGCATATGGTTGTGATACAAATGAATACAATCCCAGGCCATCTACTTCTGTCAGAGAAACTTACTTGGAGTCTCGACATCATGACAGTGTCAGAGCTGAATAGCTTCCCTTGTATCTCCACTTATCACAGTGTGTGAATTGAACATGGTAAATCAGTCTGCAAAAGAAACTGAATGAATCTGTTTTCACACTGGAAGATAAGCATTATAGAATTAGATGGGAATGAAAGTTTCCATTTGGAAGCCTTTTAAATCATATGAGCAGCTCTCCAATTGTTGGCGATTCATGGAAAAGAGTTATGATATCATATATAATGACGAGCTGATAAGAGTTAAGCTCTCCGACAACTCAGCCAGCCCACTCTGATATAGGACAGACATAGGAAGAGGGAAGCCTGAGAAATGCATCACACAAAGCAGAGAGTCATTGAATATACTGGAGTCAACAACAGACAAAATGAATGATTGAAATCAAGCATGACATACAAATGAAATATATAATTTAACACAGCTGCATCTCTGAATTTCCTCATGCGTCATTTGCATTTGCTCAAAGAGAACCCAATTTACTGTCAACATACAGTGCTGAATCTGATATAAATTCTGAATGTATCTCGTCTTTCCATCGCATCATGTGCCTAAAATTGGAAACACAAGCTTTGATAAATAATTCATCAGTTATTTTCAAAAACAGTCGCTTATATGACTTGTTTTTTTCCATTACATTTCTATCTCATGAATGATTTTCATTTATAAATGATCACCTCTTTATTTTACTTTGAGTAAAATGAAATGTTTACAGCTGATACTTGGTTCGTTGGGTAATAATCCACTTTACTTTGGAGCAGCTCGTGGATTGGGAGCAACAATTCATCTGAGTACTCTGCAAACAAGATGCAGAGCCATCAACAGAGCTGATAACAATGTCATTAGCATTGTTAGATCCCAGAATACAACAACGTAGCTGATGACACTGAGCAGTTACTCGCTTTCCATAAACAAGAGCCTTACAAGTCCGGTGAACTTTATTTATCCTCAGGGGAAGTAGATAATTGCAGCTGCAAAAAACGCAGATGGATAAAAATCAAGAAACAATCAAGAAACAACTTCATCATCATAGCACTGAGTTTTCATTGATACGAATGAGTCTTTGGTGTTTCCTATTAAGATTAATGTTAACGTACAAAGAATAACAAAGTAGATTGCACACAGATTACATTATAATGCCAAATGTGCGTGTTTCACTCTGCACTGAATGTCACACTTCACCTGGTTAAAAAAGAAACTGTGGCTTTCACTGTAAAACATCAGTAATAATGGTCAGATAATATAATGCAGTACTCTGGCAGGAGCCATTCTCACTCATAAGGAGTATTTTTACTGTAGATACTTTAAGTATGTGTGGCTCCTAATAGTTTTGTATTATCATTCATGTAGAATCATCAGTGGAGGATTTACAGTTGAGTATTTGTTATGGCTACCTTTATTCAGGGGTGCCCCTGAAGAGTTTTCTTTTTAACAAACTAAAGTTATGTTTACATTCTTTTGTAAACATAATCCACCAAAATGCATCGTGTGTATCCTAACAAATGTGTTGAATGCATTTCCTTCCTGGAAAGCTGATTTTCTTTTTTAGTATTTTAAATTCAGTGCTGTTTATATCCATGTTTCCAGCTAGCGATCTTCTTTACAGTCCCACTGTAGATCAATGAGACCGTGTGAAACCATTGGCAGGAATGTTTCCTCCACATCCGTTAACAGGTTTTACTAATTAAAATAGAATATGGGCCACCATATGTACTCTGCTAGCTTCTTATGATCTTAAAGGATCATTCTCTTTATTTGCCGTGCACTGGGCATATAACCAAAATTAAAGATTTGTTTAATTTGAAATGTGTGACACTGAAACCTGTTTACCGCTTGCCCCATTAACAAACACAAACTGTCACTGCTGCTAACACAGGCCAGATGGGCTGGTTTCGTCCAACACAATTTTAATCTTTTTAAAGAGATCTTAGAAAGAATTATCACCGGGAACCTATTCATTGTCAAATGCCATAGTTTCCTATCTCTGTGAGGATCAGAGAGATTCTGCTACTTAAGAGGAAAAATGAGCAGGCTATTATTGTGTCAAGATTTTAAAATTTCAAAGAAAGCTATAATAAGATCAAAGTTCTCTAAGTTTAAGATAATAGGAAAGGTTAGATGATCAAAGGGTAACACTGATCTAAATTGTTATTCTTGAATTTCTGGTCTCTTCGCCTACACATTTGCTTCCTCCAAATTTTCAGATGAAAATCCCCATGTATGATGAAGACCACATAGAGGATAGTTGTCTGCTGCCAAGATATCTCTCTAAAGTGAATTAAGACTGAGAATAATTTAAAAATGGCAAGGAGCTGCAGAGATGAAAAAAATGCCCAGAGGGAAGACAGAGACCTCAGCATCACCTACAGAAGAATAAATGTAGATTTAACAAAAAGTAATAATCTTACTGCGCTTTTGCATAAACTTAACCTCAGGCTTCATGTGCACTAAAAGGCAGCAATCCAGACCTCTCGGCTGTCATAACTCTGCACTACTTAAAACTCTATCAGTTTGAATGTTCAACCTGCAGTGTGTCCTGTAAGGCACACAGGTTCACATGGAGCAGCTGCTCTTTTCTTTTCTGTTGGCTACACTATTAAATATTTGCCTTATCTTTTCTGTAAGGCTCATATCATTTCAAGTATGGCTCGTTGTGGAGCGAAATCCCATTTTAGCTGTAAATTCTTACAACTCACTTAACCACACACATTCTCTTCCTTCACCCGCCCTCCTTCCCTCCCTCTCTCTCCTTCCCACTTTCTCCCCCACTTCGCTCCCTTTCCCTCCTTCCCCCTCTCTTCCCACTCTTCTCTCTCCAGCTTCCTGTGCTCTCGGAAGAGGGTGATAAGTATAATCATAAGTGACTGGTTCAGCTGCCTGAGCTACAGAGACCGATGTATTCTCATGATATCCAGGCACAGCTGTAAATGCTGGCGCACAATCCACACAAGGTGCAGTCACAAGCACGCACACACAAATATGCATATACCCACACTCCAGGTACTTCATTTTGCATGCCAGTTGTTGTTAAAATGCCACAAACATGAGCATATTTACAACAAAAGGCAGTTAGAGATCATTTCTGCTGTACCACAGAGAGGCTTTCTCTGTCTCCAGGGAGAAGAGCTCTGCCTAACTGTCTGCATATAGTCTTACTGTGGTAGTTAGCATCTTTATTTGCACACAATGAACATGCCCTCTGTGTATATGTCTCTGTGTGGCTACATGCTTAGATCTGCATGAGAAACTGTAGTGTATGTCAAGAGTATGTTTACAAATTCACAATCATTACCTCTCACGCAGTCGCCGTGCCTGGCTGCAAGCCTCCCACTATGCCATCAAACATCGTTAGCCATCAACAGCATGGGACAAAGAGGCAAAAGCATGACTTGTTTACAGAATGAAATAACTGGCTTGTAGACAGTAGATTGAAATTGACTGCAGGGCTAGTAGACCATTACCATGGTAGTAACCTATTTCATTTCTCACTGATCTTCACTGAACGGGGAAAGTGATATTTAATTGAGTGTATGGACATGATCAGCCAATAGGAATCATTTTTCAATGAAATGCAACTTAAATTGAATCCTCGAGAATGTGTTGCAGTTTCAGGCGAGATATCGATCATGACGGACGCGTCTCCCTGTTCACTGGCAGTGTTCAAATGTTGTGAATCTGGTCAGCAGAGCTCTTTGAGATGAAGCTCTGAGGGAGTTCCCACTCTATTCCTCAGCACAGAATGAGTCACCAGGGGCAAGATGGAAAGCTCTTTTCCTCAACATGGCACCTGCACTTAGTATCTGTCAGTGGCTAGGCCGCATATCCTCAGGCTCAATTAATCAGAAGCCCACCTTTGGAGAATTGTACTGGCCCACATTTAAAGGTACCTGCTGCCGTCTGTGCCAGTTGTAACCCTGGCAAGGGACAAGTGGAACAGGTTGGCCTAGCTTGGCAGGGGGGCAAGATGGTGTTAATACAGACTTTGGGAGATGATTTCCTTTGAGGGAGATCCAATCCAGTGTCACAGCATGGTGCTCAGGAAATGGTTGAGCCTCCAACTGATTTCTGAGTTTCTAATTCAATCTGTTCCGGGGGGGGGGTTGTCAGTGTTCATGCCAAGGAGTAACCTTCCATTATGTTCTCTAGTCACTGAGGAAATCTTAGGCCTATTGATTAAGGCCAATAGGCAATCAATGAAGCCATCAGCAGTGAAAGCAAGACATTTCTCCTTTTCTCTGTTAATTTCTCTGTGATGCATTATCCTATAGAGCGCAGCTATTTATTATCCATTAAAATGTGTGTGTGTGTGTGTGTGTGTGTGTGTGTGTGTGTGTGTGTGTGTGTGTGTGTGTGTGTGTGTGTGTGTGTGGATCAGAATTTCAGTGTCATCGGATTGAACATGTCAGAATGATGTAGTTAAGATATCCTGTTGAACTGCTCTGATACATTGCTGCCATCTAGTGTTTCTAATCATGTGAACAGGTTGATGAGCAGTGAAGGCTGTAACTGTGTGCTAACAGCCTCAGTACTGAACTCATCATTTCATTTGCATTATGATCACTGTAGTCGGGAGGTTTTAAAATAAAGATTAGAATTAACAAGTGAACACACAACCAGCCCCATAGAGCTGTAATTTGAATTTAAATGAAGATATTTTTGTAACTAAGGAGATAATAAATCATTTCAGTATTATTTATGACTCCTGCAAATGTGTAGTTTTTGCTTGCATTAAGCAGGTTGTAAGACTTAATTCACAAACTGAGGTATCTCCAATCTTGATTAACAAGATCTGTTAAATCATTAAGTCTAATTCATTTTTATCGTTGACATGCAATTATTTTTTTATGTGGTCAAAAGACCAGCAGCTCGTCTCATCCTGTGGACACTGTGACAGTAGTCAGCATTAATGGGACAGGTCAAACAGGAAGAATCTCACCATCACTTTCTGCAAATTTGACACTCTCATTACCAATAAAATTCATTGTTCTGTGTGTCTTTACCAACTAATCGTCTCCTCTTATAAAATCCTGATAAAAGTGCCCATTTATTTCCACCTCCCTGTGCCCAGAGGAATACCTAATTTCCACTGTCTCCTTTTTCAAAGTACCTCTCCCTCCTTTCCGTCCAAACTTGTCAGATTAATCAAAAAGAAGTATATTGACTTTTATCCTAAACACACATAATATAAAATCCCTCTGTCTGGAGGCATAAAGAGTTATTAGAGGGAATGAATGTTTTTGAAAGTTTGAGCATTACAATTAGTTCCCGTAATTCTAACTAAAAAAAAAGGTGCTGCTGAAGTGACGATTCGACACCTTTATTAAACAGGACAGTTGGTGTGTAGTCATGTGATTTATTCTTCATACTTCATCAGGTTAGTTTTTATCCCAGAAATCAACAAAGATATTTTTTCACTTGTAATGTAACAGTTACATTAATACATTGTTGGCTGGTTCTTGTTAAATATTCATCACGCTCCATGTCTGCTTGTTCCTGTTTGTCGTTAGCAGTTTTCAGCTAGACCTCCTGCAGCACAGGAAAACATCCACAAATCTCCCTTAACTTCTCCTGGTTTGCTTTCTCCTCTGTCCCTCTCCTCCACCTGTCTTTCAAAGTTTTTTCATCATCTGTCTTTGAGACCAGGATGTGGGAAATCACCTTCATCAGGGTTTCTCTCTTCTTCATCTCTGGCCTCTCTTTCACAGATCTCCTTCATTTCCTCCCTTTCCTGTCTGCATGTCTCTTCCCTCTCTTGTGTTTCGTAACCATCCCAGCTTCTCTCCCTCCATCTCTTCCATTTGCTCAGTTGCCTTCTTTAGCTCCCATTTCAGCCCTGTTTTATTATTCTTTTCATCCCTCTCTTCTTTCATGTGCCTCTCTAGTTCACTTGTTCGCTTGTGAGATTTTTGAAGTCTTGGGGTCATCAAGAAAACTTCCTCAACTGTTCCTCCAACCATTTCTCTCTGTCTCTCTTTTTCTCACTTCATTCAGCATTCCTCCTCAGTGGGTCCCCTTTCCTCTCTGTTGCATCCATCCTTATTTTCTCACAGCTGGGCTTTCACATTCTCATTTCTCACTTTTCCTTTATTGAGATTGTCTTTGGTTGGTCTCTCTTTTTCTTCTATTCATTCCTGTTTCCTTCTTGCTGTTAGCGCCTCACCTATAATGTAATTTCAGTTTTTCCACAGTGTTTCCGCTGCAGTGGTCTCTTCACTGCCTCTCGTAATTTATCCTTTTATTGAAGCTCTTGCCTTTCTATACTGCTCTTTTTTACTTGTTTCCGTAGTCATAGTTTTCTTAGTTATATTGATTCAGCTACTTTCAACACATCAGATAATTTAACATTAAGAAAATACACTATGATTTCAATCAATATATAATCTTACAGGAGCTGCATGCCTTGTCTATAGATTCATACACTATTCTACTGTGCACAGAAATTTGTGTATATATGCATATGACTCACTTTGTCAAGCTAACCGGTGACTTGATTTGCTGTTCTAATAATGTTACAGTCTTATGTTGTACTGTTGTTACTGACAAAATACTCAGCTTTAATGCACGGCAGAATTCATGTGTGAGAGGGTGCTGAACTGAATGCTCCGTCAGGAGGTGTGCTTCAGTAGCCGGTCCTTGAGAATCGCTGATTTGGCATCAAATCTACCGCACAAAACCACAGATGAAAGCAGCCCATAAGCCATGATAAGTAAGAACATATTGCACGTATTATTACAGGTGCACTGACCACAGCAGAGCTTAGTACATTTAAAAATTTAGTTTTACTAAATTAAACTTTGGAGTTTAATTAGACCTTATGAATTTGATGAATTTAGCATTAGAGACATTAATGGTTATTTATCAGTTTTTCAAGACCCCCTCACACTTGATTTATTTAATTTTTTTTTTCAAACAAAGCTTGGAGAGCTAAATCACAATTACAGCCGATGTTTTCTGTTTGAGAATTTTCTGTATGATTATCTGTAATCTGCTACTCTCGCTCTCTCTCTCTCTCGATGGCAGTTTGAAAGTTCAGTTAGGGACACAGAAACAACTCATAGTTGTCCTCGGGCCAAAATTCTGCAAGAAGAATCACAAATCATTTTAACACATTAAAAAAATGACTAATATATTAATTACTCAAAGCATTCATGTGTAATTCGATGATACAACTGACGTCTAAATGTCTCACGGTCCTATTGTCACGTTGTCTCTGATATGTTCATTAATTTAAGTATGAAAATGTGTCAAACGATGGCAGTCGTTGAGTGTTAGTTAGTCATTGGAGTGTTTGTGCTTTTAGATGATATGGAACAGAATCTGTATTACTGAAGCTCCAGTGTAATGTTCACTGTAATGTGTAAACAGTGTGATGCTTTTGTAAAATGAAATTCACAGCATGACTTTGTTGTACATGTCAAGGTTAATAAATGTACACTGTCACTGCAGACCACTTAGCTCCATGTGTAAATCTCACAGCAGCTTCCCTCGTCTGTTTTACACAGACAAGCTGACAGATGAACAATCCCCTGCGTGACTTCTGCTGCTCCTCTCTGAGCTGTGTCGCGGCGCTCAGACTCCGTCTGCTCTCAAAGCCCCTCCCCGCTACTACCACCTTGACATTCCCACACAGGTAAATATGAACAGTATCCACTCTGATTGCCACGGTCGCTAGACGGAGGTGACAGGCGATGACAGCAGCACAGTGAAGACGATTATGCACAAAGCTCCCTGTGACAAGTTCAAAGCCATCAGTTGGGAAGAGGAAAACCTAAGTGACAAAACTCACAAATTTAATAATTACGACAAACAGAGAGTGACACAGCACTGACAAATTTTCCTCACTTTACCCTGTAACACAAAGAGAGAGATGTGCAGAATCCTCAGTGATGAGTTCAAGTGAGGGAGCACCTTTTCAAAAGCTCAAAATTCAAAATGCTCCTCGGTGACTTTTACTCTTTCAGTGCAAGACTTGTTTGATGTTTTTGCAAAATGTACAGAGGAATAGAAAACTTTTCGCTCAGCACAGTAAATGTTCAGAGAAAGGTATGGATGGAAAAGCCAGAATACAAGATTTTAAAGAATTATTCAGGATTTAAAAAAATTACCCAATAATGATAAAATACTGACTTATGAAATCTCTTCATCAATGTTAAATAACAAATAGTCCAGAGCTAATAAAACGTACCCTTAACACCTGAGTAAGTTTTCATAAGAGCAAATTGATATGCAGTATTCCACTTTAATCACATAACATCAATAATTTGTTCCCAGATATTGTGTGGAATTATCCTGATTAATCATTTCACTGTGATTTATACATTGATTTAATTAGTTGTTTTACTTTTATTCATTAACACCATTGAATTTGCATATGTACTAAAGGTTAACCTTATTTGATGGTTTTATAATTTTCCGTTTTCCCCTCATCTCTTTGTTTCTGCAGCAGTAAATTAAGCCTCTAGTCATGTGGATGAAGAAAAAGCACAACCAGCACATTAGCTTTAATAGCTGCAGTCACATGTATTTAGGACAATTCATAATGTGCTAAGAGATCTGAGAGTCTCAGTTGTGCAGCAGCACAACAGAAGGTAGAGGCATCTTCGAGTGTGATTTGGGTGTTATTTCCAGCAAAGTTGGAACCCGGCAGACACACAGTAATGGAATAAAACACTTCTGCTGCCTCCAGATTTTTTATCTGCGCTATGAACTTCATTTTCTGTAATCTAAGATCATTTGAGTTATCCCTTGAGCTTCATATAGCCATAAGGATAGTTTTAAGAACTAGAGGCTTGATGTTTCAGCTCAGAGTGGATGAGGACAGTGAATGAGAAAGGTTTTCTTCTACTTTAACAATGACTGTAAGTATTTTGTGTTGGACTTCATAAGATTGGACAAAAATAGGGCAAAAAAGAAGAGATCCAATCTGAAACAATGAACCTATGCCAGTTTTTTATCAAATACTGATGAGCATTGTCCTGATGACTGCTCTGTAATATCAGAAAGTAAATCTGTATTGATTGATTTTTGCACCACACTGGGGTGGTGTAAGCTGCATCTTATTAATGGAGAGAGAATTTTTGAAAAATGATGTTATGTGATTAATGATGATGATGAGTGTTTGTGAACCAAAACAGTATTGTGCATCCAAAGATGTTCTCTGAGGGAAGTTGCAGAATAGGTTTACAGTTTCATCACTACAAGCAACACATTTTACATCACATCAGCATGTGACATCATGTCAGCTGCATAAATGAGGAGGAAAAAAGGTGCTACATAACATTTTACATCTTTAATGTTGCAGCTCTCTCTGCTGAACAGAAGGTGTAGTCTAACAAATTTCCACATTTGCAAAGAATGTCTGTTTCCTTTCACATCAAGTATGAGGAGAAAAAAGACTCAATAAGCAGCAATACCAGATTGGAATAATTTTGACCTGACTGTTCATACAGAACTGCTTCAACTCAGCAGGCATGAAATTCTTGTTTCAGAAACCTGCCGCATTTCAGTGTGAATTAGGTCCAGACTTTGACAAGGCAATTTAAAAACTTAAAATTTCTTCCTCTTCTGCAGCCAGACGGACGTTCAGTTTGTGTTTCAGATTCTTTTCTTTCCACGTGGCCCATTTACACCTGAACTTCAGCTGTAGAAAGATGGTTTCATATTCTTCTGTAAGAGAATCAGTGTGTTTCTCTCTGGAGCAGGATTCATGGCTGGATAATTGCAGCCATAAAGGTTGCACTAAATCTTTCTTTTACTATAATCCCTCTGCCATTTTCTTTCACTTTTTTTCAGATTCTACTGGAACTTTAATTCAGACTTCCGGAGAATATCCTGGTGCTTTTTTTATTCATGTCTTATACAGCGTGTAATGGTTTTTGCCTGGATGTTTTTCTGAGGCCCTTTCCTTCTTACCTGGATGACTTTCATTTGCTTTCGGGAATATTTTGGGAGGTTGACTGATATGTGGCACCAATGTGATTGGTATTTACGGTGTGTTCTGACTCCCACAGCTTGGAGTAACCTTGGTTAGTTCCTATTATTGAGGCTATAGTGACAGATTTTGGCCACTTGATGTTGCCGTTGTTGATGTATGTTATCTGTGCCCCGTTGCCCACTTGCCCCCCCGGACAAGTGTAACTGTAAGATAGCCTGAAGTTTCACCCGATTCTGTAACACACAGACATTTGAACAGTGAATTTATGTGCAGCATGTTGTGTGTGGGCAATATGTGAATCTGCCTTCTGGTTGTATTCATGCAGTGCATGTGCAAACTGCTACCTACAGAGGTCACCATTGACATGCAAATTATTCATAAGTCTTAACACAAATGTGAAGCCAAAAGGAAGGGAAAGAAGCCACTTTTTTTAAATGACAAAGAAAAGGAGTTAATAATTTGTGCTAAAATGGAATATAAAGTAGGCCACATCTCTGTAACTCCTGTCATAGGAATTTAGAAATGTGGGGACAAAATGACAGACAGAGACAGACTGTGCATGTGAATGTATGTGTGTGTGCAGAGACAGAGGCCGTGTTCCTACTGCTGCTAATAATAAGTGAAGAAATATGCATTTGAGCATTTTACACTAATGAATGACTGTCAGGTGAACTATTGCTCCCTCTGGTGGTTGTTATGGAGTTCCACAGTTTCTCAACTTGGACTATTCTTGTGGGCAATGCTTTATTTTAGGTTTTTTTAATTTCCTAATAATTTCTTGAATGTTTTCTGGAAAGAACTTGTTATTTCTGTTATTTAGAAATTGCAGGGAAAATGCAGGCGAAGGTCTAGGACAGATGTTCCATTTAGATTTTTATTGATTTCCAGAGGATTTTTTGAAATTGCACCATTTAAACTCCATAAAATAGTGTTACCTTCTAGTGTTGTTTCTGAGCTTGAATTGCACATTGCCTAATTTATATGTTGATATACAAATACAGAATGCTGAAGATACTTTTTAGCAGACTACTCATAGTAAACAAACCACCACGTGGCTTAGTTAAATCAGTCTGCTCCAGCTAACAAAGATAGAAATCGGGTATGTTTTCCACAGCTGTTGCAGAAAAGACAGAACTGTTCACAGCCGCACAGTATCTTATATTTGGAAACAAATTTCTCTCGGGTCTCACAACACATGCACAACACAATCAACTACACACACACAATGTCCTGTAGCTATAGGACTATTAACTACTCAACCTTGGAAGTTTCAGCAGAGGTTAGTCTCAAACTGGCCTAAATGATCAATTAGGAAACTACACTAATGAGCCTTGAAGTGATTTGGTACCAATCATGGGATAACTGGTCCAGGGGGTGTGTGAAAGAGAAAGTGAGAGAACAGGTGTGTGTGTGTGTGTGTGTGTGTGTGTGTGTGTGTGTGTGTGTGTGTGTGTGTGTGTGTGTGTGTGTGTGT
>JBBMJY010000002.1:18520723-18641059 GCA_037833715.1 Toxotes lorentzi | reverse complement strand
CACACACACACACACACACACACACACACACACACACACACACACACACACACACACACACACACACACATATCCACTCAGTGGGCTGCCATCTGTTCTCACCAGTCAAGCTGTCTTGGCAGCCCCTCACGCCTGGGACACCATCAATGATTCTCTCTCCTTTTCTCTCTCTCTCTCTCACACACACACATACACACCAACCATGTACAGGCCAACACACTGAGAGGTCATAATCACTGGCACTGCACTAATAAACCCACCACTCAGTCACTCTGCAGAAAAATGGAAAACATCCCTGAGCATCTTTCAGCAGTTTCAGATGGTGAATTTTAAATGATGGAATCTGTGCTTTTAAAAAGATACAAAGATATTGTGTGTCAAATAATGTTTGCAGCACTTTGAAGGCATCTACCCTTCACTGTAAAATATTTTCAGCTTTATAGGGAATTGTTTCAAATGCAAGATGATAGTGTTTGTGCGGATTATACCATGACAGATTAAATGCTATGACAATTAATGTAGAAGTGATATGTTTAACATGTTAAATTAATATATAAAGAAATGTGTGTATCATGAGTATGAATATTGACACAAAGTGCAGCAATTAGGTACTAAGGGTTTAAAGGTACTGTACCGAACCTGTTGTAAAGGGAATACAACTACTTGCCTACTTGTGTGACTTCCCTTTTTTGGAATTTGTTTTCCCCCTTTTGTTTTGTAGCAGATAAACATGTTTGATCTGATTTTCCCACAGGCTTTTCAGCCCTTCTGCCGTCTAAAAGCTTTTACTGTGTTTGCTCTAGAAATGTTCTCTTCCTATTTTTTTCCCCCATCAGCATTAAACAACTTCGTTGTGATATTTACAAGTAGAATTTTTTTTCTCACATTTATATATTAAACATTTGATCTATTAAACTGATAGAACCCAGTGAGACACTAAGCCGTACTCGGGCACAAGCTGTTTAGCGTTGGATTGTTTTCAGTGTTTTCAGGTCACGCCTGCCTGGGGTCTTTTAGATATTGTAGTCAGAACAAACAGAAATAATGATCAAGTATTGTTTAGAGAACTAGGTTACTCCATTTAACGTCTTCTGTTTGTCCTTCACAATGACCGTGATCCCTGGCAACACCCAACTCTGGTTACAGGAAGAATAAATGACCTTTATTTACTTCTTTGGGTAAACATTGCAAGAACAGGGACAGAACCTTTAATGCACAGGACTCTGCAACATGCACACTGCCAACTCTGTCTCTCTTTAACTATGGTGTCCTGTAATTGGCATGAACCACAACACCAAATTTTAATAATACAGATGAGTAAGTCAGCTAATTAGAGGTGCAGGAGACAATATATCATGACGTAAATCAGGTTCTCAGTGCCCCATTTTGGGCTTTTTGAACGCAGACAAAAGAAAAAGGGGGTCGAGCATCATTCATCATTTAACGAATAAGTCGCTGTGGCAGATTTCAGCACAGAGGACGGCTTTGACAGCCACACATGTAGACAGCTCCTCTGAAAAAGAGTGGAAACAGTCGATGTGTGTGTGTGTGTGTGTGCGAAATCAAAGAGCAAGCCTGAGTGTTTTTGATGTTATTGTCATATAGAAGAGAGTCCCACGCTCTGTATGATACTCTGAATGAACCCTGGGCTTAACACACACACACACACACACACACTTATACCCTCTTACCAGCAAAGTAATGCACACACAAGCTCAATCACACACTTACTGCCAGCAGCACATTGAGCTTCACTGGCTAACAGAGTGTTTTGAAGTGTGTTTTTTTGTATTCATGGCAACTCGTGTTGCCAACGACAAAAGGCTGCAGAAATGTGACACACGTGATTGATTAGTTGGGCGGATTCCCACAGATCAAACACCATTGAAGTAAAAAGGGATTTAATGCTGTGACTCCTTCACAAAATGCTGCTGTTTTCTGTGGATTTCATCTTGATATTTGCTCCTTCACACGTGGGTTTTAAATTGGACCATTAACAGTGTTGTTATGTGTCTAAGAAAGATTATGAGACAGAGGAGAGAAAGGAATGATGTTTGTCTGACCAGAATAATGTTTGTGCTTTGTAAAGCCACAGAAATTCCTATAGAAAAATCAGATGTAAAATGTCATGCACGGTGCATGTGGACCTTAGGCTCACAGTGGGAGACACAGCTTGGTTGCTGTTTAATGAATGACTACTGCAAAATTCAAGTTTTGTTTGGTTTTTCTTTTACATAAACACATCTGACACAATTTTGTTTACTGTTATTCCAAAATTGTTATTGCTCTGGCTAGCCTTGCAGTTCCACTAAGCACTTTGTTGTGTTAGTGGTTTGTTAACACCAGTAACAAACACAAATTATCTGAATCAACTGAATTAGATTTTTAGCAGTGTTTTAGATGTAATTGCCCAACTGATGTCTCTGACTGATTTAGACCTACAGGCTAATGTGAACAGTTATCTGACCAGTACAAGTCCCTAGAATACTAACAAGCCAATTCCCACCTACAAACACTGCTAATTATTGAATATGTGTCCAAGCTGAGGGAAAGACTTTTAGGAGTTGTACCTAGGAGTAGACAGGAACCTTTTTACACCAACCAGAACAGACTGTTTCATGAGTGTTAGGTTCAGTAGAAGCGTATTTGTTGCAGACACAACAAAGCCAGTCTCAGTTAGGAGTAAACAGACTAAGACACTGGGAGAACAGCAAACGAAACTGTTTTCTCAAGGTTTGGTTCAGTTTCCAAGAAGAAGGAGGCAGAAACAGAAAGAGAACAGATGCTGGAGGAGAGAAGATTAACCTTGTACCAAAGGGAAAAATACACCTGACCTTGAAACAGGATATTATGTAGGGCAAATTCCCAAAAGAGAAAAAAATCAGAGAATCTAGAGTCTCATTTAATTGCTGGTTTAATGTGTCTTATGATATGTACAGAGGTGAATTAAGGATATATTATATCTGTGATTTCTATACAGTGTCCCACCAAACCAGCTGTCACAGGATGATGGATTTTACATGGTGGATCATGTCTGTGAGTCTGGACTGCACTCTGTTACCAGGACCAGCATCCAGTGGTGCTGTGCGATACTGATTTTTCAAGCTGATCAGTTATATTCTATTGAATATAGCTTTTTGAAGTTGAGTTATTAGTGATTATAATTGTTTATATTTGCAAAGATAGACAGTCATGACTGTGACTATTTAGTGAAAAGTGCAGGTAGATCAGCAGTGTTGGCACTTTGATAAAATGTAGGTTTATTTCTCTCATTCACAGTGGGAGTCATTGGTCACATGTCCCTTTAAAGAGATGGAGGCTACGAAAGAAGAATATCACACTTGAATTGCCTGATAAGACTTAGTAGCTAGTGGGCTGTTAACTTTTAAAATAACTCCTCATTCACTACTTTCAAATTACAAGCGTGTAAGAGAAAGAAACCAATATGTTTCAAAGAATATGTATCACGTGTTGAAATGAAACCCTGCATGTGAGTCTGAAGGTTTGAATAATGACTGTGACAGTATCCTTCATGCAGCGTTTAAAACTCTTTTTCTTTGATGGATCCCTTAATTCATTGTCTCCTTGTTTCCTTACACCCTCCCTCCATCACCATTGTAATGAACATAATAATGATTCCTATCATATAAATCCTCTCTGCCCTTCATGTCATTCTCCCTTCCCTCTGTCTCTCTGGTGCATGTGATGGCTTTTCCTCTCCACCCCTCTTTCATCTTTCCCAGTGTCCTTTCTTCCTCCAGCACATATCTTATCCTCTTTCTCTATTTCTGTGCCACCATCTTCCTGCTCATTCTCTCCCCTTCTCTTTCATTTCAGTTTCTCTCCATCTTGTCTTTTCTACCTCTCAGTATCTCTTTGAAGATTGCTCTTTGTGTATTCCATAATCCTCTTTCTGTGGTTCTCTAATCTCCCCTTTTAAGAAGCAAGTGGCTGTAGGCCTTCTGATGGCCCTCGGATAACTCCCTTTGTGTGTGAATGACACTAACTTTGTGTTAGTGTGTCTGCATGTGCTTCCAATAATAAAACTAAAACACATTTTGTCAGTTGTCAATGTCCGGGTCACATCTTTTGCCTCCATTTTCATTTTTTTTTCTTTTGTCCACATACAGCATTCCTTATTTTGTCTCATAAGTAAACAGGATTTCTCAACTTTGGCCTACAAGGTCCAAAAGATTCACTAGTAACAACCAAAGTTGTAAACTTGTTGACCTTTCTGGTGCTGTCCTGTATTCATGTTTGTGACCATTTAAAATATTTGATCCATTAAGTGAGCTGGGAGGTCTGTGCCTCTTGTCTCCCAGTAAATGACAAACAGTCTTAGCAAGTATAAAAATAAATTCCTCTCTCGGACAGCAGAAATGACCAAATTGACATTTCTCAGTAGTGTCACAGTCATTTATGGAGCTGTCCAGCAGATAAGCCTTTAAATCACGCACACATACAGACACACACACTGGTTGGCAGTGACAAAAAGTATGACAGCATTGAATTGGTTATTTAATCAGCCAGGTGCATCAGTCTACCTCTCTCTTTGCGTGTCTCTGTTTCTCCTTGTTCAAATTTGACTGTGATGGTGATGAGAGATGATATGAATCATCACAAAGAATTTTTGGTCATCTTTCCAGGAACCTCTGATCTATGAACTATTTTTCATGTGGTGAGTTTTTTCTTAAAAACTTCGAATGGATCGAATGGACCTTTCTCCATTCCACTTAGAATTAGTACCAAATTGCATAGGCCTTTCTTGGAAATATCCTATTAATGTACAGCTAAATACCAGCTAATTTTTAAGGAATAATGGAAACGTTCCCAGGAAATTAGCTGAGAAAACGAAACAGTAATAAATGCATGGTTTAGGTTTTAGATGATGATCTTGGCTGAAAGATACACTGTTGACAGTTGGTTTGAAACAGGAAATGAACAGTGGTCTCACACCTTTACCACCATCATAATTACCACAACCAGCTTTGTCACTTTAAACATGTTGTGACTCATTCAATGTTGCTTAACAGTAAAATGTAACTATAGGTCGTAATAAGCTGCATGCACAAACAACCTATGGGGTCCTGTTTAAGGCTAGGACTTTCTCATTAGGTTATAACAGCCTACTAAGAATTGATGAACTGTATCATGATGAGCCCGGTTTTTAATTTTATAGTTTTATATAGTAGAAGTTTTTCTATGACATGGTGTTTGTTTTATCAGCATCTGCTCTTGACAAGGCTGACCTTTTGCTCTGTCCTTCTTTCTGGACCTCATTACTCTCTGTCTACACACAAAAACAAGCACACACACACACACAGCAGTCCAGGCTGGGTTTCTGGACCTCATTAGTTTTCCAATTAGCTGCTGTCATCTGTCAACTGTCCCCTCGGTTACTTGGGGCAACCATGACACCACAGCCAATTGTCTGCCCTGATTCATCTCACTGGGACCAGGTGGGCTTCCTGTTTGCTTTCCAGGGTAAAGTCAAGATGATGCCTCACTCTGAGAGTTCAAATATTTGTTTCTCCTAAAGTTAGAAAACATGGCTGGCTATTGGAGCAAAACATTTGTTCAGAGGTCATGAGTGCTGTCTCTGAACAAAAAACTGATTGGGTGCATAGAGTCTTAAACTGAAGTGAGCTGGGTGCGTGTATGTGCTGATGCACACAGGTGCTGTTGACACACCTGTGTGATTATGTGAATGTAGAAAGTCCTGTGGTTTTATGATCACTTGGAAAACTGGAAACCTGGATTTTGAGGCGTGGCAAACGGTCACAGACACACACACATACAAATACACACATGTACACAGACACATACTCACACATCAGTCAGATGTATGTGGTCCTTAGCAGTTCACATTGGTCACTTGGATGTTGAGCCCCATTGCAGTGAGAGGAGATGTTTGTAAGACCACCATAAACCTTAGAGTAAAAAATATATATATAACTTTTTAGTGCCAAACAAGTTTATATTCAGAGTGTATATTCAGGCATCATTGTTGTCTGGTTATTGCTTTGTGAGGAGAGGTGCATTCATTTGTGTGTATCATCATAGTTGCATAACAGTGTACAGCTACCAACATGTTCCAGAAGGGGCAGCACTGTCACGCTTTTAGTCTGAACTTTTGTTTTCAATCTTTGTTTTCAACTAAACCAAATTGTCTAAAGCACTTTAACCCCATCCAACTGCCTCTGCAAGCTGGCTAAACCAGACACTGATTATTGTTTGGAATTATTTAAGCCTGTGAACAGGGTGGCTCACATTTAGAGTGTTTTTCATTTGCCAGTTTGGACCACACCACATTTAGCATGGAGGCAGTTCCAAGCCAGGGCTTTGATGAGTCAGATTTATTTTTACTGAAGTGTAAGCAATATAAGCAGTATAAGCAATACAATATCAGACTAGTCTGTGACTCTTGATTTATTTTTTTAGTGTCTATATTAAGGACATAAAAAAATACAGCAGCAGAAACTGATAATCAGTCTTTCATTCATTTTTCTGCTTAACCATAAGTAGTTTTTCTTTTTTTTTGGCCACACTCATCTGCACAGTCACTGTTTTCAGCTACAGCAATAGGGTTAGATAGTTGACTCGTGTAGGGCCAAAACCTAGGAAAAAAACACACACATGAAAATGTGACTAAAAGAGGTCACACGACAGTGGTGGGTAATGCACTTGCATTAGACCTAAGTGTGCTTCTCTTCTCATTATTTTAATTTAACTTTTAAAATATCACATTTTTGATTGTGCTCATTTGTGTGGTATCAGTTACACAATAACTGGAGGCAATGTGAAGAGGAAATGATCTGAGGAGTGATAGTAGAGGTTAAAAGCATGAAATGAAATGACAGATCTCTCTCTCTCACACACACACACACACACACACTCCCTAACCCCAGGGCACTGCCATCTGGCCTTGCCAATGAATGTATGCTGATTCTTGCATTTATGTGCCCATATTATATTTTATGAACTAAAACCATCTTCTCTAACTTGTCAAAGGTGCCACTATATTTTTTGCTGCCTGCGGTTAGATTCATTACCAAAACAGGAGTGTAGGTTTTACTTTTTTATGTAACCAGATAGTATCAAATATTCTTCAGCTTAGTTTGTCCTTTCTTCTTCCCAAACGACGTACATCAGATACAGCATCGAGTGGGGATTTTTTGTTTTGCTTCCCTCTTCCCTTCTTCTCCTCTTCTAGTCTGTCCTCTCTTTTTGCCTTCAGCTTTGTCTTTAATCACAGAAGCATGTGTGTATCACATTACTGATTCTCTATCAGCACAAAACAGACCTAATTACGCAGTTGTGTGGCCACGGCCCAGACAAGAGCTATTGTAGCACGTGTGTGTGTGTATTTGAGCGTGGATCTGGATTGTGAAACCAGAGCACATTATTTTGCTTGGTTCCCAGCAGTGATGGAGGGCCATGTTGTGTGAGCGTGTGTGTGTGTGGCCGTGTGTGTGTGTATTACTGCCCAGTTGGCTATATTCCGAGCGGAGAAATTGGATAAACTTTAAGACCTTTGCATTAGACCAGGATTAAATGGCTCTCCAGTATAATTCAGGTGTAAGAACAAAACACAGTGTTGGTTTTGTTGAGGAAAGCTGTTTCATCGAGGATGCCTCAAAACAACATGTTTACGTTTACAACTGACAAAGCCCTCTAGTGGCTGTAGTAGTAATGATAGGAGCGAAGCCCACACAGGGAGGAGGTCAGGGTGGATGGATGAGTTGCTGTTCGTTTCCCGTTTCCAACCAACAGCCAACGTTGTTTCGTTTAACCTTGATCATCCTGTAACTTTAACCACCACAACTTTAACTGCATGTTTATTATTGTTACTATGACAACAAAGATCTGGTACACCTGCCATTGGTAAACTCCTATGGGTTGTATCCAAGGGTAGGGACAAATGACCTATTGTTGAGGTCAGAGGACTCGTTGGTCATGCACATACTGTATAACCCATTTATTGAATGTTTACTCTTGATAGACTTGAAGAGCAACAACAGTTCCAGGAAGATTAGTTTTCTGTGAAATCTAAAGAAGGTTAGTCTTGTAACATTTACTCAGCAGGGGAGGCAGTTAGTGTCACATCAAGCCACCACCTTTGAAGTTAGATAAATTACAAAACTACTGCTCTGGCTCTTATAAGTATTTTTTATCCCATTAACAGTCGGGCTGGTGTCATGATCTCCAGGGGGATTTATGGCAAAAAGATGACACTGCACTGCATCTAACAGAGTATTACTACATGTTTATTGCTATGTCTGTCTGCTTTTATCTTTTGTCTCGCGTGTGGTTTTGCATCTTTTCGTCAGTGACACCAAATCCACAAAGATTCGTAGAAGCAAATGAGGAGCCGGGAAAACCAAGAAATGCAAAAGTGTTACTGAGCTCCTGTTTTGGCCTCTGTCTGCCTACTCCAGGCTGTTTTCATTTACTTTGGGAAAAGGTCAGGCTTGCAGCTCATGTAGAGGAAAAGGTAAAAGGAGAAAGTTTTTATAACTAGAGGACTGGCTTTGAAGTTGGCTGATGGATTCCAGAGCTGCTGTCAAGGCTCTACTGAGAGGTTCATTACAGTCTTAAAAGCTGACAAATCCACCTCCACCTTCATTTGCAATATTTTTTCTAGATTATTTTGCATGTTTAGTCTATTTAGATGTGTTCCCTCTGGACGTTCTGTCAGTCGAACAGTTTGACCACACAGTGTGTTTCCAAGAGCCTGGAAAAGGAAAAAAAGGCTGATATTTCAAAATGTCAGAGTTTCCCTGTAATTTTCAACAAACCACCCACTGGGAAAAAGGTAAACACAGACAGTTTATATGAACATGCCAACTCATTAAAGGATGATGAATTTCAGATCTTCTCTCTGCCCCCATCACACAACCTTCTCCTCCTTCTTCCTCATCCTTATCAGAGCTGCTCTCATTCATTTCACAACAGTTTGGGGTTATTTTAAAGAAGCTGTGACACAACAGGAGAAATATGCTTGGAGGCTGTTTTTGAACAGTTATTTACAAGGAGAAATATCTTGTTACTGATTACTGTCACGATGATTGAGTAGGCCTCAACTAAAACATCCTCTTAGAGAGAAAAAATGTATTTTCATCTCACAGGAATTTCATCCTCTTATCTGCACAACCTCTGATACTTACAGCCTGTTTGGCAAGTTTGAGTTTTTTTTTTCGTCTGCTCTCAAAAACTTACTTTCCAGTTTATACACACACATATAATTAAAATGTTAAAACATCTAGTTTACCAGTTACAAAATATTCTCTTCAGAGGAAGAAAAAGATCCACTGACACTGCAGTTTTGTGGTTTTAACTTTATTTTAATCGTCAGGTAATCATTGCTTCAGCTCAGGCCAGTAATGGTAGAGTCTGGCAACAAGGATACATTCAGACTCACTTCTGGCTTCACTGGAGTTTGTATTCTCTCTTGTTTCTATGTGTTTATGTGTGTTACTTCTTGTTTATGACACACCTGTTTTCTTAAATTGTTTCCAAAGTAAATCCATTTTGACATGACTGTCTAGTGATGGGTTGCTCACACGCTATGTTGCACAACTACCATGCATCCATTTCTTCCCTGTCTTTGTTTCCATTCTCACTCCTTTTCCCATCATCTGTCTCTGTGAGTGTTTATCCTAACAGGTTTTTTTCTGGAGCTGATTGTTTATTTCCCTGTGTCAGTTCAGGTCAGTTCAGTTCCCTTACTAAGTTTCTAGTTCACCTGTTTTTGCCCATTTGCAGCCCTGTCTACGAGAAATGATATAATTGAATTGTTTTCTCGTTTACATTGCGGTGACAGTGTAATCGTGGCTGGATTGTGTGTGTTTTTTTTAAATGATCAAAGGGCTACATGTACAGCTGCAGGGTGAGCAGGAGGTGGTTGAGGTGGATGGCAACCGGACTCGGGTTTGCATCCAGAGCCCCGTCTGTGGTAACGTTTGGCAACAAAATCAATTTGGTTAAGGTCAGGGAAAGACTGTGGTTTAAAAAAACATATTGTGTCTGACGTCACTGTGACCTTTTTCAGAATTAAACGGGATTTTGGTCTTTCACTAACTTTAACCAAGTTCTATCAGTGTCTAAATGTAACCAGAAAAACAGTTTAATCATGCTGTAGTCACTACAAATGGATATTGTTCTGCAAGATTGGATATTTTCACAGAAAGCAAACACATTGTCTGTGAACATTTTACTGCTACATTGCCCTCAGACCATCATGCATTTAAAGTTTTAGCTGGTAAAAAGCTGAAGCTGTTTCCAATAAGATCTTAACAGACCTGAGACGACAAGCTGTGCCAGGCTCGTAAGTCTCTGAGGTCCAGATGCTTTGAAGCAGGACAGACTCAGTCAGATTCTTGGATAACTTGTTCAAAGACTTTCTCTGGCTTCCTGGAAAACCAGAACGACTGCTGAAGAGTTTCTTCGATTCAGATATCACCTCCATCTGCTCAAAAAGGCATGAAAGCCACTGGCTTCAGTGCTTCCATCACTCACCCACACCTAACATGACAGGCCTTTGTTCTCTTAGAATTAGTTCAGTCTCTTAACACACTGACGTATACAAATGATCACAGCATTAAAGGAAACCCTTGCGTAGTTTTTAAGGTAGATTTGTCCACATGACGGACATCAAACATGGCTTGACGTGTCATTACCTTTGAAAGCAATTAAACATCCTATTTCTGTTAATGTGAGAGTGAAGTGAATCTGGCATGTGGAATTCATTACCCTGATGAAGGGCACGAGTAGAAACTCACTGGTCTCCCAGCGGAAATGTCCTTTGTACTACTGGTGTTGCTGGAGTTTTGACCTCATCAGATTTATTCCCTTTTCGATGCACCTTGGCAGTAGGTGACGTTGTGCTTGAAATCTAGCTAAATATCCTTAATGCAGTGAGCAAGGAATTTAAAAAAAGGACCAAACTGGTGTTGAATTAGGGCTGGGTATCGAAACTCAGTACCTTTTGGCAAAGAGTGAAATGTGTGTGTAGCACGAAGTATTGAAAAAAAGCCAGAATCTATTTTACTCTTTGATCAGATAGTTCCTAATTTAAAATACATAAATTCATATAATGGATTTTAACACGAGTGGACAAGAGAAATGACTGACTGATTTGTGCTGAAGACAGTAACAGGAAAGAGGAGACACTATGAATAAGGACAAAAAAAAAAAAACGACTGAAGAAAATGACAGCAGTATGAAGTGTTAGAGGAATACTGTGATGATGCCAAGATTCGCTGAGGGAGATGGAGGGGGATATGGGGTTCTGGAGAGGACAGGCTCAGCAGAGTGCACGTGAGACCGGGTGGGGTGCGCTTAGAGATGATGAACACGTTTGCAAGCAATAATCTATAAGCTGTGTGTGCAGGCAGGCAAGAGGACCCGTGTGAGCATGTGAGGCTGATGACCGTGCACGCAAAGCTGAGTCCTCCTGGGACGGACGGGGAGCTGATGAATGTGGATGCACGTGAGGTGGACTTTGTGTGTGAGTGTGAGTGTGTGTAAGAGAAAACAGTAAAAGAGAAGAAAAGTTGGAGAGAGGACAAGAGGAAATGAAAGTCCTGCTCGACTTCATGCTGGAAGGAAGTGGGAAAGAGTAAGACTCTCCATGCTGATTTATGTATAATATACTGAAGGCACATGGATTCATGTGCCAGAGTGTGTCCCTTCACTTTTTGCATTTTCTTGTTAAATACGGTAGATTTTAATTAAAAGGGAACAAGTTTACTTTGTTGGCACTCACTCACATCAGACCCTTTCATATGGTACTCCACGCTCAGCTCAGGTGCGTCCTGTTTGCTTTTATTGTCCTTCAGATGTCTGTAAAACCTGATTGGAGTCCATCATGTGGCAAATTCAAGTTGACTCAGCATTTCAACAGTTTTCTTAGAGTCTGAGAAATGCTTGTCACAAACAAGGTGGGATCTTGTTATTTAGTCATGGCATTTTTCTTTATATCTCTCAACAAACAACAAAACACAACATAAACAGCAACCACTCACAAAAGATATTTATTGTTTTGTTTCATGCCAAGTGATATTATAGTGAATGAAGAGGTGGAGACAGTTTACCCTTCAATCAGTGGTGTGAGTATGTGCGTCAGAGACGTGTGTAAGACTCCTTAGTCTTTTCAGGAAAACTGCCCTAGGAAATGGCACAGCAGATAATTATCTCCTCAAACATGTGTTTTTCGTTTGGAATCTTGAAAATATCCCCTGGCACACAAACATGTGCATGCAGGGCAAGTTTCTTGAGCAGCTGTCAGTTCAAAGTCATTCTTTGCCTTTTGAAAACCCAGTGTAGCTGATTTAGTCAGATTTAGCTTCTGAACTGTTTGTCAGGACTGGTGATTGTAGTCTTGTCTAGTTGTTCATACACTAGCACTGTGAATGTGCTAGTGTATGTATATGTGTTGATTTCTTGTGTAGACAAACAGAAATGGAGTATAGCACATAACACACACAGATGCACAGTCTTTAATGGCATGTTACACTCAGATTATTATACCATCCTCAGCACATTTAGTCATATACGGCTTCCATCCTGTTTTTTTATTTTTAATTTTCACTGTCCCTCTCAAATGTTCTCTGCCTAAAAAAAGACAAACAATGCATTTTTGCAAAGTGAAAATTTACGTTAATCACTATCATTAACTTCATAAAGTCACATTTCCTCACAGACACCCTGACTACTAGGTGACTATTTTCCATTGAGAAACAAGCATCAAAACAAGTGTCTCGGTTTCTGTTGCAGGGGTTACTCCATGCAAACGTTTTTGCTTTTTGTGCGGTAGCTTCTCTCTCTGAGGCTCTGCACTCAGTCTGACCCTCCCAACACCAAGTCTCAGAAGAAACAGTTTTGGAGTGAATAAAGTGCTACATTTCTCTATCACACTAGACTCAGAGTGGTGGAGAGGGTGGATGGTGGGCATACAGAGTGTAGGACTGACACATCAGAGACCAGTGTTTAGATCCTGAGACTTCGGTTAAGGTTAGAGAAAGATTGTGGTTTTGGTTAAATGTAATAAGCACCTTGTGCCTCAAGTCACCGTGGACTTCTTCAGTATTAAACCAAGACGAAGATCTTTTTAAAACCTTTTTAAAAACTTAACCAAGTGCTGTGAGTGCCTACACATAGCCAAAAAAAGACTGAATAATGCTATAGTCTCTATGGACAGGATGTTATTCTGCAGGCCTGTGACAGTTCCTCTGTACATTAAGTTATGTTGTGGCACGTTTCTTTTTCTTAGTCTCAGTAACATCAGACAGTGAAATGTTCCTACAAATATGCCTTTACACACATTTCAAAAGTGAAATACTTTATCAGATAAGAAGAGTGCCATGCACTTCAGACACAGAGTGCAGACTGACAGGTATACAGTACATGTGACGGTGAACCCTTTTTTTGCCCTGAGACTCTGTTAGGAAATGAGGGCTCAGATCTCATCACTAAGAGGATTACTTGGGAGAAGACTCTGATATCTGGGAATCACTGCTGGGGAATACACCGTATGCTCGTAAATCCCTCTGTCATTCATCCTCTCAGGGCAAATGATGACTTCAGGATGTGAATTTCCTCCAATCTTTTTCTTATAAGCACTGAAACGAAAAACGCATGTGGATTGAATGAGACAGCTTAAGGCATGTAAATGTATCATAAAAACCATTCTGTTCTTCAAATCAAAAACTGTGACTCGACTAAACTGAGCACAAGCACGTTCATTTGCTTGAAACTACAGTAATCAGCTGTTTTGGGAAATTACCCAGGCTTTGTCCATTTAAACCTTCTGTTAGAATAGCTTTTTTATTACATTACATTACGCAAAAATGTATAATAATTGGGTGTGTATCAATTAATATGACTATTATCGCTATATGTAATGTTTTTGTTTTCTATTAAAAATGTATTTATTCATTTACAGTAGCTTTAACAAGAATTTCTTTTAAAGAAGAATTAGAATTTCAGAAACAGAAAAATTTGATTCATAAACGACCTGATAGGTTTTGTAAGATAATAAGGTAAACACAAGGTAAAATCACACTATTCGTCTATAAACTTTGAATGAATACATTAAATACATTTTTTAAATGAAGTACCACAAACAACTAAACAATCACATGGAAAAATGTCTGTGACATTGTGAAATAAACAGCGAAGTAGTCCTCTCCTCATCACTGAGTCCGTCCATGCTGCAGCTCCCTGAGGCCACTCAGGGAAAAGCACATCAGGTCCCGTCTGGCTCCAGCAGCCGCCCATGGTGCCCTTTCATGGGACAGCAGCTCAGGATGGATCGAGTTGTCTCCTCACTACCTGCCGTCTCCGTTCACCTTGTTTTGTCACCCCAGAGGCAGTTGAGGTGTCGTTGAAATTAGGCAGTGATGCATCTAGTGCACCTTCTGTTAGGATTCATGGGGCTGTGGTCAAACCCATCACATAAGGCAGGCGAAACATTACACACTGCGATTGCACAGAGCAATAGTGACGCCGCTGGCCTCTGTGATGTGCTAATAAAGAAGAGAAATGTGTGATGTATGGCTGGATGTCATGCATCAGATCCTAAAACTTACTCTGAGTCTTTGTCAGTTGCTTAATGTGAATTTCCTTCCTTTACCATGAGGTAGAAAAGTCTACCTTCTCTGACCTTCACAAGCATCAAACCAGTCAGCTGTTTACAGCAACATCTCATTACGACACTTACATTTTGAGGACTTTCCGAGATTTTCACCCTTATCTCATGGCCTCAGTGGGCTGAAAGCTGGCTCATATGTGGTATTTCACAGCCCGCCCTGCCGCACATTTCTCAAACATGAGAATTCTCTGCAGAGTTTTTCAAAACCACATGCTCATGTGGGCTGACTTCCCTCGACCTCCTTCTTTCAGTCAATTCATTGACTGTCTGCATGTAAAGTATGTTGCAAAGATGACAATAAAGATTAGCTGGTGAATGGCTCCACTGCCATGAATCCCACTCAGAGTCAGTGAGCAGCTAAAAGTGTGTCATGAAAAACTATGCGTGCCGAGTGGGCGTGGACTGATTCTGAAGTACGTCAATCGCTTTACACAGTTGTCACGGGGCAAAGAAAAGGACGCTTTGTTCAACTTCAAATTGTCTCCCATCCAGCCAGAAGCCACATAAAAGCATCAGAGTGACTCAGATTTAATAGATTCACATTCAGTCATCATAGCTGAATAAAGAACAACAGAGCACTGACGCAGCGCTCAGAACTCAGAAGCTGAATCTTCCGTGCTTCCTTCCCATTCTTCAGACCTTTTGTGCTCTTCTTTGTCCTCTCATGACTCATGAACAAACACGGTTAAGAATGTCAGCGGTGGACGAAAGTATGTATGTATGGAAATAAATAAACAGTGGAAACAAAACGTGATGTATGTGACATTAGAAATGACGCAAAGATCTGCCTGTGCCAGTTAGAAATCGTTTTACCTGAGCAAAAATGTACGTATCCTGAGGTTTTATGACTCCAGTTCATTAACATATGAATATACAAAGAAAAGAACAGCTGGCTGAAGGTAAAATAACAGTAAAACCTTGGTAAATGTGGAGACATGTCAGAGGCACATATACATAGATACTTGCAAGCTATAGCTATGTCTGTTTAGTCAACATAGACAAATCCAATGGCAGAGTTATGTGTTGCAAGCACTGCCACCATAATTGCATTGGCAAAAGTGTAACAGGGGAAGCAGAGATGTTTGGGTTAACTCCTTGCCTGGGACAGATGAAGGTAATCTGTGTGAATGTGGAAGTTATTTTGTCTCAGAGAACTAGTCTGAAACTGGCTGAGGCTTTAACCAAATAACGTACTGCAACTGTCCAACATCCACGGTCTCAATGGGAAAGTGCTGCGTGGGGCTGATTAGACCCAGCAGGAATTACTTGCTGTATTAATATTTAAATCATCACACTCCATGATGTCTTACATCATAATCAGAAATATATAATTTAGTGAAAATCAGAAACACGTGATACTGTAACATTTTTACATGAATGTAATTTTCTGAATGTATTTTCAAACTATAACCAATTCTATAAGATCTCCTGGACAGATTTCTAAGCACAGATTCTTAAAAAAAATGAAATCCTTTGCACGGAGCCGTGTTATATGTGAGGTAAATGTGAGGTAATGGCAGTCGGTGTACCTCCACTTACGATGTGGCTCCTCTGCATTGGCTGTTAATAAGTCAGTCACTCACCACATTGGTCCACACTGAAATATCTCAAACATTAGATGGATTGCCATGAAATTTGATGATGATGATGATGATGATGATGATGATGATGATGATGAGGAATCCTACTGACCACCATTTGTTTTTTAATCTGAAATGTCTCCACAGCTGTCAGATTCATTTTTATGCAGTTAAGGACATTTGTTTTAAACTTTTCCCGACACACTGGTTTGTCTAACAAAACAGTGCAGACAGTTCCACATGATGGATTTTGCGGTGGATATTATTGCCACTGCCCAGTTCTTCCTTTTTCCGTTTCAGACAAAAAAAAAAAAGTGTTGTTTTTTGCTGGAAATGTACAATCAGTGCTTCACTTCCTGTGAAACAGAGGATACATGCATTTCCTGGGAAAAGCCTACCTGACACCAGATTCCAACAACAAAGTCAAATGCTCAGTTTACAGAGTGTGTAGTAAGAGAGAGTAGTGTGTGTCTGTAGACACATCCCTCTGCATGCATGTGTGTGTGGCTAGCGTCAGCACTATTAGGCCGTGGACATCTGCCTGGCCCGTGTTTGCAATCCCAAGTAGCCTGAGCCTAACAGCTACATAATGAGGGTGCAAAGCAGCTGGTCTCTGTGTGGACGTGTGAGTGTGTCCTTGCCTTTAAATGTGGACACAAAGCAGTCATTAGGTGTGTTTGTGTGTGTTTAGCAGATTGTCAGGACACAAAGCAGCCTTTATGGACAGAACAAAATTGTCCCATTCCACACTGAGAGGGCTGAGTGAGGACAGGGGTCTGTGTGTGTGCGTGCGTATGTGTGTGTGTGTCTAACTTTACATTAGTGCATCTGTGTGCTTGTGCATATATTCCTCCTGGGTGCACATGTGTTAATGTGCTTGCACTTTGTGTGTCATAGGACTCCGTGTCTCATTCACAAATTGTTTCCACTGCAGGTCAGTAGCAGTTGCTTGGATTCTGGTGGAGTTTGTGCTCGCGCGCACGCACACACACACACACACACACACACACACACACACACACACACACACACACACTGAGTCTAGGCTGAAGGCTGTGGCTGTGTTTCTAGGCCAAAGTATACAATCTCAGCACTGCAAGTGGTACTGGGCTTGTTGCGAAAGCACAGCTGGGTCCAAGCATCTGTCTGTATGTCAGCTCCTCGTTCTGGATCAGTGGGGGGTGAGTTTTGCCTCTTGTGTGATAACATTCTTCAGCTCCTGCAGCTCTGCACAGATCGACCAAAACTTACGTTTAAATTTCCTTTAAAACTATGCACAAGCATAACTTAAGTTTCATGTTAAAAAAATATGAATGTACAAATTTTAGGAATATCTTATGGATTTGTCCCATCAATTTTACCAGTTTTCATCCAAAGGACCCAGATTTTTCCAATGTAGTGAATCATCTAGGAATTATTTATACCCTGATATACTACAGTGTAAAGGGTGGAAATAACATTACAACTACATGCATGTGTCTAGGACTGAAACTAATCATTATTTTCTTTTAACTATCAATTTGTCTGCAGATTATTTTCTCTGTTACTTGAGCATTCAGTTTGTCTATTAAATGTAAGAAAACAGGTTCCCACTATAATTTACCAAAGCCCAAGATGATTTATACAGATGCTAATTAGATACTAATGATTAATTGACCTCTCATTGCATCTCTACACCTGTCAATGAGTCTGTTTCTTCGCCTCTAATGAACAGTGGAAACAGGATTATTTGACTGGGTACAGTTACTCTCTGAGTTGAATGTTTAAACAACATTATGAAATAAATGATAAAAACACTAAAAAATACTAATTCTCCTCCTCCGTCATGTGTTCTGCTTTCCTGGGCCTGTGTGAACCAGTTCATTCATGCTGGTGTGTGTTTGTGTGTGCTGAAGCAGGTGAAGGACTGTTCGCTCATGTGTTGGTCTAAACAGATACTGTAGCTGCGTGCCTTATCTGTCAGCGCAGGCTGTAGCTGCAGCTCAGCAGCATCATTTTTATTTGAAGGCTTTGACGCTCTGTCTCATGGATTTCAGAGCTGAAGTTTTGAGGCGCTGGATGACTGGGTTCAATCACTTGTTTCCGTGAGAGCGGAGAAGCTGTCTTTGGCGTTCCACAATAACTGGAAGTCTCAGGTGTCCATGAGGGAGTCTGCTTACATGTGTAATTGTACACATTTGTATACTCTTCTGTTTGTAATTGTGTATGTGTGTGCTACTCGTGACATCATTCTGAAGTGTGACTCATATACCTTAAGGTCACTGTGGTCAGAGTTAATGAGCACGAGCTGGTGAATAATTAACCAGCCTCATCAATGAACACAATGCAAAGCTGCCGGATGTCCCCTCAGACACAGAACTCTAACATTTAGATCCTGTAAAATAAGACAGACATGTTTTACTTTCTCTTTGCTCTCCTTTTTTTATCGCCCTATTTTCTGTGATGGCCCTTGAAATGAATTTACCCAATACCAAAATGACTAAAATCTGGGCCCATAAAAAATCTTATGACAAAGTTGACTTGGTAATCAGCTTTTAAACCACACACAATGACAAGTAGAGTTTGCCTACCTATCATCAGTCATGAGATTAGAGATGGTTGTACATGGGGAAGTCCATGAAATGCTATTGAAATCAGATCCAGACTAGATTTTTCTGTGAAACTTCAAAATGTTTTCAGGGTAAAGACTAAACTGTCATGCTTCACTAAAATCTTATATCAGCCTTATCCAAGTTGTTTTAATTTATCCGAATCAAACCTGTAATTCAAGTTGATCAACAACCTGATGAACACACAATGTGTATGTTTTGCAATTTCATCAACGTATGCCAGGACATCAGATATGTGCTTCTGCGGTAGATGACTCACTCACAGAACGGGAGGACTCACTCTATCTGTTCTGATTCTTTGTCCTTATCTGTGCCAACACCACGTATATCCTCGAGCTCCAGAATGAGTGGCATGTGTGCATGATCTCAGAGCTATCCCTTTACATGACACGTGAATTATTCAGGAGTCCGGTCACGTTTCCTTGGGCGTGCACCTCGTCTCGTGCCAGCATTAGCTTAGTGACCTATATCATGTTCTCAGCCTTTATGTTTACATGTACAGCCTAGACTGAAAATAAATCGGTCACTGCTGTTCACCTAAAGCATGAACGAGAACATGTTGGATCAGATGATATATTTGTCTTTCATTATCACATTGCAACTTGGTTGCCTTTCATGATGAAAATGGTTTTCACTGAAGGGAACTGACTGAATGACAGGCATCTCAGAGCACCTTTGTTCGCTTCATTAAAGTCAGGAAAGCATCAAAAGGAAAGCCGTCTCAGCTTAACTTTGAGCTTCACGTTCTCGTGAGTTGTGTGCATGTAAAATCAGTCAGGAATGCTGAAGGTTTCAGGGTAGATTGATGAATGACAGCTGATGCACCGACAAGCTCCATAATTACTGTGCACATGGAGCCTGTCAAAGGACAACAGTCTGATTGGCCTGTTTCCTTTGAGAAGTCAAACTTGTTTGAAACATAATCTGCCTTTCTGTTGAGCGAGGTTGTTTACAAGACGTGTCACACATACTCAGTTTTCTTACGGCAGTGGCTTGAAATACACCTTAAAGAAATAGTTCTCTTTTTTTTGCAAATGCATTTATTTGCTTTCTTGCTGTGAGTTGGATAAGAAGAGATACACCACTCTCATGAGGATGTGTGTGGAACTGTTTATTGGCCGGGCACACTGACTTTCCCATGAGTGAGCTTTAGAGGTGTAAAGAGGTGCGTTTTGTTACCTTCAGACAGAGACAGGCTAGCTGTTTCCCTCTGTTTCCAGTCTTTATGCTAAGCTAAGCTAACTGGCTGATGGCTATGGCTTCATATTTACTCTACAGACATGAGCGTGACATTGATCTTCTCATCCAACTCTCTGCAAGAAAGTGAATAAGCACATTTTTAAAAACACTGAATTGTTCCTTTGTCACCACTTGTTTTAAAGACAATAATATGAATTAAGTTAATGTGTTGTGTAGCATCAAGCTTGGATAAATGAGAGTGAGTGAGTGAGTGAGCATGAAAATCAGTTTACTAACTGTTCCGTCTTCAAATGTGTTTTATCAGCTGCAGGAAACAGTTGGAGGAACAGTTTGTTACTATGCCCTTTTTCTTTTCACAGTGCTGCAGCTTCTCCTCTGTTTATGTTCATAATAACCAATCAAACGTTCTCTGATGTACTGTGATGTTTCACTGAACCTCCTGACAGCGTTTTTAGCAGCTGCTTGAGCCTCTGACTTACGACACTCAAGCATCTCGACATTCAAGCCCTGCTAACAGAGGCAACAAGACACTCTGATCCCTTTAGGTAAAAACGTGAAAAAGGTCACTTTCCCTGTCGTACTACCAGATCATTTTAATCCCAAACAACCCTCATAAAATCATTACAAAAAGATTTGGTATGACAATGAAGGCTAATTGAGAAATATTTTGAGATATTTAAATTTATTCATTAGAGTTTAAAAAGACGATCAGGGTCGTTTAAAAATGTATTTTAAAAGGTGTTCATACAAAGTATTTCATCACATCATCATTTCATTCATTCAAGACAAAATACATCACAAAGTGTTGACGATGACTGATCTATGGTTTAACTCAGTGCTACTAACACAAGCATCCAAGTGCTCAGGGATGATACTTGACCTTTTTATTAACTATCATGAGGGAAGCTGACACAGCTGCTCTTCTGACATTTCACTCTGTGACATGAACCTCCTGGTCATTACTCGGTGACTCACAGAGAGAAGACAAAATCATTTTGTTTGGTTTTATAAAGTTGGAAGTACCTCATGAAAATTGCTTTCTAATCAGCAATAATTGCTGTGTTTTGGTGGATCAGAGCACACGGTTTGGCCAAAGCTGGATACTAACAGGTGCATGTGGTGGAATGAAAACAGATAGAGGTTTGTTTGAACTGGCCACAAGACTGTATTAACTGAAGTAATTTAGATGATTGGAAAATGAGAAGGTAATGATGAGATGTGGTGATGAGGGCAGTTAAATGTTATTAGTTATAGCTGACAGGGTTCAGCCTGAGTCAAACAGAGACACCTGAGACATCAGCCCTGTTGAGACTGAAGGAGAATTTAGAAGTGGAGAGAGTTAGTATTCTGTAGAAAGAGAGAAAGGAAGCTGTGATACTGTTTTATTATCAGTTATAAAACCTTTTTATTGACTAAGAGAAGAAGACAGACATTAACAAAAGAGAGGTTAGTGCATTATAATAAAGCATTATAATAAATCAATATAACAAATCAGTTTTCCAACTATATCTATATCCATAAGAGATTGCTAATGATGTACAAGTTTCAGAGTTATCATATTATTAGCCAGTTGAATTGAGGTCATAGTTTTTGTTGCAATTATCTGATTATGATCAGTGTTAAATCAAAGAATTTCAAAACAAACAATAGAACAGTGACACTCTTTGTTAAATGTACATCTGTTCTGTGAAGGGCACATGCAAACAGACATGGACACAAACTCTTTGGCAGATTAACTGCTCATCAATGGAAAAAGACTATAATGTTTTTTGTTATGATTGTACACTGACTTTTGTTTTTTCACCTTAATTGTGAAAATTTGATAGCAATGGTTTTGTTTTTACAGGCCAGTGGTGCTGGATAAGAAGGAGGTCCACTTTATGCTGTTGCAATACCTACTGGACACCAGTAGAGGTTAATAAAATCCATTAATCACTTACTTCCCCTTTAGAACGTTCTTATGAGACAAACAAACATGAGGAACCAAACCAGGTAGATAAAAAAAAAAACGAAAAAAGGAGCTGGAAAGTTATGGTTCTGTTCGCCACATTCAGGGAACGTCACCGGTATGGCAGCTCTGTAGCTTCATCACCATCAGCTGCTGTTTATCTAGAGAGGAGCTGGACAGCATAGTGTTCTGGACAGAAGCAGACACCCTCAGATCTGTGTGTGCTTCATCTCCTTGAATGAGCATTGTTAATCTCATGCAATCTGGATTACTGCTGTTTCCGCTCTGGTTTCAGCCATTTAAATCTTTAGGTCATCTTCTGTCTGCCTCTGATTCCTATCTGAACCTTTGGCCGTTTACCTCGGTGTAGATCGCTCCCCTACCCTCTTTCACTGTGTTTATCCATTCCTCAGCTTGGTGAAGAACAAAAACCCATTTTTATAGTCCAGCAATTTGGGAAAGATGCTTCTTTTCCTTTTTACCAAAGTCAGATGAGAACATTGATATCATTTTCAACTCTGTGAATCAAGTAGTTTCCATGGAGAAAACACCCTCTCTTCTTTAGAAAAAAAAATACTCACCAGATCTCAGAACCACAATTCACATATAGAATTTCTGCAAACAAAGTTATTTCTAAATATCTTATTGGTGTATTGTTTTATTCTGGAAACCCAGCTCATTTTATGCGTATATATACAGGAGTATTCAGAAAGTTTGTGACAGGAAAAAAGATGTCTAGTTCAGTTAGGTTTTGATTCAGGACCAAAAAAACTCCACAGTTTCCTGAAGTTAATAGTTCATTTCATGTGGGTTTTAGAGATATCACAGACTACAATCTCTCAGAACATACAATCAGAGTCAAACACATTTTCACATGTTGCAACATATCTTAACAAGTAATACTTTATACACAAAACACTGTTTTAACATGAAATGTCTTGTCCATATGTTTTGGTTCATGTTTAGACAGCGCAGGTTTCTGAATCTAACTTTGAGCTTTTTTATTGTGCAGGGAACAAATAGATAACATCTCTCCTGCGTCTGCTCACTGAAATCTTCCATCTGACTTGGCAACAGCACAGAGGATCCAGAGGAGTCAGAGACAAGGAGAGAGAACACAAAGGTAGGCATAAGAAATAAGAGGTAAAGAAAAAAGTACGTGCGGATACTATAAAAAAAACATAGACAGATATATACTAAGTTTTCAGGTGCATTTCTATGCAAAGATGTTTATAGACTGGGAGCTTTATCTCTTTCATTTGTGTAGTACTCATGCCTTCAACTGTGTGGTACCTTCAGGCTGAATCAATCAAACATCAATTCCTCTAACTTACTAATCATCCAAAACATCTCTATTTCTCGTACTGATGGAATCTGATATCCTGATCATCTGAATGATCAACGATCAAGCCCCCGGATGATCAGATGGTTTCTGGTATGTCAGAAATTTTGGTGTGCTGTTTTGTGGTTCGAGCAGTTCCACAGTCCAATTTCCCACATGGCTGCTGTCAAAAGATCTGTTACAAACTGTACAGAGCTTGTTTTAATATTATAGGAGTGGTATTTTACATGTTGTGCCTAAAACTGTGGTCTTGAGGCTGCTGTGACATAAAACTGAACTTCTCTGGAGAAGAGACAGACAAAGCTGTCTCCAGCCTCCTGCAGCTCCATGTTATTCTTTTTTTCTCCCTACGTTCCATTCACTATAGGATTGCACAAAGTGGTGCTGCCTGTCTCTCCCTTGGTCAACACTGAGGACACATCCGTCTTCTTTGAATAAACCTCGTTGGAATTGTCACTGGACAAATCCGACCAGGGGCTGCACGGACAGGGTTCTGTCCGTGCAGAAAAAACTTATTCACATAATGTGCAAGATCAGTACAATCACACAGTGTCTTCCCAGCTTCTGTTAGTTTGATCTTGTCAGCTGAGCCACAAGGACAGCAGAGTTGCTGTTGCTGTTTTCAACACTATTACTTTTATGAAGCGGCATTGTCGACAAAAACAATGACGGCAGGTGCTAGGTCAGGAAACCTGATGCTGTAAAGTTTGTATTCTCTTTTCATTAGAGGCAGAAAGGGTCATCTTTTACAGCTCTTACGTAAAAGGTAGCATAAATAAAAACAGGCAGCAGTCATGCTCAAGGCTGAGTATTATATCAGGCTTCTGGGCGAGTCATGACAGTTCTTGTGGGCTGTACTTTCTCACAAACACAGACTGTGTTCCCACTTTTGGCTGCTATTCGATCACATTCATACTGTATATCATATCATATCAGTGCAAGCCGTTTGTGTTTACACTTTGCATGAACTTGTTTTTCCCTCCCCAGATAAGACTTTGAAGTTTATTTCACATTATAATACCAGTGCCGGTTGCACTGAGATAAACTTTGACTAAGGCTTAGAGTTAAAGGGGAAGTGCACTGATTTTACACATTACAGCCAATGTGTGAAACTGATAGGAGCAGTAATGAGCTTGTAAAAACAGCTGTATAATTTGTTGCTCTGGATGAGGTTTCTCAAGTCTGAGAAAACAACCCAAGTGAAATTATCAGGCTTATTTCACCTGTCATCTGCTCCCATCATCCAACCCTACCAATCTCATGTTTTGAAAAAACAACCAACCAATAAACAAACTTTGAAAAAGCTCTCGAGTTACACAGAATTACAGTTTACTTTGAAACATTTTGGCAGACTTTGGGTGAGATAGAAAAATAATGACTTATTTTTTGTCCTCTCTTGTCATTAGTGACAGTGCCTGAGGATTTCGTTGTCTGTTGGTCCTGGCTATACTGCCATGACATGGAGATCCCCTGACATTTAATGAAGTCTTACTAAGAGGTTAAAACAGAAAGCAAAAGCGAAAGCAATGTTAAAATCTAATTGCTGGATTCCCATGAAATTTGCTGTAGATATTCACGGTCCCCAGAGGACTGATCCCAATGAGAGCCCCTGACCTCTTCTCTTGTGCCACAACAAAGGAGACGCTTGCCAAACATCCGGGTTAGGCAGACTTTTGAGTCACGGCCCACATCTCAGATTTCAGATGGCTTTGGTATTGTGCACAATGTCAATTGTTGCAAGTGCATGGCGAAACCAAACCCTTTCAATCAGACCTGTGTTGGTAGGATTAAGAATGGGGATGTCCTCTTCCTGTGCCAGAGCCCAGGCTGGCTGGCCTGGCTTAATAGCCAGGTGAAAAATAGTGACAGAAATGGCAGCATTTGTGGATTGGAGATTGACTCAGCTGTGTTTTTGTAAGTGGATTTACAGAAATAACAACTATTAAATCAGAAAATGTCTCCAATTTTTGTTGTAACTGTTCCAAGTAACCTCCACCGCTGCTTCTATGTTAATTGAAAATTACTTGAGCAGGGAGGAGGGCAAACCAAAAAAAATAACCCCCCGGTCCCAAACAGAATCAATTAACATGAACTCAGTGTCGGGCTGAATTGATAAAGTAAAAGTCTGGTAAAGATCTACACATGGTAAAAATCAATATTCTTTCTCACATGGCTTGTAAAAAAATTGCAGCCTCTTCATTACTCCAGCAAGCACTTTATACTGTTGTTTTGCAATTTGATATACAAATTGAAGTTAATAAAAAAATTCTTTACAATCTGTTTTACTAATAATGCCATGCAAATGCTTTCTGTGTTCTTCCAATTTAGTTTTGTTCTGTTCTTGTTTTATCATACAAATTTCCATGTCCAGTCAGCTGTGTCCCATGTAACCTAGATGTAAGTGGAATGAGCTGTCAGTTTTTAGAATCGGCCTTAATATGGTGTAAAAAAAAAAAAAATTACATAACATCAACACAAGCCAGGATCAGTGTCATGAAATACCTCAAAATAGGACATGTTCTGGGACTGAACATGTGCTGCTTTCATGGTGAATTTGATTGCAGTTAGAGCCAGAGAATGATGGTTTGTTTGGTTTTTCCTGCCGACCTAACGTCCCTGTCATCAGGGACCTCTACACGCATTTACACACCTGCACATTTGCACAGAAATGAGCGTGTAAATGTGTCTTTGAGATCTGAATTGTTGCATAACAAGATTTACCATCATCTACAGGAATAATTTAACATTTTGCAAAATACACCTTTTTGCTCCCTTTTTGAAAGGATGACAGTTTCTGTCAGCATTTTTGTTATAGACAGAGCCAGGCTTGCCGTTTTCCCCCTTTGCTCAGTCTTTACACCAAGCTAAGCTAAGCTAACTGTTTGCAGGCTGTAGTTAGTAATTTCAATTTCCGCACTTTATTTTTATTACTTTTCATTCTTACATTTTTCCCATTGGCATAAGCACTTTTCCTTTCTGCTGACCTGGCCCCAATGTTTTAATGTCCTTCTACACATGTATTTTCAAAATGCTCTGAGTCTGTGGTCTCACCATGGTGAGCTCTCACGTACACTCTGTTCTGTGGACATTATGTTCAGTCACATACTTTTCTACAGAGATGCATGTCAAAACAGATCAACACTGCATCTCTCTGCTGAGCACTAATGGCCTGTCTGTTTATGTGCTGACATGGATATAAGGAATTTCAAGTAGGAATCTCCACACGCACTACATGCAAATCCAAACAAGCTACAACTGATGGTGTGTTTGTCTTGTCTGTTCTTAGGTCATTTTTATATCACTGCACAAGAGTAATCTGTGTATATTATTCACTCAGACTCAGGCCTGTATAAGGAAGGATAGTCTCTTTCAGTTTGGAGTCTGCATGAGCATTAATTCAGCAGAAGAGTTTTATTTTGAAAGTATCTATGGTATGAGATGTCTGTTTGTAAAATAAATAATCCAGGCCTCTCAGAAGACTGATCTGGATTTAGTCTGATTTCCACATTATTTTGAAGAGCAATCTTTTCTTATTTGAAAGTATAGTCTTTTAGATCGCTGCAGCAGTATTTTGGTTACGTAGTAGTGTGCTCAGACTGTATGCAAAGTAAATAATGGAGTAAGTGACAGATATGACTTCAACCTAGTAGGGGCAAATTTAGCTGAAAGTGCAAATGTGCGAGTTGAAAATGGTTCAACCTTTGAGGAACAGCATGAAAATAACAAAAAGAACTGGACTCTCTTAGTCTGGGAGTGTGAACTGTCGAATAAATGCTGCACAGACACACACTGTGCACACGTTTGGAGTATATGTCAAATTTCAAAAAATAAAGAAGGAGAAAAGTTGCTTTGGTCTGAACATGCTTAAATGGTGTAGTTAATGTAGTTTTATGCCCGTATAAAAGAAATAATAAAATTAATACTTTATTGTACAGGGGAAAAAAATTAACATCCCCTCTCAAATGGAACAAGCGTTCAGAGTAATCATGAGTCAAATGGTTTATGTGAAATGACAACAAGAGGAAGGAAAATTACACCCTGGAGAAAAAAATCCAACCTCCAGTCATCATCTCACTACAAACCCATCCTGCTACTATTTAGCCTGCTGGCTGTAAATTAATGAAAACTGTGTGATGTGAACATGACGGGTTTAACAGCAATTACATCTCTGCCCAGGGCAGTTAGTCTCACCCTGCACCCCACCCCAGACACCTGAGAGGAATTACCCTCACACACCTGCCTGCCTCTTTACCTGTATGCACCTCTTTTGCATACCTCTCTGTCTGGCTGTCCATTTTCCTATCTGTCTGCTGGCTGCTAAGAGGTTCAAAATCTAACTCTCATAGAACTTTAGCCACATTTTTATGTCAACAGAATTAATGGTGATATATAATATATAATATTATTATATTATTATTATATAATAATAATATGATTATATATAATATTATTATGTATTGTATGTTATTATATAATATATTTTGAAATACTGAAAATGAGTATATAGTACCTTTGATTAACAACTTACATAGTGTAATCGTGGACTCTGGCTTTTCTGTGTGGAGTTCATTTTAAAACACTGTTTGCCACCAAGTAAGATTTTTAAAAGTCAAAATAAAAATGTTGGACTGCTTTTTGGCACAGAACAGTGAGGAGCTGCTGTTCTGTTCTTCCTGTGGTGGAAGCGGTCGTGGCTTTCAAGTATCTGTCAGTAACAGAGAAATCCCCTCCAACATGCTTATCATCTGCAGTAAACCTTTGACATGTGGTCCTTCTCTTTATGATGAAGTCAGGTTAAAAGAATTGGAGAGGCGTCCAGAAGGCCTGGCAGTGTAGTAGTACTCTGACAGCTGCTTTCACAAAACTGTCTTATATGCTCAATTAAAGGAAAAATTTTTCCATTATGTAAATTGTGAGTGTATGAGAAGGACAAAGTGGATCTTTTTTCATGTTTAAACGATCAGTTGACCAGAACAACCAAACGTGTTTTGATTTATTAAACAAGAAAAAATGCAGCACATGAATTTTATATCCGTCAGGGCCGCTGACGGGGGATTGTGGGTACTGTGGAAAGACCGTGGAGTAGCTGAGCTAATTTGAAAAACTGAGAAATTATTATTTGATTGAAAAATAGGTCTATATCTTTGTATTTAGGAGGAATATAAATACTGAAATAAGGTTATATACTGTAGATGGATCATAGGATGAAATCTACAAACTGACATGGCAATCCAGTGGTTGCTCTTTGTTGCACCTGTTAAACATTTTGATACCAGTCAATGAATTATACTGACTGCTACTGTTATCTATGTTTTATTAGAACTGCAAATGTATATACTTTTATGTACATAGGAATAAACAAATGAATAAATAAAACTGCTGTGATATTCTTGGTATCCTCAGTTTGGTTCTGGTTAGTGATCATAAAATTATCTTTGACTGATTTAGACTGACGTATTATGTCATTTTCATCATTTCACGTCAGATCCCTTTTGGCTTAAATCATAGATTTTTTAAACTCCTATTACTGCCTTCAATTTCTTTCTTTCCTTTGGTATTCACCGAAGCTAAAGTGATCTAATGGATGAAGACAACAGATGTCCGACTGATTATCACTCACCTCAGCAGAAGACTGGAACAGGCAGCTCACCCACGTCTTTTATCCTGAGATCAGAAAGACTTGAGATGGATTCACACAGCATCAGTGTCCTGCAGCGGTCACATACATCTTAATCTGTCACAGTTTGCTGTAAATGATACCTGGCATCACGTTTTACTCTTGTTCATGACTACAGGGTCCAAAGGAGGGATTGACACACGATTTAGATTTCTTTCTGTATGTGGCCCAGACTCCAGGGTTTTCCATGTTCAGGCAGAAACCAGCATTTGTGGCATCATGGGGCTAAATCTCATATCTCTCGATGCTGTTTAAAGCCAACCACTCAGTTCAACACTGTCTGTTACATGGTCTGCCCTGAAGTGACCGTAAGATGGATCTGTAACTGGTTTGCTCACTGTTCAGGCAGCACATACATAAAAGCTGTGAAGTTACACATTAGACAGCATCTTACAGACGTACATGCTTTTACTCATGTAGATACAAACACAGAAATATGAACATGCACTCGAGAGCAAACTGTGCACACACACACACACACACACACACAGATAGACAGATGTTTCATGGCCACTGGTTTGACTGATGACAGGAGCTGATTGCATCAGTGTTCAGGGCAGGAAGGTGAACACAAACACACACAGTGAGAGAGCAAAGTGAACACGCACACACAAATCCCTCATGATGCTGGATGGTGATGAATGCTATTTAATCCTGTGGTCAGAATGTCCCAGGTGGGAGGGGTCAGACCTTCTTCTCAGGGCTATCTCTTACAGGCCAAAGGTTCAGCCTGATGGCATCCCCAGACACAATGGCTGCATTTATTCATATGCAGGGGATAGAAGAGAGAAGTTCAAATCAGTGCACTCACAGAAATAAGGTCATGTCTGTATTTAAATGATTTCAAATGAACTGATGTACAAAAGAATGATTGTCACAGAAACAGTTCACCAAAACCATGACTTAAGTAAATGAACTGAACTGAATTAACAGAAAATGCTAAACAAAAATGTTGGATTATGTGGCAATTTTTTTTTTCTAAAAGGAGTTTATATCCTTCGGTTAAGTAGCAGCTGTAATCAAAAGGGGTCACTCACAGTGATGAACCTATAGAGAATAATGACCCAAATCTGCTGCTCAACGCGACTTTATGGAGCCTTAAGCACGTTCCAGCTCATTGTTTTTGCTGTTTGGTCCCAAAAGGTTAGGGTTTTGGTTCCCTCTCAATGCTCTTGTAGTGTCACTTTTGGCCATAGTGGGCAGCAGATTTCAGCTTAAAGGTTGTAAAAGGCCACTGTATACTACCTGCTTACCACCAAATGGTAGACACACACAGTTTCAGACTAAGAAGTGAACATAGTGGAGCATTTATCAGCTAAAGAGCCAGATGTTTTCTTCAGAAACTGCATTGGTACCAATGTGCCCCACAATCCACAAACCAGGACAAATAAAAAAACTAACTAATAATATTATCATCATCTTACGTTTGCTGCAGTCAGTTTAACCCATGGTAACAAGGCTGTTTCACCAGTGGCTTAACTGTAAGTTAAGGTGTATGTTTGAGGTGTGAGCATGTGAGTCCATTCAAGTGTGCATTGGGAACTAAATAAATCTAAGCTGGTCTAAGCTTGTTGTGCAAATTTATTCATAGCTTTGGCAACCACATATAACTTTTTTAGGTGTTAACTTGGTGTAAACTTTATTGAACAAGTGTGCATCAAGTGAACATCATCATCATATTATTCGTCTAAATACCAGGGGATGGATGGATGGATGGATGGATGGATGGATAAATACATATTTAAAAACCACTCAAACACGTGGTAAAGCTTAACGTTTTTAACAGCTTTTTTTGTAAAACATTTAGAATATTTGGTCAAATTAAACAATACTTATTAATCATGTAATACTGAGAGCTGAGATTCCTGCCCGAATCAATGAATCCAAACAACACATTTTTTCCAAAGTAAAATTAGGGCAGGCAGACATGATCAGCAACAAAGTGGGGCGACGTCGCCTTTCCTCATGTTTCTCTACACCCCTCTAAGTTCTCCGTCGGTTATGATCAGGTCAGGATCCTAATATAAGGTGGTCAACACAGTCCACCAAAGCAGACGTCGTTCCACCCTCATTTTAATGGACAATATATGTATTTGGTCTTTTCCCTTCCCTCCCTCCCTTTCCACGTTCTCCACTTTTCCCTCGCAGGCCACAAGTGTTTGATTCGCTGTCTGGCCGTGCATATTAATGAGAGGGGGGCAGCGGGCTGCTTTTTAAAAGAGCTGCTGCCTGCCTCTCCACAGCTAGCGAGAGAGAGGAAGGGAGAGAGACCTAAACGAGTGACTGGCGATTCATGTAAGCGCTCAGGACGCGCAGACGGAGTTGCACAACCAGCGCTCCAAAGGGACTCCAAAAAGCAGAAAACCCGCAGCGCTCCTTCAGTTCTGTCATCCAGCTCTCACTGCAAGTGGATATCATTTGCACTTCGAAAGACTTTTTCTTTCTTGATATATTTGTGAGTTTAATCGTAGACACTGTTTGGAGAGATCGGATTTTGAGGAGCCTGATTGAAAAAGAAAATCCATCTTTTTTATTTGTGAAGACATGCATCGGTGCACAGCTGTGCTGCTTTTGTTAGTGGTGGCCTTGTACCTCCTGAGCGCAGAAGGTAAAGTAAAATACTTTTCTTTTGCTCGTCTTCAGTTTAAGTTAGTCATTTGTGAAAATGGGCTGTTTTGCACTGAAGCTATGGAAGCTCTCTGGAAGAGATGTGACTGAATAACAAACAATAGGTGGAGACGCAGGCTGTACGTTTTTGACGCCTCGTTTGGTTTGTTATGTGTGTAAGAAGGGAAGGATAAGAGAAATAAATGCAAATCACCCTTCCAGTCCACAGTTTGTTTGAATCATGGGTCAAACTGCTGTCAGAGGTCCCCAAATGTCCTGTGCTCCTAACGAAAACAACAGCTTAGCCTTAAAGTTTCAGTGATGCCTTTGCATGGTGATGCTCACAAAGTGACTTTATGTTGATATCATTAATATGCCACCTGCTGCATGTGTTTTAATCTGATCACAAAACCAGTTCAGCACTTTGTTCATAATCTGGTTTTATTTGTAAACACCGAGAGCTTCTTCAAACTAGATTGCAATGATGAATACAGCTGCGGTGAAGTGTGAAAATCTGATCTGGTCATGAGACTTGAGTTGGCGTTCTCAAGCCTGTTTGCTCTCTGAACACCACTCTGGGACTCTGTGTGTCTGGCAAGACAAGTGAAGCTCACCATATGCAGCTGAAATAATTTAAGCCAATATTCATGGAGCCATGTGGAAGGGGGTGGGGGACTGGACGAAAACTGATGGAAGCAAATGTCATTTTTCTATTGAAAATAACTGATTTAATGTGTAAATCATTTTGTGGAAGAATTGTTTCTATATGTCTGAATTAATGAGGAGCGTTATTATTATTTGGTAGCGGTTTGCTAGCTATCCCAGTTACATATGTGCATACTTTTGTGCAGGAGAAGCCAATACTCATCAACTTATATTGCATTTTGCACTGGATTCACTGATACTTGCATTCATTAAATGTTGTTGACAGATTGGCTTTTTCACCATGTATTCATTCATGTATTGGTTTATAAAATGACCAGCTAATACCATCACATAGATGGCTGAAAATAGGAGTAAAGAAGTACTTGGTTTGGGATGTAACTTCTATCTAACTGTGCGAAGTGTTGGAGCTGGTTTTCCCCATTACGCAGTGCTGATAGCACACATAGATACACTACCCTCAGTGTCTCCCTGGTTTTATTGGCCTTTGTTGTCCAGTGTGTCCGTGTTGAGTGTGGGCACCACTGTGGGGCTTATGACAGATTTAGAGGCAGGCGGTCCGGACAGATAGCAGGTGATGGATGGAGGAAACCTTGGACTATCCAGGTCAGCACCTCCCATCACAGATATACAACCCAGCAAAACTCATTTCCTCTGCCTCTATTCAGCAGCATAAAATAAAAACAGCCAGAAAATTGAACCTGGAGAAGATGTTTGACTGAAATGAGTAAATGTGGAGATACTGAAGCAGTGAGACTGCAGATAACCACAGTGGAACACCATTTTGTTTCCTTCACTGTGCTTGTAATGCAGGAATTCATTAAACAACACTTGAAAGCAGGACAGTTGAAGCCACAGGTTCTCCTTGCGTAACTCGAATCTCTTGAATCAAATCGGTTCATTTTGATGTGCAGTGGACAGTGGCAGTGACAGAAATAGCCAGTTACATTTGCAGGGTACCAACTGAATGCCAGTTTTCAGTTTTATTACCTTTTTAACATGTTTAGATGTGACTTTATTTAAAACCTTTACTGTGTTGTACATGTGAATGAATCAAGGGGTTAAACTGAAGTGACACTGTTTGTTAAACATGAAGCTTTAGCAGTGAAATACGAGACTTAAGTACTGGCACTAGTAATCCTCCTCGTCAGTGTGCAATTTAAAAATAAACTGGGGATTTAATAGTGGTTGAGAGCCAATTTGCTGTCAAATCACAAAGAATGAACTCGTCTATCAGTTTGCCTGAAGTCATTATGAGACTTACTGTAATAATCTGTCGCACAGTTCCGTTTCCGTTATATGTATAACTACATTGTGTTACTGTTATGAGAAAATACAGCGACTAAAGATGATTTGATTGTACCCATGTGTTTGATTTCTCAACAGCCTACAAGTGCAGGTGCACCAGAAAAGGACCAAAGATCCGATACAAGGATGTACAGAAGCTGGAGATCAAACCTAAACATCCGTACTGCCAAGAGAAGATGATATTGTGAGTGAGACTTGTTTTCCTCCTCTTTTCTCCTTATCCCTCTCATCCTTTGTAGCTTCTTCATCCTCAGTCATGACATTTTCCTAACCATTTTGTCTCTCCTCTGTTTTTTTTATCTTCTCACATTCCTGCCTTTCTTTTTCTTCCTCTTCATTGTCTTCCATCTCCATGTGTGCACTACAAGAAAGTACCTGACTGATACTCAGATATACAGCTGTAACTGTGCCATGACTGTACTCCAAAGTACCATAAAAACGTTTGGCAGCTTGACAGCCATTTTCCAACGTCCTGGCATCTGTGCTTAAAGCACTTAGGTGGATTTACAGTGTAATGATAAAGTGATGATTTAATTACACTCCACAGCCTGGAGTTTAGGACGATTCATTAGTTCAAAAGGTGGGGAGAAAAGAAACACAGCTTTCCAGAACTTTCAGGGACTTTCTACATGACAATCAGATGAACGGTAAAGCTTTAGTTCCAGATATTTGATGATAAATTTAAATTAAAGCATTATTTCTGTTTTATCATATAGCTAAGATCCATATATATATATAAATAGCCAGGCCTCTTCTGCCTAAGAGATCCAAACAGACTTGATGTAACCTGTGGCGCTCAGACAGACATTCCAATCCTAAATATATAAACTCACCCATTATGTGTACGTTATGTACTATATATTCTGTGTATGAGTTTAAGTGTTGGGGGATCAAGTAGAAATGTGAGGTGTAACTTCTCTGTGGAATTTATTTGATGTTTCATTTCAAAGCTACATGAATGGACAACAGATGGGGATGTTATGTCAGCCTCCCTGGAGTCTGTTTTATGTTTAAGGGACAAACTCTGCTGCCACCTGCTGGCAAATTACAATATGACACAGAGAACACAATCTGGGTAACAGCAGCAGCTGACTAAGAAAACAGATTGTGTGGATGTGACGGGAATAAACACTGTTCACGCAGTCACAGTCCCTTTTAGGAACAAAAGTGTCCCCACCATGGAAGTTGTTAAATATTAGATTTTACATAATCTCTTAAGTTAAAAGAGTTTAATCTATGTTTAGCAAAATGTCTCATTTTAACTCAAATTATAATGTTTAATTATTACACAGGAACATATGATGATAAAAATGACGATGGATGATTGGATTTGGAGTTTTCCTGTTACATATATGTCTGGATGTAAGGGTGAAATGTAACGATGACACCATTCAAATTGTTTTTGTTTTTTTTTTGCTGCAGCTGACAAAGTGTGGCGTGTGCAGATTATCACAGAAATATGATCCACATGCAACTGCTTAATCAGATAACATGGATCCCATACATTTCTTTGTTGTTTAATGCTGAAACCATTAGTTAATCAATCTAAAATAAAGTTAGAATGCAGTTCTAACTTTACGCTGTTAATCACTTGTTGTTTCCAGTTACTAATGTGATTATTTGCTACCTTTTTTTTGGATATATATATATATAAAAGTAAATACCTGTTTTTGTCTGTCACCAAAAAAAAAAAGGTTTGAGACTAGATTTGATTTGGTCTTTGTCGACCCACAGGTCTGTGGTGTGTGTAAACTGCCTCATAACTATTATTTAAGGCTGCTCTATTAGCATGAGATGGGGGCCACCAGCCGCTGGTGCCCAGTGAAAAATGAGCCTCAGCAGGCTCCGGAAAGGCACAGAAAGAAAGAGAGCAGGAGAGAAATGAGTGAGAGAGTCCCCCCTCTGGCCTTTGTTGTAGCCGTTTGGCTGACGGCGCTCAGTTTGGCATTCTGGGCGACCACTCCTAACCTCAAACACACACAAGCTGAGAGCCCGAAATGTCCCTGTTTTCTCCTTATGTCCTTCTTCTTTCACCTTTCCTCTTAGTTTTGCTTTTAAATTCAGTCTTTTTTCCACTTTATCTTATTCTTTTTCGTTTCTATTATTTTTCACCCTCTTTTTTGTCTTATCACTCATTATGTTTCTTGTTGATGCTCTTTGTCTTTATCACTTGTTTCTCTGTCTTTTTCTCACTAACTCTCTGCATCTACCCTGTGTTATGTCTTTGTCAGCTCAGGATACATTCAGACCCTTTACTTACTTATTTAAAAATAGTGATACAATACTATAAAAACACTCCCTTAGAAGTAGAAGTCTAAGCTGTACTTTGAAATGTGCTGATTATGGAGAATACCTCATTGTAGAGTGTTATATTATTGTCACTCTTACATTACTTATTCATTAACATGTAAGAAGCATTTTAATGTTGATAGAAGCTGTGATCATTTTAGCTACTTTCTACTCTTTTTGGCTGTTTGATAAGATGATCATATTTTGGATGTTAAATCTAAATCTGCAAAGCAACTAGTAGCTGCAGATGTTAAATATATGTAATGAAGTTTAAGGTACAGTATTTCCCCTTTAAATGTAGTGGAGCAGCAACAGTAGCAAAAAATGGAAATACTTAAGTTGAAGTACACTTGACTAGCATCATTTCTTTTCTTTTTCTTTTGTCCTTTTGCTTTTTTGTTCTTCTAATTCTCTCATAGTGTGCATTCTCCCCCAGTTCCTATGAAACATTTTGCTAACCATATGAGCTTTTAGAGCCAGTGGCTGCACCTCAGCTGCCCAGGTGAATGTTAATGAGGAGGAAATAAAGCTCAGATTAGCGCAGTAATTAGGTAAAATTTCACCCTTGCTGAGCAGCCGTGGATGAACGTTAGGGGTATGTTTATTACAGCCACTCAGATATGAGATCATTGGCATGCATACAAAGGCGCTTTCATGTTCTATCTATCAAGCGCACACTCAAAGCTCAGTTCTTCCATAACAAAGCATGCAGAGCTTCCCAACTAAACCTCAATAGCCAAACAAAGTGACAACTGAATGGGCAGTAATATAGATGCAAAACACTTTAATCCTTATAACTACTGAATGCAACATTTTTATCAAGAGTCAAGTCTTTTCTCTACTAGTCAACTCATTGGACATTCATGGTTTGGTGAGCCTTTGAGTGTGTCACTGGATGGAGAGGCCCCATGGCATGGTGGGAGTTTTTTCCCACATTTCTCTTATGTGGCCTGAATATGCCACATGCAGGCAGACTGTCTCTACTGTTGCCTTAAGCAGAGGGTTACAGACAGACCAACTGATTCAATGAGCTTAGATGCCACATTTTTAAGTGGCACCTCCATAGTATTGCTTCATTGCCAAGAAACTGGCAAGCTGATTTTTTTGAATTGTGAGGGCATTTAACTGTGGAAATGTTATTGTGAGCAGCAAAGAATAGCAGCTCAAATTTGGGGCAAAAACATGTCAACCGTGACACAACTTGACCCCTCTCTACTCAAATGTCTCACATTGGCTTTCAGATGTTTTGAAATATTTTAAATTTGTGTTTTTATTCTATTCAGCTCTCGGCTCTTTTAGTTGATCCCAGCCATCTCTCAAACTATCGAAGTCAACATGGCTAAGTCTACACTTGTCACTATGTTGCCACATGATTGCAGCACAAGTTCAAAAGTCAAATGTTTATTGCATAATTTCTATGTTTTCTTTAGGAACCACTGCACCAAGAGTCATTATACAGTAATAAAAATTATAATAAAAAAAGCAAATTGACTTTTTTTTTATGTTTGGTTGAATTATACACACGCACAACTCTTCTCCTGTACACTATGTTTTATTCACTGAATGTTTTTGTCTTCTTCAGGGTGATGAAGGCAAATTATTTTGGTAATAACATGAGACTTTTTGGGTTTAATAAGGTCTCTTTTTTTGTTGTCTCTTCTCTGCTCCTCCCCTCAGTGTGACGATGGAGAACGTGTCTCGGTTCAAAGGGCAGGAGTACTGTCTTCATCCCAAACTTCAGAGCACCAAGAATCTGGTCAAATGGTTCCGCATCTGGAAGGACAAGCACAGGTAACAATGTTGTTACTATTAATCAGTATATTATCAATATATTTGTTTAATCTGGAAAAAAACAGAACCAAAAAGTAAAAATGATATTTTGCCATTGTAGTAATACACAAACCTCTTGTCTTTCATGTACCAACCTCTGTTACCAGTGACTCTGACTTGTATATGATGTCCAGTGGCTTTTCTGTGATGCTTTATTGATTTCTTTGGTCAAAACTCTTCCTCTCACCTTCTCTCTACGACGGGGAGGTCAGAGGTCAAGTTCAGCCACAGACAAAAGCCCTGTGGATAAGATAGTGATGCAGAGTTGTGCTCAGTACACAGCCATATTTCTCTCTGTGGGTTACCAGCTGATTAGATCTATGCCCTTTCACTTTCATCCTCAAAGCCAACAACTTCAGCTCAAGAAACATTTGATCCTCTATTTGCCCATAGACTAAAAACACTGGGTGGAAGCTGTAGATGATCCTGGCAGAAAAATCTAATGTGAAGGAAGCCAAAGCCAAAACAAATGTTTGGAATCACTGCAAAATTAACTCTTATTTTTGTTTCTCCCTCAGGGTGTATGAAGCTTAAAACTTCGGCTGCCCAGCACAAGTGGATCAAGTGAGACAAGAATAGACGACACCATCTCCAGGACTGTTTTTATGAAGTACGAGTTGTAAACTACAGTCAAGCTGTACTTCTCCCTCTTCTGCCCGGGATCTGTCAAACGCATTAAGAGATATCTTTAGATCGTATATAAGCTGGTGGGCTCATTTTAGTCAGCCATCAATGTATTTACAGTCACTCACCAGTCCAGTCTTTACAGCCGTAGTTATACTTGTCAAATAGTGGACAAGACACCACCGTCTGTCTTCAAACAGTTGTAGGTTTGATTTAAAGGGACTTCTCTTTTGCTTTGGGTTTTGGGTTTCTTTCAAAATGAAGAATGTGTCATTCTTAAGAAACAAGCAAACCATCCTTTGACAGATACAGTGTAGGTGTTTCTATTGTTAAGATTTTCACTTCTCTGTATCCAACACGACAGGTATAATATTTGTACAATGCCAACCTTTAGGATCTGGTTACCTGTGGGGTTGTAGTAGAAATGCAGCGAAAAAGGTTCTTAATGAATGTGATTCTCTGTAAATGTAGAGGAGAGGCAGTGGTTACATATAATACAGAAGTTTCTATTGTTCAGTCAAATAGAGGAGATCTACCACTGTGTGTTTATCAGGTCCATGTTAGTCATATGTGTCAAACAAACACACCACTCTGCAGCACACACTAAACCTGCAGGGTGTATTTACAATAGATAAAGAATACAAATAGTTCATATGTGCCATTGCTACATAAATTACAGTCTGTGGATTGGAGTTGATCATTAAAAACACTAAGAGAGTAAGACTGCAGTTTACAGCAACAAAAGAAGATCTGTTTCTCACTGGTCGAAAGATTTTTTAGTTCCACTCGCTGAAACAAATGTGCAGTGAAGAAATATCTCATACAATCTCCCTGCATAACCACTGTATTGAGTTATGATGGCATACTTAAGGGTAACACTGGTGATATTCTATTTTTTTGTTAATGTGAACCAAGATCCCATGAAAATATCCAACTCAGCAATGCTTTAGTCCGTCTCCCAGTACTACTAATTCCCTAACTTATCTGTGGCACTCAGACGCAGTTCCATTTATTCTTACTGAAGACATAAAGCTAAGTGAGAATTTGTTGAGAACTATTTTCGGCCATGGATTTATACGCGTTTGGTTCTTTACTGATTGTTTACAGCAGCACAGTGATTACTCCAAATCAACTACAGTGTCCATTTTATGGTAAATAAAGAACCTTATCAGCCACTGCAGCAGTGTATCTCACTGATGTGTTTTTAGAATAGTACATTTTGGACAACAGTGGAGGTCTGTGGCACAGAGGAATAAACTAGATCAGGCTTTGGGTAGACAGACAATATTTATTAGGATCTATTCAGTTTTGTTTTTGTTTTTTTTTCATGGGATTTTTTGACAATAAAAAATACAGTGTATTATCAAATGTATTCTTTAAAACAGACTATAGATTGTGTTCTTAGAGTTACAAAATTTTACCTCTTTTATCTCGGAAAAAGGACAACTTACAACTTACAACTCAAATCATACTGTTCATATATAAAACAGCCCTCATTAATTACACCGCAGCATTCATCTGAATATATTACAGACTTCATTTGTACTGCAAATGATCATTTCACTGTCTCTTACTGTCCTACATGGATTACAATACTTTGCTCTTTTAATGATCTCTCCTCCTGTAAATCACATGAACAATACTGTCAGTTGTGTTATTATTTTGTATGCTATGGATACACTTTGTAATAATGACTGTTGGGTTTTGTTTTGTTGCCACCAAACAGAATTCACACACAAATATATCTGCACATATACAAAAACACCACACTTTCTTTACCTTTTGAAGAATGTGCATTACTCTTGTTTTATATCTTATATATAAATATATATAAAAATGCATTTTGTAAATGGACCAATATAGCCTATGTGTTAGTGAGAATGAATTCACCTTAAGACTTTATAGTGTCATGTATATTGAATTACTGCATTATAGTTGTTTTGCTTTTGTTTATTTAAATCTTGGTTTAGTAACAGATATTTGGATGGCGAGTGTTTGGACTGGCCCACCAAACACACAGTTAGACATTCCACTGAGTAGAAAACAATAAACACAGCAATAAAGTGTCAATAGAGCAGCTTATGTTTGCATTCGATTCATTGAATTAATGACTCTTGTCAAAACTGAAACAAAGGAAAACAGCGTTGTAACAGATGTGCAAATGGGAGAGAGGATAAAGAGAGTTCCTTCAAACTAAAGTGCTTTGAGGCAGGCAGTCCACAAGGTGGCAGTACATACCAACTGACTTTTATCAGGCTAACTGCAGGTGACAGTAATGTAATGAACATACAAACGCTTTAATTCACACATATATTGAGGTAATATAGATAAAATAAACACTGTTAACACTGAAGAATTCCCAGAGAATTGTATGAGAAGTCGATATCTGTTTTTTTTTTAGTTATTAAGTCATAGTTACAGGCTGGTTCACACTTGATACTGGTTTTACAAATAATATTAAAAATTATATGAAGGGGAGAAAAAAATGTTTTTGTAAACAATACTTTGGGTTGTTTAAAGACTGTGCATTGTTGAGCACTTTTAATAATACCACAACGATGTCTTTGATATATTATAGTAACTGACTGATAAATCTAAGTAGACGCACAAACTGTACCAGTAGTTACTAGAGCAAGAGTCTAACAAATGTGTCCCTCTCCCTTAATTCTGTTCAGTTCAGGTAGCCCTTGCTGACATGTTCAGGAAAGGCCGATTAAAGTCAGTCACTTAGTGGATAACATTTAAATAAGCTTACCACCCATAGTTAGTTAATTATTCTGTCAAGCAGATACATATATATATTTCTGAAACATGAACATGCACATAGCTTATTACATTAGCCTACACTGGAAACAAAGATCTTTTTCCACTGTCCCACGCTCTACAAATAAAATCAACCACAGAAAAAGATTCCTAAAACTAAAATAAATCAAGTCATTTTATTTATAGAGCACCTTTAAAAACAACACACTTTGACCTAAGTGCTTTCCAGAGAAGTGAAATTATGAGATTATTTGAGGTATTTGTTTGATGATTACAATTCAATTGTGAATTTTAATCTAATTCAGTAAGATCACAGACATGAATAAGAGGATATAAGTATATTTTTTGAAAACATGGAATATATGGATAAAACAATAAAAACGTAACAGTATTTTACAGAGAACAAACAAAAACATGTTTCTTATAATCAAAAATTTAGAAAAATTCATCAGAAATTAAGGGTGTTTTTACTAAATAGCTAAGCCCTTAAACCGTCACATGAGAAATAAAACACGAAGTCTCACCTAAATTATATTGCAATCAATGTCTTTTCTCTCAGTGGAGACAGACCGGCAAACCTACCTAATTGTAAAAGTGTGCACACAGATATTTGACTTTTGGCCAAATTCTGCTTCACATAAGACAGTCAGACAGTATGTCTTTAATTAAGACAAAACTAAATGTGAGGTGGTAAGCTGCACTGTAAGCAAATGCATTCAACACAGCAGGTTAAAGTGGTATCAACAGACATCAAATAAATCAACAGTCATCTGTCTTCCTATGTCTTAAGTTTCCTGTCTCTGCCCGTCTGCTGTCTGCAAGGCGGGGTCAGTATTTGGCAGCTGTCTCCCGCTGTGCTCAGAGTGAGAGAGGCGGGGTCAGTATCTGGCAGGTCTGTCCCTGGAGGGTGTGTGTGTTTGTGTGTGCGCGCGCGAGTGCGTTAGACTCGCTAAGCAACGACCTGCAAACGGGCATCCGAGCCAGTCCGAGCAATAGCGAAAAAAAAAAAAAAAATCAGGAACCACATTATTTTCGAGTGTCTTTGCAATGTTCACGACGATATTTCTACACCGCCTGCTCTGATCTCATCGAAGTTGCCGCCTCTCCAGACGTCGGCTACAAAACCCAAACAAGAAATTAATGCATCTTGCTCCTCGTTCCTGTTTGTTTTGACCTGGTAAGGTAACTGCTACCCTGAGCGACTGATTAGCTTCCCCTGCTAACAGCTCTTCCTCTGGTTCACTCAGCATCTTAGTAGCTAATGCTAGCCAGCTAAGCTAACTGTGTCAGACGCTTTGTGTTGTCTGTTTAATTAATGGTATACTTACAAGTGGTTTATGAGTCTATGCGACGTGCTTGTATCTTTATTTAGGAGGTAATATTCAAGTGCACAGTGGATGTTAAAGCCCGTTCGTGGCTTTATTTGTGTTCATTGGGAGCTAACGGCTAACGGTTAGTTCCATCACATCTGTAGCCCCTCCGCAGTCACAGCAAGCTAACCCGGAGACCGAAAAAGAAAAACTGCCATAAATAATTCAATATATGGGATGTATTTGCTTGTTTGTTTTTTAATGCGCAAAGCAAAACGGAACAGTGTCTCTTGTTTTCAGTTTTGCAGACATTTGATACCATAGTTGGTTTTAGTTCGCATGGTTGTGTGTCTTCTTGCTTCTGCATCAAGAATGTGAGATGCAGCGGACAATTCAGAATCACCTGGATTTTACGGTAATTGTCCACAGCAGTGTTCAGAGACACACGTCCTGTGTTTCGGGTTTCTGGAGTTTCTTTTGTTTTGAGCTGTAGTCGGTGGTTTCGTTTTTTGAAATGACTGTTGCTAGAAAGCTTCACCATTTACAGTGATGCTCTCTGCTCGGTTACAGAGAAGTGTCTGTGCTGGAATGTTCTGGTGTTTTGTGGCACAGTGATTACAGCCATTAAACTATTTTGCCAGCCCTCTGGCTGATAAATAGATTTTAATGTGTATTAATAGATTCAACAACGTCGTTGCGAGGATGTGAAGGCTCACTTTCGTTTTGGCTCTCTGAAATCCTTTGCATATTGCATAATCGTATCCGGCTATTGCCCTGAATTGCAACGGATTGGTCTCTCCATATGGTGTGCTATAGGCATAAGTGAAGGAACCCTCATGCATTACAAATGTACACTGTAGGACATTGCTGTGCACATTCACATACACTTTGATGCACACATAAACACTGAGTTATGAGAATATTTATAGCCAATTAATAATTTTTCAAGCATTAAGACAGCATTTTTGGACAGCAGTTTGGATGCCACTTTGGGCTCTGGGAAGTTGTGATGGGCATTTTCTGTAATTTTTGACACTTAATAGACTTAATTAATTAATTGAGAAATTAGGTGGCAGATTAAACTAATGAAAATAATGAATTAGTTGCAGCTCTGTTCAAATCAGATTTACACATACGTATGACAGAAATAATATTAAAAGCTATATCAGCGGCTAGAAATAAAAAAAAATTAAGGAAAACAAAACCAGTGTTATGTCTGAGCCTATGTAGGTGCAACCCTGAGGTTGGTGTGTTCAAGGCTGCCATAAAGTAAGTTATTTATTTAATGTATCTACACAAAACTGTCCTGCCTAGTACCTGGTGCTACGGAAAGCTCTGTTGCATCTGTACTACATGCTGATTTGATGAAGCGTGTCTGTGGTTTTGAGTGTGTGAAATACAGCAATGTACTAATGTGTTATATATACAGAGGTGTAAATGCAAAAATCCAAAATTCTTTAGCTATATAACATAGAAATGAATACTGCTTGTAATAGTAAATATACTTAAGATTCAAACGTGAACCGCTGATTGTGAAGAAGAAGGTCTCTTTTGCTCTGTGTTCATGTGTTTTTAGCTTCCTGACCTCAGTATCTCAGCAACAACACCAATAGCAACACAAGTTAAATTTAATCTGCAGCTACTTGCAGAATACACACGATCTATGGTCTTATCTGAGGGGCTTGTTCAAAACGTGTCTCTTACAGCTCAGGACAGTTTAACTTGTTAGCAAAACAGCTGAGTTATTGTGTAAGAGACATCAGATATGTGCATAGACAGAGTGGAGTAAAGGTCAATGTTGCAGTGGTGCTGATGTTGGAAGAATGTTAGTAAAATTGTTGTTGAGTCAACTGCAGAAATACACTTTGGATTGATACTGTCAACTTTGCACTCAGTTGTTAGTATTGGTGCACTTTGCTAAAACGATTGCAGTTTGATACAACAACTCTGTGATAAGTCATACCTTCATGAAGGTTATGATGTTCAATCTTTGTTGAAACAGTTTTAGTGAGGTGTTGATTGAACTTCATGGTCATTCTGGAAACTGCACTTTGTGGTAGTGTGTGTTGATCTGTGTTTTATACTACTGACAGGCATTTCTAGTATTTTCGTCCAGCTTCATTGATATAAAAGGGGTAAACAATACCAACACAAACTACAGCTTCCAAAGATACTATAAAAAGATCAATAATCATCTTTCTAAGACAATTTCAACAAAAACTGGACATCATTTACCTACCAAATGTCAGAAAATAGTGAAACATAACCATTATAATAAATTATGTTACCTAAAAAGATCAGATGGTGAATGATGAGATAATGACAGCATTAATAAAATTAATAGGTATGGTTAGTGCTGCCTTTAGCGTTAGTCTCATTTAGTGCACCCAAGCTGAACCTGTAGCTCTTCATGTGAAGTATCTCATGTATGCACATACCAACAGTGTCAAAACTCTCCAGCCTCCTGCAGTGTGAGATAAGACTGTGTGCGTAAGACGACCCATAGTTTTTATATGTAAAGAAAACACGCACACACAACAGTCACAGCAGTGTCATAACCACACAGCTGCCTGCAGTGTGGGATTGTTGTTGTCAGGTCAGTGAATGGTTGTTTTTTTTTTCGACATTCAACAGGCGCCAAGCTAAACCAAACGTGGTCCAAATCTCTCTAAAGCTGGACCTACACTGCCAGAAATTCACTAGATTTAATGTGGCTAATCCCAGTCTGCTCACACCTGTAGGAAAAATATGTTCCATAACCTCCTCATTTTCTTTTTTAATCAGTCAGTCTTTCCAGTATAATATAGGATAATCCCAAAAATCAGAAGAGGGGCATTTATAACCTGCAACGATTTCAAGGAGTAATCACAGCTGTGAAATATCTTAATCTTTGTGTCGAATATGAAGCTGTGGAAATCCAGAGCATTGTCTCATGGTATAAATTAAGCCAAAAGGGCTGAAGGCAGTTTCGCAGTGTGTGGCACTGACCTGGCCCAAAAATTGTGTAAACAGAGATGGTCCATTAGGTGGCTGAAATAACAAAGGCTTTTACAGGGAAAAAAATCATCCTGTACACTGAAATCATCATCTGCATTCCTTTTTATGTTTTTTTTTCCAGGAATATTGGGGGAAAAGAATGCAAGAGCAGTTTTTCCTTTACATCCTGGTGTTAAATTTATATGAAAAAACATTGTAATCCAATATTGGGAAGTTGAATATGAGTTTGAACACTAATATATGTCAGTTGTTTACTATGTAACACAAACGTAAAAGAAAAAGAAAAAAATCATAAATCATATCTTTTCCTTGGATTTCAATTGCTAAAAAAAAAGGTAGGGCCAGTTTATGAGCATTTTCATTATTTGCCATAATCTGGAATTTATTCTCTTGATTAATTGTTTGGTCTAATATATGTCAGATAATAGTGATAAATGCCTTGTACAATTTCTGAAAGCCCAATGTGATGTAAGTAAACTCCTTGTTTTGTCCAACAAACAGTCTAAAACCAAAACAGTCAATTTATCACATAAGACAAAGACCATCAGGGCATTGTCTCAATCAGTAAAATGTAATTAGAGGTTGTTTGGCATTTTAGCTTAAATATGACTTCACCTATTAATCATTTATCAAGATAGTTGCTGATTACTTTTCTGTCAGTTGACCAGTTGCTTCACAAATGGTTGCCCCATCTGAAAGACCTTTTATTTGAAACCAAAACTTGCAGAGGTGAAAGGAAATTTTCACTGATTTCAGTATTACTACCGAAAGTTAGTTAGTAAAGTCATTTTTAAAATCTATTCAGCAGTCATGATGAGAGCTCTGTATCTTGGCTGCATTTTGCTCAGTTGTATTTTTGTGGTTAACCCAGATCAGGGGAAGTCAATGTGATTATATATAAAAAAGATGTCATGATTCCATTGCAGACAGGAAATCAGTCTTCTTTATGAATTTAATCCACTGTATTACCCCAAAACAGACATTGCCTTGAGGCAGTTTTATCTATAAACAGTTTCCAAATCGAATTTCTACAGTATCACATTATATATATGTATTACAATCTAAATTTAGAGTGATTTACAGCAATTGATGTAATCAGTACCCCCCGCCAAACCTACATATTCACATTACTTGTTTGAATTAATTATTTCCATTTCTTATCTGTGGTGTGTGTAGTAGATAAACAATATTCTGGGCACATTTCTGTAATGTGTCACTAGTTACTGGCCAGGTATTTGGTGAGGCATGCTCTTAGTTTCATTGTAGATGAGTATACACAGGAAGATGGAGAAATCCTGTGCTGAGCAGTTGGTTGAAAGCCAGCGCTCTGACTATACGGTATCTGCTCAAAGTGTCAAACCACTAGAGAGATTGTCACAGTGATCATAGTCACATGACTGCAAATACAGAATGATAAAGTGTCATTGGCTGCATCTATAACACATGGCATGGCTTTTACACTTGTCAGAGGACCTTTGCCTTACATTAAGTCTGTGGTTTTCTTTTTGAATATATTTTAAAACTGAAGTGTGATCTCTAAGCCCCAAGAGCAAGAGTAAGATATGTGGAAACAGAAAAAGAAGAAATTCTTACATTTGAGCTCCTTTAAGCAAATACATGTTTTCTGCATATACTCAATATTTTTTTGAAAATAATTTATTATCAAAATTGTCGACTTGAATCCAAAAATCTCTTTTCGGATTCAGCAATGGGTACGCTCTGTTTTATAGTTATCAGAGGCCACATTCAGGTCAGTCGGTCGATTGGTCTGGCAGAGATCACAGTCTCAATACCCACTGATTCTTTCTCACCTGGCGTTAGATAGACTGATATTGCGCAAGTACATCAGCTAATAGATTTAGCTGACCTTGACTCAGAGTTGAGCTTTCCTGGCTTGAGCTTGGCAGTAGTGCGGCTTGGCTTGGATTGGAAAGTAAAGTAATAAAGTCTTTTTTCTGGCAGCAGACCCAGTAATCAAAGCCAGCCAACACTGCTCTGGAGCCATTTAGGTCACGTTAGACAGAGTCATTGCTTACCTAGATGAATTACAATGAACTAGTGCGTTTCTGGAGCTACACTCAATTGGTCATTTCTGGTTTTTGGATAAAACAGAGTTTTAAATATGATACTAGGGCATTTTAATTTCTCCTCATATTGACACATTTGGGGCAAATAATCTAGAGTACATGTCACAGCTTACATAGATATAATTAAATCATGGTTTTCTTCAGCATACTTTACATCTTTTGTTTCAGAATTGTTTTTTTTTTTTTTAATGGAAAATAAGATAAATAATGAGCATTATAGCAGAGCAAGATGAGTACGGGCCAGTAAAATCAAAACACACTTCCTTAGTAGGGTTGGGTGACATGGTTGAAAGATATTTTTCTGATAGCACGGCTCCTCTGAAGAGTAACTTCAACATGTGTGGGTTCAGTTGTATAAAAAAATATTGGATTTATATGTCCTCACAAAGGTCTCTCAGTTACAAAGAAAACATGTTACATGACCACTTCAAATAAGTTATGTATATTTTTCTCTCATAAGTGGCAGCAAATTTTACATTTGTGAGATTTGTGACATAGTTTGCTGCTTTTGTCGAGCTTTGGTTAAAGAGAGAAAGACACTTAACAAGGGCATCTTAAACAGAAAATCTACACTGGTGCATGATCCTCACATGACACTGACTCAGATATTTTCTAGGGCTTTTACAGTTTAAGGTGCATGTTGAAAAGAGGCATTTGACTCTTGGCCACAGGGCAGAAATTTAGCAGCAAATCTGTATTGATCTCAGCTCATTTGTCTGCCTCTGTTTTGAGTGAACACTTAAGTACTTAGATTCATTGGCCTAAAACACATTCATGTACTGTATGGCTGAAAGGCTAAACGTTAATAATAATCACATACATTTCTATGTTTAAAAATGTTCTAGAAAAATATTAAAAGGGGAAATGTAAATAAAGGAAGGAAACAGAAAGCTTTAAGAACCTGTCACTTCCTGTATGCTCAGTGAGATGATCCTTCAAACTGCACTGTCGGTTTGCTTGGTCACTGTTTGCATGCTCTTCTGTCTGAACGTTTGTCAGCGTACTCTCACAGCTGGTGTTTTGATCTATTGTTTACACACAGGCTCACACACACAGATGGAAATGACAAGACTTGTTCTATCCTGTGTAAGCTATTTGTTCTGTGTTAATTGAGTCTCATTCAGTCCTCATATAATAGAGCAAAGACTGTTTATTCAATGATATTTAACAACAGGCTTTGGGCTTCCTCATTGATTCACTGTAGTCTCACTTCCTCATTGCACTACCACTGCTTTCATAGAGCTGGCATGCATTGTACGGAAGATGAAGACACAGATGGAGAGGGATTTTTTTTTTAATGCAGCAAAGGCAGTAGCATTCTGGCTAGTATTTTAGGTTGCTATGGTCTGGAAATTTCCATCAGTATGAGACAGAACAAGAGGGAGAGGTGATACAAATCAATATCACCTCTCTCCATACTAAATCAATAAAGCTCAATGTCATTGTCTCAGACGAGGCTCTGCTAAGGTTGGGATCACACTTCATCCAGGATGCACTGATGCTGCTGTGAATTGTAGTTATGTGTGATGTGAATCACAGTATGGCAGTGAAAATACTTGCTGTGCATTTTTGCCTAAGTAGGAAAAAAAAGAGAGATTTATGGTCACGATCAAACCTTGCTGAAAGTATTGTTAGCCCTGTTTTATAAATCAAACCAAGTGCTCAGCTGTTTGTAATGTTACATCACTACATATTAATAAACAGATTGAAATTTCCATAACTGAATACCATTAAACAGTTTGGTCGCCATTTCTTGTAGCATCTCACGGTGATTAGACTAATGCTCAGGGCAATTCTGCAAATCAGTGAGAGGGATTTCTCCAGTCATACTGAAGCTTCATATGATCTTTGCATCAATGTGATGAAGTATGTGAATTTTTCTGGTATTTAGTTTCCTGTATTTGCCAAAAACTGACAGGGTATTTTATTTTATTAATTTCTTCCACTACTAATTTATGTACGGGTAAACGCATTCATGGCATTCAGTGTCATCCCAGTGAGAATCTTAAAAATGATGATAATAGAGGTCCTTTGCAACACACGTGGAACAGAACTTTATTGAATGAAGCCTTTAGTTATACTGTTTAATGTTCATGCTCAGTCTTTGTAGATTAGTTGTCATTTGACACCAGTTAATTATTTGAAACCCACAAACTCCTCACTGTCCTGTAAACAAAAATCTTTTTGAGGTCAAAAAGATTATAAGGACAGCTGCACTGGAAATGTTATAATACATCCTTAAAATTCCCTTCATCTTGCACATCAACCTTGCTAATGAAGTGGTATTTAAGATTTGATTTGTTAAAGGCCAACCACTATTAAAAACTGTGAAGCCCACATGCAAATAAAGAATAGAGCCAGAATTTTCATGAGAGATTTTATGTGAGTTTTTATGATCAAACTTGGGTTTGGTTGTTTGAAGAGTCAATAGGCTGATTAAAAAAAACTCCACAGAAAGAAGAACCTGTATGACTGTTCACCCAGATGGCAACCAAGCAAACTTTATGCAAATGTACCGAACAAAATGCTGCTTTGCCTCCACTCCCACAGTTGCCAACACAGAGCGGCACTTGTGTTTCCACTGTAGGCGTTCAAGCTTTTTGCAGTGTCACAGCCCCTAAGGCTGGCAAAGAATGGATCTTATTGTACTGTTTTCCCTCAACATCACTTGAATGTCATGTCAGACTTTGTATTAAATGTAGTCGAGAGTGACATGGAAGGATGGACCAAACTATGATGACGTAGACTATAGTGAAGCAGGCTCAATGCTGGAAGATCACCACTTCAGGGAGATGCTGTTTTGTTGAGCACTTAACCCTGGTGGTGGAAGTGCGTAGTGGTTGTTAACCATTAGCTGCAGAAGGCTTTCGTTGTACTGTGGTGGAACTGTATACGTGTCAGAAAATTGAGAAAAATGTCCAGCAGAATTTCTGAAACCCTGAAACCCATGTCTTCCAAGGTCTTGTTTTTTCTGAACAACAGTCAAAAACCCAAATACGTTCAGTTTACTATCATAGAAGACTCAAGAAACAATAAAATATTCAAGTTTGAGAAGCTGTATTTCTTTAAAATGGCCAATAATGATTAATCGGTTATCAGAATAGTTGCTTATTTTTTGTCAGTCAGATAATTGATCGGTTGACTGTTGCATCTCTACATTGATAATCACAGTTTCAATTTACTATCATAAAAAAAGTAAAAGCAACTAATCCCATCCTCTGAAAAGCAAGAACTTGAACTTTCCATGAAAAATACAAACAGTTAATTAAATTTTTAGAAAAATTATTGCCATCAGTTTTTTGCAGACCGACTAATTGTTCTTCAGCTCTGCAACACATGTGGTAGTCTGGACTGGTTTGAGTTTCAAGGCCCTACACCTTCAACAAGAATAAAGAGAAGGTTCTGCTAGTTTGGTCAGGCTAAGAGATAACGAGGCCTGAAAAAGTCCATGTCCCCTGAAGACATGTGCTTATTAATTTATCACTGACAGGGCTTGACTGGGAGGAGCAGCTAAACTAGGCTAGGACAGTGAGCTGCTGCTGTTACTGATTCAAGGGCAAACACTGGCTTCACTTCACTGCCTCTTTTTTTCCCCTGCCTGATCTGCCGCTCTTTACCTCACTTGCTCTTTCTTTCCTGTCTTTTCCTTTCTCCTCGCTGCTTTTTCTCTTATAATCCTCCTCTGCCATTCTCTTTCTGATGCTCTTTTATTCTCCGTAACGCTGCATCTCCTCCTTTATTCCTCTGTCTATCTGCATGCTCGCCTCCCAGCCTAACTTGACCTGTCGATGTCTGCCTCTACAAAGCAGAACCTTTGTTTCAAAACAAATGCTTACTCACAAAGCCTGGCAGGTATCAAAAGCTTTGGATAATTTGTGCTCTCAAATTAGTACTTTGTAACCTTAAATTAATAATTTATTGAACTCCAGTTCTTAGTTTGATTCATAAGTAGCTGTAGTATCTGAGTGTTGTGGAAGGACAGCATCTATATTTCACAGTATTTCTCTCAAATCGCTGTGTTTTTCCTCAGTTGGACTGTTATGTCATTGCACTACAGTCTGCTTCTCATACAGTTGTGATGCTGTGTTGGATAATACGTGGATATATTTCAGATTTGGTCTGTTGAACACAACATTGTGTTGTCTTTGGCAATGGCTTGTTCTCATAATTTTCCCTTGAATTATTTATTTTAGAGAAAAAGGGTAAGGTTAAAGTCACAAAGTGAATAAAGGGATGAATTAATAGAGTATTATGCAGCCAAAACATACATGTTGGAATTTGATTTGTTACAGTTTTTATTTCAGATTCCTGCCCAGCTCACTAATCCTTTTCTATCTGTTTGCGCACCGTTAGGTTACTATCTAACAAGTTAGTTTGTTAGATAGTAATGGCTACTTGCTACAAGCAAATGAGAGGGCACTGATGAGATTACATCATTTGGGAATCGTACAGATAGACAAGCAAATGGACAGATTACATGGAAGGCAGAATGCCAAGCTAAGTAAACAAAAAAAAGGTGGATAATGTGCACATTCAACCACAGTTTTGTTGTCCTGTCTTCAGGACATTTTGTGTCTTCCCTGTACATAGCATATTGATATGAGTGCTATTTTGTATCATGTGATGTCCTGTTAGTAAGGGCAGCTTTAATTTTTTTTGTCTATATACATTCAGCCAGTTGTTCTATTCACATGGATGTATTACTATTACATAACAAAGACCTTATAGGTCAAAAAGTAAACTGACAGATAAATGGATGAATAGGTAGACAGGCAGGTAAGGGTTGACAGCCAGAAAGACATAGAGGCAGACTGGCTAAGATTTAGCTTTGGCACGTCATGTTGTATGTCTCAGTTAGAATCAGTCCACACCTCCGGCTTACTTTCAAAGTCAGACTTTAGGACTCATTGTTAATGGCAGACTGCTTAAAATGTGCACAAGCAGGTTTTAGGCCAGCTTTTACAACACCTTACCTCAGGCTTTGTTAGCTGTGTGTGTGGGGGTTTTAGTAGGAGGTACATTTGCTTCCTGTGTAATGTTACACTGTCGACCACAGGTTTCCATTGGCAGACATTTCATTCTTTGATACCCTACCCGCATCTATCAGTGTTTTGTATACAACAGAATGATACTGCTGTGTATAATGTAGGTGTGTTCCTATAAACACTCAAGCCACTCAGATTAACATAGAACACCAGCTTCATATCTAACCGGTTATTCATAGACTTCCTGTTAGACAGGTTCTTGCTAAACAGTTAAACACCATGGATGGTTAACAGGCCCAATGTTAGTAGAAAATTAACAGTTTCCATCAGCTGACTCATTATGAGTGAATGAACAGGTTTCAGATTAAAAGTCTAAGTTTTGTTCCCCCTTTCCAACACTTTTTTAAATAGGAAAAGACTTTTTGAAGATGCAGTGCACTTTCACTCTAGTCCTGTTGGCAATGTTTCTCTGAGGTAGTATTAATCCAAGGATTTTTCTTATAAAAATTGAACATCATTCGCATGTTCACTCTCTCCTGTCAGACTCTTGGAAGACATTAGAATTATTTTCTCCACTAGTTAGTATTTTGTCTTGTCTGTCTGTATTTTTGTCTTTTTGAGCTCCTCATCATCAGTCACAGTGGCAATTCTTGGCTCTTTGACAGAGGAGATGACACAGTCCACTGTTGTCCACTGATGTTGGGAGAGGCTCGTCATGAATTTATTTCCTCCTGGGAGCAAAACTCATTACATGAGTTTTCAGAACTCCTGCAGGTAAAAGTGGGCCAACAAATTTTTAGGGATGATTAACTTCAAAAGACAATAAAATGGTCTTGAAGACACTCCCTAGCAACAGCAGCAGTAACCCATAATGCAACACTTGCTGCAGGAGCTTTTTTTTCCTCCAGTATTTATAAGCTAAACAATTAATCGCTAATGAGAATAATTGTTTGTTGCAGCCATAATCAAATTCGTGTTTCTCTTGGTGGGTTTATATTTGTACATGTTCGTTGGTTGTTTAACCAGGTGAGCCATGAAATGGATGTATCTGACAGCATGTCTCTAAAACCCATGACAGCAACTGCTGTGTTAAAAGGGACACATATGTGACATGTTATTTTCATTCCATTTGTGACACAGCTGATAAGGATTTGTCATGTGTTCAGTGATTGATGGAAGAGATTTATATCTGTTTGTCTCTGTGCTCGTGCAGATGCAGTCAACCCTTGTTTATCTTTATATCTGCGTTTTTTTTTTGGGGGGCGTGTGCATATTTTAGTGTGACAAGTCATGCTCATACTGCCGTGTACAAGGAAGCTGCGCGTTGTGTCAGGATCACGGGATTTGTGTCTGAACAACACAGGACATAAATATATCAGGCATTCATTCTCTCACTGATGCTTTTATGGAGATTTAGACAAAAGGGCAGAGTTCACCAGGTTCATCTATCGCCCAGAGGTATGTTTCTGCTTGTTTTACGTTTTAAGATTTTAAGAAAACAGACTCACTAGCCCAGAGGCCAAGGTTTCTTTTGTGACCAGAGAATATTGTCCTTTCTGTTTTGTGTTTTAACTTGTGCAACTGATAGAATCAAACTGCATACATTCTGTTCAGTTATTTTTTTCACCCCCTGGGGTTTGTAGGCTTTGGCGCAGAAATCTGATCAATCTTAACTTCTGAAGAGGGTTCCTGCTGTCCGACCTTTCAGTCTCACTTTCTACTTCACTGATTTTGGCTGACCATGACAGTTTGACCAGTGATGATAGTCTATCCAGAGTTTTAACTGCTTTCATCTCTTTTTTGGGGGTTTTCACAACATGATGCAAGTTGGAGGAAATTTGCTGATTTATTTATAACCTCTTGTGAATATTTTATCTTCTCTCTGGTCATGCATGGAACTCATTGATGGAACTGAGGCTTTTGACTGATCATGGATTAATCATAACAGGGTTTTTGTTCTTATATACATTGCATATATAATTGTCTTTATGAAATATGAACATACTCTTCCATTTGTTGATGCATCTGGTTTTTACCTGCATTTGCAATGGCCATTTCAATGTTTAATATTTAATATATCAGAAAGGAGATCTGTCAGTTGAATTTTGGATTGTTCAGGACATCAGTGTTCTTGTGGTTTTTGTTGATATTGTTTTACAAGTTTTTGTGGGAGAGTTGAGTCATCTTGTCTTCCCTAAATATTTCCTGCTTGATTTCATCTGTTTATTCTGTTGCTGTGTGTTTAGTATTTAGTTAATTTCAGTCACTTACTCAAAATGACTGAACCAGTACTCAGGTTAAACTTCTCCCTGAAGCATACATCATAAGGTCAAACAGTATTGCAGGTATTAAACCTGTGGCCTTTCTGGTAAAGGGCATTTCCGTTAGCTACTGCCACCCTGTAGATCACTGTCCAGGCTTCATCTCTGGATGTGTGCAGGTTCTGCTTTTAGAAACAAACTGAAATCTGATATACAGGCTTATTTAAATTTACTGCTGCTGCCACTGTGCTAGAGCCATTATTAAAAACTTACCATGAATCAAGATAGGTACATCTTTGCAAAGAGGTTGGTCTCCGTAACATTCATTGTGTTCTCTTTCTTTCATTGTGTTTGTAGGTCATGTTTTTCTTAAAGCTCAAAAAACAATTTTCTCATAGTAAAATATTAATTTAATCTTTACCTTTGTTGTAGTCAGCTACTACAGGATTAAACAATGCACTTGTGTCTTTAACACTTGTTAGGAATAGAAAGAAGTTCAACACTTTCAGCATTAGTAGGAGTATATCTAAAATCTTACTGGACATTCAGACTGCACAGCAGTTTAAAAAAAAAAGTGAAATGGACTGCGTTGGCCAACAAACTGCCTTCTCATTGACATTAGTCTGAACATGGCTTTAGGCTGTCATGACCTTTAGTTGTGTCTCCCCTTGTTTACGTCTGTACTCTGTGTTGCTCTCACATTCTCTGCTGTCTCCTTTGCCTTCTGGTCCTCAAGTTCTCATTCACATATCCTTTCTCGCTCTTTCTCTGAACAGCCTCTTAACTTTCTCTGTTTTCCTCCTAACAATGGTCCTCATTGTTGAGCAGGAGGTTTTCAAGCATGATATCTGGGATTAAGACGCACAGACAGACAGAAAGAAACACAGACACCGCCATTCGAGACTGTTCCATTACTGACTAAATCCTCACTACAGAGGCCTCTTAGGGTCAGTTTTCATGGCAGACGAGGCACTGGTTACAGGAACACTGAGTTCACAAATCTCTGGGTGTCATTGTCCTAGTCTGTCTGATGAAGCTCAGATGGTTGAGTCTGCCAGGAGCAGGGCCACGCTTGCTTAAAAGGTGTATGCACTATGTTACTGTGGTACTTACTACTTAGGAGTAATCATTATACAGTTTTCAACAGAAGGCTGTAGTTTTTCTTATCGACTGAGTTTGCTAAGAACAAAACTATCTGGTTTGTTCTGCCTTTTTGTTTTCAGTACTGAGGGCCTTGACCAATACAGGAACTTCAGCTCCAATGGCAGGATTTTCTTTAGCTTTCAAAGAGGCTTACACCATAGCAGCGCCAGCTCAGTTGGTTTTGGAAAGAATAACGGCTGAAGAATGCCTTTTAGAGCACCCAGCAGTCTTTGAGAGCATACATAACACTCCCAAATCCTAGATTCACTAAGACTAAGTAAAGGAAAACCCTGAAAATAAAGATGGATTCTTCAGCCAAAAACAAATACAAAGCACAGGAGTTTATTATTCTTTTTTCTATTTTGCAGTCAAGATTTCAGTATGAGCAAAAGAACAATATTTTGATTGTAAAAATTAATTGGACAAACATATCAGATAAAAATTAGGTTTTGATATCTAAAGCAAGTAAAACTTCTGTGGAGGATCTGGACATGACAGCCATGGATACTAATACTGTCCCAAAAGGCATTCACTTGAAGGAGTTACAGTGTTATTCCTTAAAAGGGCAGTATGGCAAATGACAAAAGTAATTTGAGAGGTGGAGAGGGTAAAAGAAAATCACCCTTATCAGTGGGAGGTGCAGTTCAAAATTCTGCTCAGGTTCAGATGAGTTCATTTGTCCTTTAATCTACAAGGACACGGTTGTAGATTAAGGACCTTGACTCACCAGGCCAAGCAGTGTGCACCCAGGTCGTGCTAGTGAACTGAATAGTGGAAGTAGCAGTGACTTTCATTATTTTCTAACCCTGTTGAATGTGATTCATTTGTAAAAGAAGCTCTGCTTGTTGAAATGCTGATTTAATACTGTGATGCTATGACTCGGCTTAAGTGAAAGCTTCCTCCATGTTGGCAGTGCGGGGTCTATCCAGCCTACTTCTTTCATATTGTTTGTGTACCAGTGAGTCATAAAAACTTATTTTATAAGTTACATTTGAACAAATCTGTATTACAAGAAAACCTGATTTGACTGTAAAATCATGAGGTGAGCAGATGAGGGCAGCTCAGTGGTCACCTCGCCTCTGTCTGTGAAAGATTAAAAGACTTCCTAAATGTTTTTTTTTCTCTTTTCTGTGTAGCTCTGGCTACAGCATTGCTCTAACACCAGTGGGGTTTTGGTTCTGTTTTGGTTGTCCATTATAATATCTGCTTTGTCCCACAAAACTTGTAATGAAATGTAGTGTACTTAAAAGGTCACCACAAGGATTTAGGTTTTATGTTAACCAAAAAAAAAAAAAAAACGTTAAAAATCTAAAGTTAATTTTAGTGTAAGAGCTTAGTCGGTCCATCTGTCGTGAGCGTGGATTTTATTTTCATTCTTTTCTGTACCAAATAAAAATGTTCGATAAAACCAGTGGTAAAACATTTAACTCCTTTGCTTTTCCTTTGTACCTAAAATAGTTATAATAGCTTTTTCCTTGTATCTGAAAAGCTTGAAGCATTGCATAGACTGCAGTTTTCAGAGTTTACAGCTTTCATACCATGGCACAGGGTTTTATTTCCATGTGGTAGTTGCCAAAACTCTTTAAAAAAGTGCTTGTTATTGGCTATCTGATCTGTTACTTGGCCATATTAGCTAATTGAACATTGTTTAGGAGCTTTCGGTACTGCTGTGATTTAGTAATCTAACTCTTTATGGAAAGACAGATGCCTGTAACAGGTTAGAGCAAAGCCATTGTCCTTTGAAAGGACCGAGCAGGGAAGGTTAAGGAGCAGACAGTTTCTTAGCTTAATATATTTCATAACTCCTCTCCTCCGCTTGACGTAGAGGTGATGCAGACCGCCTAAGTAGGTCGGATGGCTTGTGTAACATTCAGCATAAGGATGAATGAAAGAATGAATGGGACACAAGAGGGTAAAAGAAAAAGTAAAAGGGGGAGAAACAGAACAGAGTGTGTTCTAGCATAAAAGCAAGAATAAGAGCGTTGTTCTGGACAGAGAAGGAATACAAAACTCATTGAGACCTAACCAGGTCAATGTCTGCATATTAAAGACGGCGGTTCCTTTCCAGCTCAGTGCTGCATAATATTGTGGCAGAAATAGGAAACAAGGCTAAAAACATGTCAGTATTGCTAAATCTGGATGAAATGGACATTTTCTAATTGAAACAGTAATTTAGACCGATCAGTGTACTCCGATTTGCATAGATCTGTACAAACTGGTCTGTCATTGAACATTGTTAAGCACTTACATGTTTTTGGACAAATAAAATAGAAATTTTAAATCAAAATCCCTTTATTTTTAGATTTAAAAGAATCAAAGGAGGAAATTGGATTTGGCAATGATATAGCACAAAAATGTGATGAATGCACAAAATAATCAGACTGCTTTGTCAAGGTACAACACTCAGTTAGGGCTGGGTATCGAATTCAATACTTCCTAAGGTATCGAGCGAATTGCCTCGATACTATCGGGTATCAAAAAATGTCATTTAGTTGAATACCAAATTTTGATTTAACACGGATTTACGCGAATTGCAGTCGGAAGAATGCGCGCGACAGGACAGCTCAGTTACGTTTGTTTGAGCTACGTAGCTCACGCGAAGCTGTCGCGTCATGTGTATTCCTCCGAGCACAATTCGTGTAAATCCGTGTAAAATGTGGAAAAGATCTAGAGTGTGGCTCCATTTTAGCAACATCGATGCTAACAGTGCATAATGCAAAATATGTATAGGTATTAAGGACATTCTGCCAGTGCTTTGTAACTTGGCAACAAGTTATCTCTGTATACAAGCAACATCCACACCCTCAGAACATACATGTTCTACTGCTGGGGACACTGTTAGCCTGGAGCCAGCTTGTCTGACACCTGAAAAAGCAGACACGCTGATTTTTCTAAAGAAGAATTGCTCGGTGATATAATGGTATGCTGAAGTAAGCCTAATATACTGACTTGAAACTGTTAACTTTTCAAAGTTATGTGTAATCGTTCAGGAATCGGTATCAAAGGCAAGGTATCGGTATTGGTATTGAAAATTCTTGAACGATACCTAGCCCTACACTCAGTGAGTGTGTGTGATTATTTGACTATTCGTTTGTTGAATTTATTGATTGACACTATTTATTTCTAGCTTTCCACACTTTTAAATAATAATATAGTTGATATAATGTTACACTAAACTGATGTTATATCTCTAGAAAATGTATTTTTCCTGCTTCCTCTGTGTCTCTCAGTCCCTCTTGCATTGCCCATCTCTTGTATTTTTTAGTGTCTTTCTGACTCCATAACACTCAAAAGTAGAGCTGTGTTGTAAATATTTTAACACTCGACTGTATTCCCATATAGAGCAGCTAAGTTGACAGGGTCAGCCTCAAAGGACAGTTTTTCTCTTCACGCACACTTGGACACACAAAGTAACACAAATTCACCCCTTTCATCTCACATACACTCTTAACACACACACACACATTCATATTCACAAAAAAAAAAAAACGAGTTCACATGCTGGATAGTGGAGCTGTTTTCGTCTCATTGACTGGTCTGCTTGGAGCAAATGCGTCGTTTTCACTCTTGACAGCCTCATTAAGCACACGCATACACATTCACATGTATGGAAACCTTAAGACATGTATGCACACACACTCATGCACTAAAGTGGCAGCAAATAACAGGCACACGCGTAACTAACATTCAAAGTGACTTCAGATGGGCATGCCCAGACATGTAGGACACACACACAGACTGGCACAGTTTTCTACACTGGACTGTTTCAGTTTAATTGTTGTGTTCAGTCCTCAAGTTGACTCTTGGACCACCTGGCATCTCAAGACAGCCCAAAATTGAAAATAAATTTGGTTTTTGCTTTGAGTCTTTTCCTTTTTTTCATCCTAAAACAATATGAAGAATCTGTAAGAGAATTTGATCATCAGAATCAATAGGCAGAATCAGCAGATATCTAAATGATACCCAGTTTACAGGAAATGTGTGTTGCTGTTGCTGCTGCTACAAAAATAATATCTATATAATATATAACATGTACATAATATGCATCTCTTCTTGTGCACCATAACATTTATCTGCGCAAACATTTCACAACAGGTGTTTAGAATAGTTCATGTAAAAGCTATAAACATTGTGCAGCTTTTAGACCTTTTTGGGTTATATTACAATAGAAAGTGCCATATTAGTTGTTTATAAACATACCAGGGATTTTTTTTAACACATTCCACCTTTTCCTCTCTCCTCAACTCCACCCTCATCCCGTCTTATCTCTGACTTTTTCTTCTGCCATCATCTCCTTTTCATTGTTCCTCCCTCCCTTTCCCCTGTCTCTCCTCAGTGTAGCTACAAGGGAATCCTGCTCGAGGGATTAGCGGTCTGTCAATGAGGAACTACCGGCTCATCTTCTGCCACAACCTGAAGCAGCCATAGATGGTTCAGTGGTTCACTGGCCAGGGGAGGAGAGGATAGGACACACTTTCACTGCTACACGGTGAGTACACACACGCGCACATATACATGCGCTGCTGGTAATTTACTCTGTCTTAATTTATTCTCTGACACATTTCACAGAACAGATTCTTTTGCTGCCTCATGGTGGGCCAACACATAAACATCACTCTTTTAGTGCATGTGGGATAATATACGGTATATACATATCTGTCATGAATGGTGAGACAGGCAGGTACACCTTTTTTTCTCCTCAGTATTCACTTTTTTGTGGCTTGACTAGTTATGCTTGGTGCTACAATTTAGCTACTTTAGCTAACATCAGATTCACAGATTGATAATCTCACAGAAATTACACCAAGACAAAGGCTGTACAGAGTTTTCGTTTGTGACCTACCATGTTTAACAGCCACAACCCCACATAACTTCCTCTGTCTTCATGGTTAGAGTTCGCACTTACTCTTTGTAATACTGAGTTACATGTACACTCTAATACAGGTAATTCTTAAACAAATGTGTTATGCTACAACTTCAGCTCTCAAAATCAAGAGTCACTGACTGAAATTGTCACTTCTTAAAAAAGTCACAGGGAGAATCATCTACCATTAATTAAAAATCACAGCTCTTGAAATTGAAACTTTTTTTTAAAAATTAACATTGAAACGCACATTAGTTGCCCCATAAGTGCAAGTTATACAAAACACTCCACAAGCTGAACAACTAACATAGGAACATCTCCACACTGAACACAATGGAAGAATAAAACATTACTAAAACCTAATGAGAGACGACACTTCACAAAACTCTTTTCTAGGCGACATGCTTCACCATGACATGTTATACAGCAAGCTGACCATGAATACAACCACAAACTGGTTTTAAACTGGTTATCAAGAGAGTGAGAGGAGTGAACATCTGACCATGTCAAACAAGTAAAGCTTTGTTCTTAAAAATCCAGTCCAACTGCCCCATATTACTCTGTCTGTGTGTTTGTGTCTGTCATTCTGATCGGCTGCAACTTTTGAACAAAATCTAAATGTTTTGAATTTGACACAATATAGAAAAAACATTTAAAATGTCCACAGGTTAGTGGGCCTGTAATGCTTGTTGTTGTCGTTAATGGTAGTTATATCTTTAAAATCAGTATCTTATGAATTATACTGTAAGGTCAATTTAATTGGGATTGGAATTTTCTGTTAAATATTAGTTGATGTACCTCCTCCTCCAATGAGTAGACTGGACGTCATCTGCCACTGTTGCCTTCAGATTACACACCAGTCGTCCATCATTCGTCCAGTCAAACTTAGAATTGAAACGACGGTTGCAGTTTCTTACTTTTCTTTTCCTGTTTTGCATAGATTTTCATTTCATTGACAGCTTCTCTTTTGCATGGGAACTAAGGAGTGATGACATAACGCATGCTGAAGGGATGGGAATTAAATTTAATCACAATGACCTTTAAAATGATGATTGTGTAACAGACAACAGAAAAAGTGGAAAAAAAAAAAAAAAAAAAAAAAAGACTTCCACCCACACTGAATCATGTTTACGTAATTTAAAACATCCTCTGAGGGAATAAATAGTTGTAAGGTTTTGATACCATACTCCTTTTATACAGGGAGAAAGCCTTTGCTCCCCTTCAGCAAAAATCCACATTTACAAGACCAGGCTACATTTTTCAAGTCTTCACCTGTCCGGTTTCGGTGAGGTTTCGGTGCCCACTGCAGCCTCTGATTTCTTCTCTTGGCTGACAGGAGTGAAACCTAGTGTGGTCTTCTGCTGTTGTGGCCCATACGCCTCAAGGTTTGACAGCTAGAACCAGTTTGGCCATTTTCCTCTGACCTCTCTCATCAACAAGGCGGTTCCATCCACAAAACCGCCGCCCACTGGATGTTTTTTGTTTTCTGAGCAATCCTGAGTCAAACTCTGGAGACTGTTGTGTGTGAAAATAACAGGAGATCAGCAGTTTCAGAAATACTTAAACCACCTCATCTGTCACCAACAATCATGCCTCAGTTAAAGTCACTGAGATCACATTTTTTTCCCAGTGTGATGTTTGATGTGAACTGAACTGAATCTCCTGACCTGTATCTTCATGATTTTTTTGCATTGCCTACTCTTCCTCACTTACTCCTCCAACTTTACTTCTTTCTCCTAAAGGAACCAGGAGTTAATACATTTGCAGGTCACTATCAAATTACTGCTATGTGTTCTCCCCTTTACCCTCCCACTCCTCCACCTTCTCTTTGTGATAGATGATGGAAAGGGAGGTTCACATACATTAGTGACATCAATACACATACAACAATGAGCAAAACCAACCACTCCTATGTGTTTGAGGGCAGTGTGCTCATTTAATTTATTTGTGAACAGCAGAGGCAGAGAGATGGCTTGTGTCTTTTAATCTTTCCTTTTGTTATCTCCTTTTGGATCTCTCTGTCCATCTTCATGATTGTATTTACTCCACTCTTTAGATCGCAGCGTGAGTGAAGATGAAGAGTGATGTTTTATGCTAGACTGCATCCTTCACCAAGGCTCTTATTTTGTAAATCCTTCCATCTCACTTCTTTGTCTAATCTCCGTCCCTCTGCTTTCCTTTTTCTTTTCCAAGACGTGAGGTCTTGGCGGGTTTGTGGTGAGGAGGAGGAGGAGGAGGCCATGAGGAAGAGCGTGTCTCTGTTGCCAGGCAGTGAGGGCAGGAGCTCAGCCAGCAGCACACGGGTTTTTGGCGTTCCATTGGAGGAGGTGTCACGCACACACACAATCAGTGGCCATGAGGTTCCTGCACTCGTGAAAAACATTGTCGACTACATTGAGGAGCACGGTGAGTGGTGGACACACACACATATATAGTATATACACACAGTACAAAATACACACATGCATTCATTAAAGTTGAGATGTTTTTTTCCCCCATTTCTGCAAAAGATCTGTGTTTTAAATGGTTAAATATCCAGTACATTAATCAATCTCTGCCATATAATCAGAATTCACAAATTTAAAATATCTCAGTATCGGTAAACTTTGATGAGGCCAGTGCTACAATTTCAGTAAATTTAAATGTTTAATAAACCAATAAAACTAGTGTCTTGATATTCATGTGACTCATACACACCCACGTGTTTATGGTGATGTATTTGTTTTGCAAGAATTTAACTAAATGCATATGAGTAAATGCAGTGTTATAACCTTTGTCCTCTTTCTGCCTTTCAAATATAACTCATGAATCACTGATAAAGGCATTGTCATGTTTTACTGGAAAATTGTGACTGAATGTCTGTAGCAGAGAATATACACTAATTCATGCTGAATGACACACCATTTTTATTTGACTCATTTGTTCACATCTGTCCTTAAGATGATTGAAGTGGCTAACAGTGTCTTGTATTTTCCCCTTAGTTTCACTTATAGCTTCTGTTTTAGTGTGTTTAAGTTTTGAATGGAAAAAAAAGCAGAGAGTTGAATATATATGCAATAAAATGAATCGACACGCTATTAACACTCTTTCAATCGATAGCCTCACGGAGCTGGATACTATTAACTAATGTTATCTAAGTGTTAGGTGACTTTAACTGCACATTGCTGTGTAATTGAAGATTTTAGTTTTTATTTGACCAAGCACACAGCCATAGTAGCATTTAACAAGACTTGAAATTGAAATGAGACAACAGGGATAAAAGTGCTCCTACAGATTTCAGTCAACTGCTGTTGCACCATTTGTGCATTTATGTTTTGAATTTTACAATTTGTGGCCCACTCATCACTTATAAGTACTCAGTTACATCTGATGGCTTTCTATGATGTTTCAGTCTCACGAACACGCACTGCTGCTGTTGACCTGCCGTGACTGCTCTTGCATCATGATAAACAAAAATATGTCATGAGTGGAGATCAGTTTATGTGATAAGATGAACTCTGAATGCACTGGCAGACATCTCCATGGCCCGCTTCCTCCTCCATTACATAACCATTCTGTCAGCTGCAGATCCACTTGTGAAAACAGCAGAACGTAACAGTGGAGAGAGGAACCTACCAATGAGCTGGCTCTAGGACTTTCCCACAGCCCCCCTGGAATATTTCTCTTCAAGCCTCACAGAGCTGGAACATCAGGCTTATGTCATTTTCTTTATAAGTGCAGGTTAGCCGTTTCAGACGTCTTGCTCTGAAGGATGAGAAGGATAAAATGGTGACTTTGGTCATATCACCAGCCATATTTGACTCAACAAGCCAGAGCTTGAATTTATCTGTATTTGCTTGATAATGGAACTGGCTACATAACACTGTTACTACCAGCCTGTCAGCGTTACATGGCTTATATAGCTCTTAGCCAGACACCTAACCAGTCAATCCTCTTTGTTCTAAGGATGCATTGTTGGTATTAACCCTGGAGAAATGGAGTCATTTAGATTAGTTGAAGTTGTTTAGCTAAATCTCTTTATCTCTGGTTTGTGCCAAATTACTTGTAGAATTGATTTACTCTGTGTCTCACAGTAGAGGTAATAGCCATAAAAATGCAGGAAACACATGAAAAGTCAATAAGTGATTTGCAATAATTACTAAATAAAAGGAAGCATCCTGAAGATCAATATGTAATTAATGTTCAGATTTAAAGCACAGAAGGCAGGTCAACACAACTCTGGACTTACTCAACAGATCTACATATTATAGAAAGTAATTCAAGTGTGTTGTAATGGTGTTTCCATTGGCTCAGTACAACAAGAATGGACCTGGAGCACATATCTAGAGTGACAAGTTAAACAATAGAAAAAGCTTCTTTTTCTAATTTCCTTTCTGAATGTTCCATTGTGCTGTGAGCGCTGTCAGTCACACAACAAAGACATTTTCTTGTAAAACCTGTCGAGTCACTAGAGGTTTTACTATTGGAAAGAAACTTCAGCTCAAGTCCCCTCAAGTGACCAGTGAAGCAGGTTGGTGGTTTGTTTGACCCTGGGTCCGCTCAACCTTATGAGGTTATGTAATAAGTCTTTAATCCTGGGCTCTGCTGGCACGTTAATTAGAGCAGTGCTGCCAGTCCAGAAGTTATTCAGCCAGTGAAAAAGCCTTAATCTCTCATATTAATTTGTGTGTGATGCTTGAGGTTGTTCCTTACTCTATTTGAGCAGGGACCTTGTGCTTTCGCATATATTTTGTTGTGTTCCATAGACCTAAGCAAAGTTTTAATCAAATCATTACTCAGCATTGAGTATGGGCATCACTGACCATGTATCGCATGACTGTGATGTAAAAAGGTATTTTATTTGTAACTAGTTGTGATTGCAGTTTTATCGTTATGCTCGCAAGTTCAGTCCTGTCGTCACTATCTGCTGTTCTGCATGCACATAATACAAACATAGCATTATGCAAGGTGAACAGATAACGTGTTATGTAAAGGAGGAAAAATGATAATTTAGAAAAAAAATGTCCTGAGAAAACTCATCCCAGACCTGACAAGGCTGATGTTATTGGTTTATCTTTTTTATCACAAACACTCACTGATGTTGTCACACTGGGGCATGATAGGAGTCAGTGTGGTCATGCTTTTTTTTCGCACACAGATAAGGGTGGAGTCCACACTGTCTTTTGCCCAAAGTTGGAGAACTCAGCTAGTTAATCCTCTGCAGCCTCCAGTTTCCCATAATCCCTTACATATCAGACAATAATTTGTTTTTTTTGTCCAGATGATTTTCATTAACATTCAATATGAGAAATGTCAAATGGCTCTGCTGTATTTACCAGGTATTTGTTCTTGTTAACACCCTCAATAAACCCTGATAATAAACATTTCAAAGTGATGAGGAGCGTCTGAATGCACCATTAGTTTTTGACTCTGTTAAGCTAGACTTGGTTATTTGGGAAGAAAGCTCATGTTCAGCCAGGCCAACAGGTTTTCCGAGGCAGCATCATCCAGAGGATCCAGTCTGTGTATTGGCAGCTAGTGATACAGCCAATGACTACATTTGCATACATACAAAGGTGTCCAGTACAAGCACACAAACATGTTGCTAAGCCCACAGCCTATAATTTTTTAGTTTCTCAAGGCATTTTCTTGGTCCTCACACCAGAAAAGATGGATTGTACACCAGTCAGATTCTTACTAAAGTCGTATAATAAGCTTGGATGCCAACCCAATATCTCACTTTTAAAAGACAGCTGAATTTTACAGACCATTGGCTGAGATAAAGGCCAAACCTCAGCTTCTTTTTAGAGATTAAAACATAAATTCAGGTATTAATATGCAGTATATCTTTAAGGTAACTAAGTTAGTAGCCCCAATATGAATAAATTACTAACAGTAATTATTCCTGTATGTGTCATCAGGTCATCTGGACCTGGAGGGGCTCTTCCTGGTTAATGGCAACGCAGAGCGTGTGGATTGGCTGCGTCAGCGCTACGACAGTGGTGAAGAGGTGGAGCTAGAGAAGGAGGCCGACCTGGCATCAGCAGTCAGTTTGCTGCGACTCTTCCTGCAGGAGCTTCCTGAGCCCGTTATTCCAACAGCGATACAGGGACACATACTACAGCTACACCAAGGTGTGGGACAGGGACCTCTTATCCACTTCTAATGCTGTTCTGTTATTATTATAATATTTCTCACTCACCCCACCCTCTTTCTCTTTAAATCCACTCTAAAACAAACAACTAATGTTGTTTATTTTATTTAATTTTTTTGCTCCTTCTCCTCTCTATTTGCTTGGAGCAGAATTTGAGACTTTTATGCTGAAACCCAGTGTGGAGGTTTGCAGGTTTGCAAATGTACTGGTTAGTGCCTAAACTTACCTAATATCAAAGTGTGAAAAGGCTGTGAAACACACACTATTGTCCACCATTTCTGGATTTCTTCCAAGTTGATTTTGCATTTTGTTAACCTGTTATGACTGTGGCCATGGAGGCAGATGTTGGTTATCTAAACAGTGAATACACAGAACAGTGGTCACATCACTAAATGAAGCAGAAAACTGGCTAAAACAAACTCTTTCCTAACAAGCAAATGATCTCTCAGTCTCTCTCTCTCTCTTATTGTCCTTCCTTTTCTTTATACTGTCTCTGCCTCTGCTGTCTGAGGTTGTGTAAATTTTGTCTCCCTGTTGCTTAGAGTTGCCTTCTTCCAGTTGGTTTTGCTGGTTTTGTAAAAACAAGGAAAGGATGATCATGTTAATTCCTGGTATTTTGGAAAATATTATTAATGGTTTTGACCAAAATCAGATAAGTTTTACAAATAAGTTTTAATGGATCGTGTCTAATCAGTTCCACAAATCTCCCACTTCCACATTGGCTCTGTTTCCTTTTCTGTCTGTCCTCTTTGCCCTGTCCTCTTTTGCATCTGTTTTTATCAGAGATAATCTACTCTAATCCTTTTGTCAGGATGATGCTTATTCCTGTTGCTTTCAGATTACAGCAGTAGTGGTGTTTTTACGGGCTCTCCCTGTCATGTCTTTCATTTTTTGTTCTATTCTATAATGGTATTCCTGTACCACATAATGGATTACTAATTCCGTTTCCTGTTTCACGTCACTTCACCTTTCTCGGAGGGTAGAACACAGTCATAACTGTGTCTACATACTTTCTCTAAATAAGAATTTTTAAGGTCAACTGAGAAGGAGCATGAAGGACTTTATAGCCTATAATTCACTCCAGAGTATCTGCAAATACAGTAATGAAAAAGAGCTGTGCAGCAACATTGAGTGCAGCATGTATAAAGTGTACTAGTGCCTATGGTGATTATAAACCATCATATTGCAAATAATTCCAGTAATAACAGTAAGTAAGAGGTGTTGACTGCAGTGAAGGTTATAAAATGTTATTGGTCACCTTTAATCATAACCAGAAGTCTATTTTTTAAACATCCCCAGATTACAGCAATGAAGAGGAGCTGTGTAGAAACTTGAAGTACCTGCTGCAGCAGCTTCCCCAGCTGAACTACGGCCTGCTGCGTTTCCTGTGCCGCTTTCTGGCCAGTGTGGCATCACTTCAGCAGGAGAGCTGGAACGTGGGGGCGCTGGCCGCCGTCTTCGGACCAGACATCTTCCAGTAAGACGCCATATAATAATTGTGATAAACACAGTCACCATACCCTCGCAAAATAATCTAAACTGTCAGGTATTATGATCTAAGGGCAAGCAGGAGTTTTTACTTATAGTTTTACTAAGATCCAGACGTTGTCCTGCTTTTTGTATTGTTTGCATCTATATTTCATAAAGCATGCAAAGTAGTAAAATCTGTCAAGTTTTATGGGTATGAATTGGTAATTAAATCATCAACAAGAGAACAAGATTGCTGTAATAGGAAAAGTTGCTGAAGCCTTACATGTGACACCACAGTTGATGAAGCCACAGATTGGACTGACAGCTGTATGGCCATGCTTTCTTCACTGTATTCTGATCAATGAGGAATCATACATTTTACACAATTTCACCAAGACCCAGATTGTGGGTGTATTGGGCATACACATAAACATACACACAGAGGTACACATAGACACTTTCACATGAGTTTATTTAGCTACTGGAATTAGTAAACATCCCCTGGGTAGCATTGCACAGCCAACACAACTCTTCTGTTACCTTCCATCTGCAGTCTGTCAACAGAAGGAGAGGACCTTCGGGACCAGGAGTCTGTCAGCAGAGTCCTGGCAGAGCTGTTAGACAACCAAGAGGGCCTGTTTGACTCGGAGGATGATGACGTCTCCACTACCAATGATTACAGCTCCATTAACGAACAGGTACTGCCCATCTCCTTTGTTTCTAGCTTCTACATTTTCTGAATCACTCTGTCTTTATATCTTTTACTATGAATCACTATCTTCTTGTATCTGCCAATATGTGAATGGTGAAGATGAAAACGGTAGAAATTTGTTAAGATGTCACGGCAAAACATTTCATCATCTCTCCTTTTTTTAAGCTTAGTCCCTCTTTTAGTTTTTGGTCTCTCTGACCTACACATCCACTTTTCCCTCCTGCTGTAATAGCTGCTGCTGTTTACCCTTTGGGATCAGTATGGTGTGTTTTATCTATTTTTGTTCACCCCTCCATCCATCCATCCATCCAATAGGGGCCTTTGTAGTTTTTTTTTTTTTTCCCCACATACTCCCTCTGCGAATTTACTGTTTGTGCGATAAATGCCTTTGAGCCAATATATTAACTGACAAATAAAAATGTGGAAGAAAAGTACAATGAAACAGTGTGATGGAGAATTAAAGGCTGGAGGTTGGGAGGCTGCTCAGTGTTATGAATGCTGTTAACATTCCTAACATAATAGTGAAGTCCAAATTACAAAACTCATCAAGATCCTCTTTGTCTTCTCCTCTTGGTCTTTTTTTCTTCCTCTGTTAGAATGTGGTATTTAACTCTGCCAGGGTCAGGGGTGAAATTCCGTCTGGGCTGACTTGCAGAGAAAAACAGACCAATTCTGTTTGTGATATTGTGATATAAAAATAAATTGTAAAAATGAGCATTATTAGTTAGCTGCAGTTGGTTATGCAGAACTTGTGTAGGAATGCAAGTAGAGTTGATATTCAGCTGTACCCATGTCCTCTAGCTATTGTTGTACAGTACATAGTATTAATGAACAGAAACCTCCTCTATCAACAAAATATTTTCAGCAAGAATCTAGAAGAACCCCACCCAGAGCGTTGAATAGGTTTTGTCCTGATATACATTCCAACCATTGCCTTACAAATAAACTCAAAGGCATTTCCCCTATTACCCAGCAACACGACCTCGCCATTGGACCAACAGAACAAAGAATGGTATAGTTAACATTTAACTTAACAGTGGCCTGATTAGATTGTATTATTATATGATAACATACACATAAACACAGTAATTACGAGACAACTCTTGATCACTATCTCACGTGGCCTTTCTACTGTAATTCCTGTCACGTCTAAGATTGCATTGTCCAACACAGCAGGGAGACTCTAAAGATAATGTTTAAATGTTGAAGTAAAAGGCCACAGACAGTCATTGTAAAAGTCTCACTGAAAGAGAAAGAGAAACCTTAGTATCTACAACTGGTCAACTATTCAAAAACTTTGTACTGCCTGCTTTAATCCTTTTTATCTTTTACACTTTTTTGCCGTTTTGATGTCTATTTTAGTTTGGTCTTTACTGCACTACTGCAAGAAATCGTGCTGTAATTTTGCTTTCCTTGTAATTTTGAGTCCTTGGAGTCATTATCTGCCATATCGTTCCTTTATTTATGAAAAAAATTGAAGGTCTTACAAAGGCTCTGGCTCGTAAAAGAAAGCTAATTAGATTGAAATTGATCTCAGTACAACAAACAAGTAGAAATTCTTCCATCAGCTCAATTTAATTTTTATTTTCCAAATTGAATTTCCGTATCTTTCTTGTTTTATCCCTCTGCCTCCCATTGTAAATTTTACTGGCTGGCCTGTCAGATGAATGAGAATACAACATTACCCAGAGACAGAATGTGAAAAGGAGCAGAAGAAGAAGAAGCAGACAAATCTGTAAAGAGAAATCGCCTGTGCAGCAATCTCTGTGTCTTATGTAAGAGACAGGGCAAAAAAATTAGGTGGTTTAGAACAGTAGAGGCAGAGAAAGCAGACAGGAAGATGGGGGAGAAATGGCAGGAGTGCAGAGAGAGGAGAGGAAGAGAGACGAAGGTAGAGATGTTGAAGGATAAGAAAAGACACTGGTGATGATGTAACCATTCAGCTCACACCTACGGCCCCTGCACTAAACTGGGGATGGCTCTGTGTGCGGACAAACACTCATGAAGGGGATTATCTCCCACACACACACACACACACACACACACACACAGGAAGAGAGAAAGAAGAGGAACACAGTTGTTGTTTTGTGGCATGTTTGGGCATAACTTTGAAACTCAGTGAGGTTGGCATGGATGAGTGAACAATGTGAAGTGCCAAGCTGGATTTTTTTCCCTGTTTGTTGGCAAAATGAGAATCACTGGAATTACTGTTTAGGTGAAAGTGAAGCTTTGCTGAGGCTTGTTGTTGTTGCTATGATGAAACCAGTGGGTGTGTTTGTTTTGATTCAGTGCCTGAAAAAGCTTTTCACTGCTGGAGTATCAGAACAGAGCAGGGAAAAAACTAAAATTGAAAATCATTTCCTCATTTGTTTTAGATAAGAGTATAACATACTGATAGTGCCTATGCTCTCTTTGGTCGAGCTTGTTCTCTTTTGAATTATACAATCCAGACCTGAAGTACTTGGACAGTTACATTTTCTGAGTCTCAGCTTTAATTTGAGCAGGTTTACATTAATATAGAAAGAACTGTGTTTATAGCCCTTTTAACAAATAGTGCCCAAAGTTTAGGGGTTGAAAGTAAGTGGACAGATAAACACAAAGTCAAAGGAACTCAGTATAATTATATATTTTATGTACAATTATTTGCAGTCAACAACTGCCTGAAGTCTTCAACTCATAGACACCATGTCATGACACCTTCACTGCAGCCACCTTCAGCTCTTCCTTGTTGTGGGCTTTCTCCACCTTTAATCTGGTCTTCACCTAGTGGAATGCAGTTTTTCATTTGGCTTGGCCTGCTGAATGATGAAATGTCATGTCAGTAAGTTTTGATGCGTTTGACTGAATCTGAACAGCCTGAGGTAAAATATGCACACTGAATATACAGCAAAACACTTTACATGCAGTGTGTGAGCAGTTAGGAATTAAACGAGAGCCCCCACTGTCACAGATGGAGCAGCAAATGTGTAACTCTATGCCGAACTATGGACAGTAAGTCCAAATACCAGCAGATGTCATAATGTTCAGCAGCAGGGAACATTATATAGGTTCTAGTATATACACTTATGTGATCCAGTGTCACAGTGATAAGTTCTTGAGCAATAACCTATTTAAGTTAGAACATGGAGTTATTTAAGGAGGAGGTGATGGCCTAGTTGGACACCCGGGGAGATATATAATATGTCTCTAAGGGGACATATAGTAGGAACACACACATCCAGACTCTTAATGGACTTACTTTGACTGCATGTTATGCAGAGAGAATATGAATGTCTGTAAATCAGCTGCTAACACATTTGGAGGTTAGGATGAAAGCTGCATCACACAGCCCACTCACTGTAGGAACATTAGGCCAGAGGACTTATCTCCAGTGATACTGCTGCAAGTAAACAGTACAGTCACACAGGCAAGGATGAGCAAGAAAACACTGAAGCAACCTTTACACAAAGAACTTTTTTTCAGTGCTCAAATTCTGCTACTTGAATACTAAGATGTTTATTTTGAAGACAAAATATTCTTCAGATAACACTCATTTGGATGCCTCTCTGTTTTGCAAGTGCCCTGTAGTTTAAACGATGATCTCTCCTCAAGCTCGGATATGGGACGTGAAGAAGATCAGATCATTCTTTCTCATAGATGAGCAGCTCGGTATTTTTATCCAGTATTCATTTATATGATTTAATGATGCTAAATGTAAGTTTTCTCTGCCACTGAACATGGTTTCTTGCCAGGAGCAGGTGTCGGTGGTGATAATGGTCACTTGCTTTTGGCATTGTTGCATTTACAAGACAAGAGGTTAGAAAACGCCTTCTGGGAAGCACTGCTTCTTCATCCTCTCATGGTGAACTGAGGGCAGACTGGACGCTACAGTGACTCACTATTGCAAAGTAGTATTACGAGAGGGGACAGGCTGGAAGGAGTTGGTTGACATGCTAAGTGTAGTAGAAGAAGTGAAAGAAATAGAAGCAGAAGAAGAGTTTAAAACTTGTAGTGTCTGCATTGCATTTTGTTTTTTCCCCATTTTGTGCAGAACTGCAAAACTGGCCATCATAACAAAGACCAAGGCTGAGGCCTTGTGTTTCTAATGTAACAAAAAAGGGAATACTAAATCATATCCAGCTACACATACAAAGCTTTTCAATAGTCCTGTTTTCTTAAAAAAAACTTGGGAGATAAACTAGTGGTCAGAAATAGTAGCACTCAAAAGGTGGAGGAAAAAAAAAACAGATTTAAATATTAGATTGTCACTTAAGGGATGAAATCAAGATCAGCTTCCACTCCACAATTGGATAAATCAACAAGTCTTCACAACTGAAAAGGTTTCACATTAGAACAAACTGTTCTAATGTCTTTTGTTTTTCTCATACTCTCATGTGGTCAAACCTGTGAAAAAACAGTAACTTGTGAGGTACATTGTATTGACTGTATTGATGTTGCCTGAGCAAGTAGCAGAATGAGGGGGATATACAAAAGAGTATTGACAACCACAGATTTAGGTCACAGTTTGAGACTTGACTGACTGATGTCTGTCCTAGTCAGTTGTCATTGTTCTCTGTTTTTGGCCCTCTAAGCATTCAACAGGCAAACAAATGGTGCCACTGAAGCTTGTTTTCCTGGTTTTCCATCCCTAGACTCTTGACCGGACCCCTAGACCAGGGCCAAGGTCACAACCTTTTGTTCCAGGACATTTTTTGCCCTGTCTTTTCACCCACTCTGGTACACACATACACACACCCTGCAGAGATGTACTTGATATCTAAAAAGCCTGAATAATACACAGGAACACACAGCAACTTCTTTTCTTAAACTCAGTGATTTGTGACTTAATGTGATTAAAATTTTCCACAGTCTTAAACAAGAGGAATTATATTTGCAGCCCTATGAGTGACCATACCAGGTCATCCTGACAGGGGATTTAACAGCTCTTATCCCCTAATGTTGTTACGTCACCTCGAAGGCCCTCTGTTAACTTGCTCAGCAGAGCCTTGATCATACTCACTGCTCTGTTCATGCTGTTTGAATGAATGCCTGTAATTTGGGGGGCAGTTACATTCATGTTTCATTGTTCATTATGTCAGCCTTTGCATTTTAATGGGTCTACAAAAGGGGACTTGTGTATTTAAGGTGATATCCAGACTCCTTTTTCCACATCACTGATCAGCAGCCTTGTCAGAATATGCTCTTTTTAACTGGTGTATATTTTAAGGTGATATTCATGGTATCCTTCATAGATATCTGGAGGAATAGCTTTGAAGGATTTTACCATTGTGATAATGTATGTCCTGAAATCCTGCAAATTTTTATTCTGACCATTTAATTTAGAACAATTTTATGCACAAAGAGCACTGATCTGGACGATGAAGGTGGAAAACTGTTTATTTTTTATTTTTTCCCCACATGATTGTTCCAGTGTCCTGTTTGATTTAATGGAGAGGTGTTATTCCCTACTGTTTGTCCCTTAGGCTCATCGGGATTATTGTCAGTCTGTTGGTTTCAGTTGTGAACACGTAAATGTTTTTTTTTTTTAATTTAATTGTTTTAAAGAATTGAAACTGGGGATTTTGTGGTTATATGGGGCTTCTCTAAAACATCATGCCAGGTTTACTGACATTCTAACAATGAATAACAAATGAATTACGGGGACTTTTTAAGCATTTAGAAGTACTAGACAAACATTTAAGAAATTATTCATAACACACTATCATGTAGTGGTAAGCAGATATAAGTGTTTATTAATGTATTTATAAACACCTGTAACTCCTCCTGTGGGCAGCTATAAGTGGAGAGGGAAAGTGAAAGTGGTCTCAGAGATTTGGACCCCAGTTTATGTAAATGTTAAATAGGGAGCTATTCAAATATAAACTGCTAGTACAAAACACTAGGATGTCTTAATAAGACTTTAAGATTTTGAATAAGAATTGCCATGCACTTGTTTTTTGTTTATGAACACTAAGTGCAAAAGGGCTCTGTGAAGGGGAGTGTGAGGTTGTGGTAATTAATCATTATATGTCATCTTTCCATATCATTTATTCATTCACACTTTACAGACACCTACACATAAAGATGTACACAGAGAACATTTTCACTGTTACACACACACACACACACACACACACACACACACACACACACACACACACACACACAGTTATTATGTTATTTTGGGGACAACCAAAAACCCGGTTAAAAACAAATGAAATCCCTGAAGCTGAAGCTCTAATAATGTCATTTCATCATAAAAGTCAGGCCCAAAATTAAAGTTAATAAACTCTGCTTCACTAACATAAGAAGTGTTTATTTCTAGTTCTGACCCTTTTTTTTTTTTTTTAATAAAACTCCAAAGGCTTTTAATTCAATTTAGGTGCGTATTATTTGTTTAAGACATGTTAAATACAGAGAGTATTTACACACGAATTGCTCTAAGTTGACTTCAGTTTATGCGACTCTTGACTACTCTCCAGGATCCTGTCTCCTCTAAATGGGGGAATAAAAGTAATGAAAATGTCAGTACCATAAAGTGGCGGTCCTTCGCGCCGCCAGAATCGGAAGATTTTGAGGGAAGAGTGACAGCTCTTTGTTGGTGAATAGAAATCACTGGCGATGGAGAGGGAGAGAGAGACTGACAGAGAGTGAGAGGAGAGAGAGAGAGAGAGAGAGAGAGAGAGAGGGAGAGGGGAACTCCTCCTACCAAATTATTCAGACTGGGCAGGCTTTGTTCCCTTCACAAATAGGACACGGTTCTCAAATCCAGGCAGTCCCAACCTGACCTCCAAGCACCAAGGAACCCCTGACTGGGAAATCGGGAGAGAGAAATCACCAGAAAGAAACAACAAAAAACTCTGTGTCATTATTTTTGGCGAGTGTTCACACTGTAGCCCCCCTCCCCTCCTCCCTCCCCACCACCACCACCACTTCCACACCGGTTTGTCGCATCATTTGGACTATTTTTTTTTTTTTTCTGGAGGAGAGACATTCCCGGGAAGAAGGAAAAAAGCTGGTGCACCACCACCACCACTCCTCCTGTCCCACTCATGTTGTAGTTTCTTCGTTTTTTTTTTTTTTTTTTACTTCTTTTCTTCCAGTTGCCTTTGCACTCTGTCGAGGAGGTGATCTGAATCTCTGGGGTTGTGCTGTTGTTTGTGTGTGCCTCTCTCAGAGCCTCAGAGCCCACTTGGATGCGCTGAGAGAGCGGGGCGCAGCGCTGCAGTACAGTATATGGAAGTTGTGGGCTGCAAGACAGAGGCAGGCAGTTGCACGTTGCGTCCAGGACCGGGAGCCATGCTTTTCCACGGGATCTCCGGGGATCACATCCAAGGGATCATGGAGGAGATGGAGAGGAGGTCGAAAACGGAGTCGCGCCTGGCGAAGGGCATGCAACTCAACGGGAGAGAGTCGGTAAGAGCCAGGTCGACCTGTGTTTGAATTCATGACGTTAAAGCTCGTTTTTAACCCTCGTCGCTGCATTAGACGACGACTGCGGCGCCTTTTTAACGTGCAGGAAAATGTGCAGTTGTTTGGGGGTAAGTAGGAGACTGGTGAGGAGGATTTCAGTTACTTCTTTCTGGTCAATTCTTATAAAAAATGTTTGAGTCTAAATCTCTGCAAAAAGCCCTTTTTTTGTTGCATAGTGAGTTTAAATGTCCTATCATTTCAATAGCTGCTCAATTACCTGCACGAAATAATTTCTACAATCATGAAGTAGCTGCAACTTTGCATCCAGTTGTCTAAATATATTTGAAACACACTTTATTCCTCGTGTTATCAAATTAAACCTTGTACATTAGAGCAGTAATATTTTGTTTTCTGTCTGCAAATTTAACAATTGTAGTTGCAATTATATATCTACAAAAAACCTGACAAAAACACGAGGAGTTATTATTATTATTATTATTGTTACTGTTATCAATATACCTTCAATTGTACTTTTTGCTTTTAACTGGATTTTTTTTTTTACACGTTTTCGAATATATTCAGTATTTTAAATATTTGTTTGTGAATTTGCTGTTTGCTTTGAGCTTCATGTCAACAAAGAACAGAGAGATTAAAGTAATAAAACGTTAGGGTAGCAGAACAAATGTCTTTCATTCTCCTCGATATTTGATTACTTTTAGAAACACAGTTGTTCCGAAGACAGTGTTTATTCCTCCAGTGGGGCCTATGAGAACATGAAACTCGCATTTGTCAAGTGTTCTTCAAAGGGCCTTACCGAAGTTTTATTTCATGCCCAGAAAGCTGCTAAAGGCTTATTTGTTGCTGTTTTTTTTTGTTTTGTTTTGTTTTTTGCACAATGTACGTTTCAGTCAGTCTCTCGAAGAAAGCAGTTGCCATGAGCTTTCTCCTCTCTCTCTCTCTCTCTCTCTCTCTCTCTCTCTGTGAACGCAGACCATGCCTTCTATGAGCCCGGAGAAGCCTGCTCTGTGCGCCGGCTGTGGCGGCAAGATTTCGGATAGATACTACCTCCTGGCCGTGGACAAACAGTGGCACCTGCGGTGTCTCAAATGCTGTGAATGTAAACTAGCGCTGGAGTCGGAGCTTACGTGTTTTGCCAAGGATGGGAGTATCTATTGCAAAGAGGATTACTACAGGTAAGAAAAATTAAGGTTAGCAATTCACGCTATTTTACCTTTTGGTCTTAAAAAAAAAAAAAAAAAAAAAAATCACTGTGCCACGCGTACACGCACGCACGCGCGTACACTCACTCACACATGCACGTAAGGGTCCATTAATGCTCCTGGCTTTGTAGAAAAATGTATTTCAGACTCTTATGTGAACAAATTGTTTACTTTTAACAAAAGAAAATATAGTTATCTGCATTACAGTGACACTGATTCAACAGGCTGTGGCTGTTCACCTGGAATTATGTCCAAGCCTTTTGAATCATAACGTCCTCCCAGGGGCCCTGGACGGCGTTAATTGGGAATAAGTTATGTTATGAAATTGTATTTTTATTCGTCTGTGGCTCAGATGTAATAGCTTCTATAGCTCTGAGTGTAATATAAACTACATCAACTTAATGTATGAGTCACTCTCTCAGAAACAAAGGAGCAGGCCTGCACCATTATACAGTTACTGCTGTTTTCGTTTATAAGTAACCTTCCTTAGTGGCTTTTGTCAGCAGCGTGTACGGTGGCCCGGCGTGCCCTAAAATAAGTGCTGAAAAAAATATTTAGTGGGTCAGACGTTATCCAACATTTTAACATACATTAATTTAGCCAGACAGCCATGCATAGGCCAGAATGCTATTTATAATGCATAACAGTAGTGAAATAATCCACGAGAGGAAAAATGTTAAATCTCTAGGCGAAATTTGTTAGCTGTCTCACCTTTCTAATAGCACAGTTCAGCCTTTAGCCTACATGTCGCCTTTTGTGCTCAGTGTTAAATAGGCTGGTTTAGTAGTTGTAGTTTTTGTCACTGAGGCTGTAGAGAGTTCAGTTACTTATTAAAGAGAGAAAATATTTGTCCACATACAAATATTTTCACACTAAACAAAATGTGGCCTATGGGCTAGCCGTCACTCAGTCGTAGGCCAGATGTGGCCATTACAGAATGTGATCTCAGTGTGTTGGCTTGTTACAGCAGACCCACACACCGGGACGTTGTGTCAGAAACGCAAATTCCTTTGTCAGTGAAATGCACCAGAAGAGCATATGAGCCAAAAAAAAAGAAAAAAAAGAAACCCAGTTAGCCTACTTGCCAGTGCAGATCTTTTTTTTTTTAGTAAACTTGCCCCGAACTTCTGTGGTTGTGTTTGTCCCATTTGGTCTCTATGTATGAGGAGTCCTGACGATTTGTCTGTTCCAGAAGGTTCTCCGTGCAGAGGTGCGCGCGCTGCCACCTCGGGATATCGGCCTCGGAGATGGTGATGCGAGCTCGCGACTCCGTGTACCACCTGAGCTGCTTCACGTGCACCACTTGCAACAAGACGCTGACCACGGGCGACCACTTCGGCATGAAGGACAGCCTGGTGTACTGCCGGCTCCACTTCGAGACGCTGGTGCAGGGACCGGAATACCACCCCCAGCTCAACTTTGCCGAGCTGGCAGCCAAGGGCGGCGGCCTCACCTTACCTTACTTCAACGGCACCGGTACGGCACAGAAGGGAAGGCCGCGCAAGAGGAAGAGCCCGGCTATGGGGATAGATATACCCAGCTATAACACAGGTGAGCCAGCATGCTGCTCAGAGCGGGGCCTCACACCGAGGCAAGAACATACAAACCTACATATTAGACAAACATATTAGAAAATAATCAGTAAATAGTCATACTTACACTAAGGTTCTCGTTGTTAATTAAGGTGCAAAAGTAGCTTCTAACTGTTTCTCCTACATTCTCCTGTATGGGCAGGCCCAGCATTGGAGGACGGTGAAACCTGACGCACCGAACTTTTTTATTTATTTTATTTTATTTTTTACCAAACTGTACTCACGTCTAGAAAATAACATTCGTTAATTAATGCTAATGAAACATTTAACCAGTCTTCATGTAGGTTAAATCCCCGTGGAACACATTGAAAGACCCCCCAGTTGTCCCTGGACCCTAGTTTGGGAACCTTCTGGTACATTTATATATTTATGCACTGAAATCTACACGGTGCCCGGACTTTATATCGTCGTATCCATTTAATTGTGCTTTTTTTTCTAGGGGGGGCAATTAAGGTTACGTCTAATCGCTGTTATAAATAAATAAATGGATTTTTTTTCAATTATTAAAAAAAAAAAAAAATCTGGGTAGATTTTTGTTTTCCAATTCGCGCTTTAATCCAGACGGTCCCTTAATTCTCCAGCTGTAGCAGCCCACCTTACATGCGTTACATTAATACACGTGTCCTGTAGGTTATGCAAATACAGGTGAACGACCGCAGCCGTGGGCTAATTGATCGGCAGCTTTCTGTACGCGCGTCTTGAACGCAGTGTTTCCGTGCGTGAAACTGTGCACGGAGAGTGATCGAAATTTGACCTCGCCGTCAACCCGTTCATCGACTTCTGCAACTGAGACCAATTTAGGCCAAAAATAAGTGCGTGGAATGGGTGTGAATGGTGTAAATGTAGTGAAGGACTGTTGCGTAAAAACCGCAGCCAAATTAAGGCCAAAATCATATCATGTTTAGAGTGTTTGACCTTTGCGGGAAGAACAAAAAAAAAAACAAACAAAAAAAAAACAGCCGCGGCAGTGTACGTTAAGCTGATGTTCAATGTAAGTTTCACCTAAAATCTTGTATTGAATCGCTGGATGTTATAACCCCCCCTCCTCCCCCGCAGCGTCCCCATTTTGTTGTCGCTTTCTGCGAATTAGTGCGCGGTTGAGAAAGTTTGTCATTGTGCGCCAAGTTTCCTCTGTTCCTGGTGAATAGGGAGGAATAAGGGTAATCTGCGCGTTAATTGTTCTTCGTTAATTGGAGGTGACGTTGGAATCCCTGGCCTCCTGTGCGGCGGTCAGCACAGTTCTCAGGGACACAGCAGCGCCGTGCAGAGGGGCCTGCTGCAGGGAGAGGCCAGGGGCTGAAAACACAACACTGTACAGTCACACTGCGCTCCGGCTGAAAGGGCTTTTGGTTTGTTATTCGTAAACACAATTCCAAGAGATTATGCAAATCCTAAAGTTCTCATGGATCCCTTGAAAGGTTCTGTAAGCTTTGTTTTTTTTTTTTTTTTAAAGTGGGACAATATGATTACTTAAACAAAGCGTTTAAGTGTAATGCAGCCACAACAGGTAAAAAAAAAACAAAACCTATTGTAATAGAGAAAGACATAAAATCATAAAATACAGGGAGACGATGTCCCTATGAACTCATTATCAAGTACCACAGACACAGTAAAGGCCCCACTGGGAATATTATATTTTTCATTTGAGATATTTATATAGAATAGAATATAATACTTCTTTTTTTTTATTTAAAAGGATGCTCATTGTCTTTTTATGCTTAAGCGACAATCCTTGTTTCCTTTTTGAAACATTAAATGTTTTAATTATATGATGAATTTGTGACCAACTTACCACTTTGAAAAACAGCACAGAAATTTAACATTAAAAAAAACTATGGAAAACAAAACAAAAAACAAACAAACAAACAATTAATTAATGAATTTAGGGACCAACTGAAAGATTTTGTCCTGATATTGTCTCTCATCGAAAGGGCTTTTTGTTCCCCCCCCCTTGTTGTGCTATAATATCACAAACACAGCTATAATACCTTTCTCTGTTCACGTTAATGTATCGTTCTGCAGATCAGGAGGCTCATATTCATGACAAATAGGACGAGGTGTAGTTCAAGGTTTTGTTTCTGCTTTAGCGAGCATGTTCATGTTTGTTTTCACCAGGGAAAGGTGTGGGTCTACTGAGTATTCCACACCACTCTGTAAAGTTTGGTCTTGTTTGGATATAGAGACCCCTAGTGGGTAATACCTAGTGAAACACAATCCAGTGAAAGCTGGAACAGATGAGCATAGATGTCCATGTCTGTCATATTAATGTTGTTTTTTTATCAGTGTCACAAGTCTCATATAACAAAAACATAATTTACACCATAACAAGTACCATAATATAACAGCACACATGTAAAACATGTGTCCCATAGTTCATGAAATCTGCCATGTTCAAAGTGATTTGTGATTTAACCCAATAATTCATTTGAGGGAAAACAGTTTGCTCTGCATCCTTATGATGACGTGTTGATATAATTCATTTGATATTTAATCAGCCACAAAGAACAACAACTGGTCATGATTTTGGTTTCAGGGAGACAAGAAAAATGGCTACAGCACAGTACTTATTGGACAATGGAATTTTGTTTGTCGTAATAGCAGAGAACTGTGCGAATCATTTAAAAAAAAATACAATAGTGAAATAGTGGGTTTGGATTTTATTTTTCAATGCTGTGATAGAGATTTCAGCAGCACTGCTGCCATGCTTGCTTTTAATTTAGTGGATCCATTTTTGCACATCACCATCTTTAAGTATTTTACACACTAAGCTATTGACAAATGAGGCCCATTAGGCCTGTTAGTCTTTGCAAACACAAGCAGAAATAATTTTGCCCAGTCCCAGTGTAAAAATGTTAAAATACATCACTTTGCTTTTTTTTTTTGAACTCTCCAAGCACAGTTTATATTACCTCCAATGTGTTACGCAGACGAAGAGAGCTAAAAAGATTTTCAGTTTGTTGACTGCCACTGATTCACATATTCTAATTACGTAAAATAAGTATACAAAACTTTCACAGTATTTACCATGATGACAGCCCTAGGAAAATGTATGAACTTTCTGAAGTTCATATACTGTGTGACAGCCTTGAGTTTCTCTATCTCTTTCTCTGTGCAAACTCTGACCACGTAACAAAATGTTTAGTTTAATACCGAGCCCTCAAACATTTTATTAGTTACTTGTGCAAATCATTTTATTGAGCAGCTTCTTGATTTCAGACACATTATTCCTACGGTAGTGAAGTGATTTGCTTTAAATGAAGCTGTTCTCCAGAAAATCCTCAGCTGTCTCCAGAAAATTCTTGAGTGAAGTGAAAATGAATTTGCAAACAGAAGTTTAAAGAAAACTAAAACGTTTGCTGAGCTAAAACATTTTTAAGCTGTCGTCCTTTCGGACTGTGAGTCACCCCTGAGTTCTGCTCTATGCCCTCTCAGGCTGCAACGAGAATGACGCCGATCACTTGGACCGGGACCAGCAGGCCTACCCTCCAACGCAGAAGACCAAACGCATGCGGACCTCCTTCAAACACCATCAGCTGCGGACAATGAAATCCTACTTTGCCATCAACCACAACCCCGATGCCAAGGACTTAAAGCAGCTGGCCCAGAAAACAGGCCTCACTAAGAGAGTTCTACAGGTAAGCAGAGAGCCATTCTTCTTACTGATCTGATCACCCCATATCTGTGTCTGCACCCCACTCCTCCTCCATGTCCCTCCCATCTCACACCAAAATGATCATTGAAGTCATCTTTTTTGTTTTTGTTCGTTTGGTTGGTCCATTTAGTCATTAGATGTATATCCAGGGGTTTCTTATCAGAAAGTTTGTAGATATCTTAAATGACTTTTTTTTTTTTTTTTTGGGAAAGAAAAGAGTGAAAGTAGTTCTTAAGCGCAGGAATTTAAGTTTAAAACTGTTGCTAATATTATTAATAACGAGAGTGCACATGCCCTTTTTATCTGTTGACCAGAAAAGGGTGTAATTTTAGCTTTCACAGATAAAAGTTTTAAAAGGATAGGATTATTGTTTTGATTTGCTATTCAAATCCACATTTTTGCATTCAGTCTTCAGGAGCTAACTGGTTCATTGTTATCTGCCCCTTTAGCTCAAAATACTGTCTGACAATTGCCATTTAAATATTTATATATTCATACATACATATATAAGGCAAGGGCAACTTGATACAGTGATAGCTGTGATTACGTGATATGTAAACTACTGTACAAATGATTCTTTTTTAAAAAAAATTTATCTTACTTAAACACAAAAAGTAAAAGCCACATTGGGATTGGTTTGCAGGTTTGGTTCCAAAACGCAAGAGCCAAATTCAGAAGGAACGTTTTGCGACAGGAGAATGGAGGTGTTGATAAGGCTGATGGCACCTCACTCCCTCCACCCTCATCCGACAGTGGGGCCCTGACCCCCCCCTCCAGCGCGGCCACACTAACAGACCTGACAAACCCCTCTATCACTGTAGTGACCTCCGTCACCTCTAGTTTGGACAGCCATGATTCGGGGAGCCCTTCGCAAACTACCTTGACAAACCTTTTCTAACAAGCTATCTCTAGCAGACTGATTTTTTTTTTTTTTATCTGATTTTTATTTTTGTTTTGTTTTTTTTTTGTTTTTTTTTTTTTTAGTTTTATTTTATTTTCTTTCCTCAATTTACATTTTATTTTTTTAAGTGACACCTTTAAATCAACCAGAGACAGCTCCTTGGAACTGAAAGTGCTGTACTGTGTACACAAACAAGAACAACAAGAGCAAGAACAGCAGTGACCACATTAAAACACAAGGAAATCATTTTAATGTGTAGCATTTGAAACCGCATGGCAGCCGTGTCTGTAGTTGACTTATGCAGAAACTGATTTTGGACAGGACACTTTGAAGTTGAAGGCATTAGAAAATTGTCATGTATTCCATGGTTTATTGGAGAAAAAAAAAAAACTAAACTTGAAGCTTGTCTGGAAAAATAGTTTTACTTGATTTGACTTGATTTGTACATTTGTATTGAATTATGATAAAATGAGCCCTCCCTAATTTATGGTTAATTGGTAAATTTTTAAAATAATATGAATATTTTGCCCTCAGAAACCTGTATATGTATGCACTGTGTTCGCACTATCCAATTTAAATCTTTTTTTTTTTTCTGTTTTGGAATAATTTGGGAAATAAACTTGTAGAATGTTCTGTATATGGGTAACTCCAGAAAACAGGCTTTAATTATTTCCGAATGTTTCAGTCTTTAAGACTGAGTTGGATGGAATCAGACATTGGGATATCTCACAGAGCTACATGTAGAACGTCTAAATTGCATTAGAAGCACCTAACCATTGCAGCTTATATGGCAGGTAGATGCTGAAACCACACACACGTTTTTGTCTTGATTCACAACTCTACTGTGATTAAGAGAAAAAAAAAGCAAATCCCACAATCTGTACAGTGGTAACTGTTCAACATGTAATGCAGTCACATTGGTAGACATTGCTCAAACACTAGAAATCAGCACGAGAAATTGAGATTGGAGAGCAGTTAATGGGCACTGTTGTAATCGACTGTTTCCATGACAGAGCACTTTTTTCCCGATTTGTTGGACTCATAGATTAACTGTAGTCAAATGGATAAGTCCTAGTTAACATATCCATAGATCCACAGCTAAACTCAATTGCACAGTGACAATATACTGCCCAGTGAAAAGTGCATTATTGTTTTTATCATGTTGCTCAGGGTAACAATGTGATTTTCAAAAAGGGAAAAAGGAGCAGGGGTGAGAAATTAAGTGGCTGCGACGTTGCAGACTAGATTTGTCGAGCTGACATGAACATTCAAATGACCTCAGATGGGTGGAGTCGTAAGAGGCAGCCAGTGGGAAATCATTGTCCATATGTTCTCTTTTTTGGCCATATTTATACTTTCTTTAATGACACTTGCCACTGAACAGACCAAAAACATGTTTCTTCTGGCTGAAAGATAGAGAGAAAAGAAAGAAAGAGCAAATCTTCAGTGGAGTTGATACATTTCATTGTGAGCGTCACAGTTTGTTCTATTGTAGAACAAAGTGGTACTCTAGATCTACTTAATGAAGTAGATGCCTAACTCAGTTCTACTATGTGCCTTATGCTATAACTTGGGAGAAAGTTTGTGAAATTCAGGATATATGTGTTCTTTGTTAACTGATTCACATCCTTTTGACGCCTCACTAGTTTTGTACTGTTTTGCATCTTATTTCCGAAGATCTTTTTATGGTGTATCCTGTTAAAAAGGGGGCAGCGATGTCATAGAAAGCATTTGTGCACTCTTTCAGATATAGTTGGTTAATCCAAGAACCTTATATATTGATCTTCGTGTTAATAGTTGAGTACAGTAAGTGTTCTATCAAGATTGTCCATGTTTCCCTGTTTCTTGATAAAGATGGTGTATAGAAACTATTTCCCCTTAAATATTTATGGACCAAACGGTTGTTATATATCTTATTAAATTTGTGTGAATAAAAATACTTTGCTTTAAATGGGTTTTATTTTTCATTACACTTGCCATTTTTGTGTTCTTTCTTGAATACGATTTTTGTTTTATCACATCAACAAATGAGAAAGCATTCAGTTATTGATGACCAGTTAAACGTCCTCATTTTTGCCTCCATTTTTAATTTCTATTTCCTATTTTATGATGTTTATGGTTTTTAACGTAATGCCCCATGGATTTGCATCTAAACCCTGCAGTCAAAAATATGAAATTGCTTTTTAATGCATGAACATGGCTTTAAAATTTAGATCAAAGGAATGCTGCAAAGCATATATTGATATATATCTATATACATATACAGTATATATTTATGCATAACATATTGATAAACCTAAAATGAAGTAAGAGTAAATGCAGACCCCGTAAAGCCAGGTTGCTCTGTAGTTAATATATTCTTACTCTATCGTTTCTTTCAGGGAGAACAAATCTTGGGGCATTACAGCCATACATCCCGACGTTTGAAAATTCCCTAAAGTATTAACAGAAGGGGAAAACTTTGATGGGAATTCCTCACCATTGAAGACAAAGACAATATTAGGATAAGATGATAGCAAATTGAGAACAAATAAACAACCATCATAAAACCTGTTTCAGTTGCAAATGTACAACAGATGATTTAAAAAAAAAAAAAAAAAGAACAAAAGTTTGTCATGAATGTTTGAATCCATCAACGGAGGAGACCCCACAATGTATGAAATTTATGATATCAATGTAAAAAAAAAAAATCAAAATAAAAAAATTCTGTATTGGAATGGTAAATGCACAAAAATGATAATAAAATGTATTGTAACATAGTACAGCAAAAAAAATCACAGAAAGACAAAGGATGTGATTAAGATAGCAGGCATCCATCATGACAAGAGTGTGAAACAGAGACGTATGGATGTTACAGATATGAACACACACACACACACACACACACACTACACACAACCCTTTTCCCACTGCCTTGCTCCTATGTAAGCACAATATGTACATTCCCACAATCCTTGTTGTCCACTATACACACTATTACACACACAAAGACAAATGCACACACGCGCTGCTGCCCCCGTGCACCCCACCCAAGAATCAGCTTGCTAAATAGAAGTTTTCTTTTGTCACAAGTGTCATTTCATAAAAACATGGCCTCCTTGAAACTCGGCAGCAGGATGCCCATCAAATATGATGAGTGTATGAAGGGGACTGCAGAGCTGGAGCTTTGCCATCTGGCTGTACCGAGGGAAGGAAGTGAAAAAAACAAAGCAGATAAAGAAGAGATTCTCATTTTGCATGCGCCTCATCATCTTGTTAACATTTTCCTTGAGATGTATATTATTTCCTTTGATTCACTGTATGATTCATTGTCAGCTGCAAAATAAAACATATGAAAATGATGTCCCTGATGCCCACAGAATACTTCACAGTGGAACAAAAAAAAAAAAAAAAAAAAAAAAAACAACCAACAAAACAAAACAAATGTCATTGTGAAGACATGGACAGTACTGCTTCAAGCTTATTTGTTCTTGACATTCAGCTTGCTGTAGAGGGTAAAATGTTATTGGCTTCTTATCACATTATTGTGGATATTTGTAAAAGCAGTATCTCTTGTGCATGTCATAGCATTCCTAAACACTTGGTCTCACCTGCTCCTATAGATTGTATGAAGTCTGGCATTTTTCACTATTTATAGTATATGGTAATTTTTTTTTTTTCTTAGTTCAATTTAAAACTCCGAAAGTGATTTAAAAGTATAATCACACATCTGCACACATAAATGTTTTTGTAATAAAGGTTAAAAAAAAAACCCCAAAAACAATCAAGCAACATTTTATTTACCAGTTTGAGTCATATCTGAAATATGTAGCAAAATGTTGTTACATATTAAAATGACTGTTACTCACAAACTGTTATATAGACATGAACACAGTTTCGGTGTACTCACTAATTACTTAGTATGAATGCTATGTATGCGATGTAAAGAAGGCGTGTTGTGGAAGGAGAAAAAAGAGAAAGAAAGAGGAGGAGGGGGGAGAGAGGGAGAGGGGAGAGAGAGAGACTAAAGCCACATGGGGACCAGTAAACAGGCTGGTGTTGAATTCCAACAATGTGGGAAACAGCAAACACTTCAGTCAGTCCAAGAGGAAACCTCAGTCGCTGGGGTGCCTGCGCGCTGTGGCAGCAGGGCTGTGTTCCCCGGGTCTGACGAGAGGACGGTGGGTGGGTTGACACCACAGAGCTACAGGAAGCGGGGCTGGAGAGGAAACACAAACAAACACAGCCAGCCCTGCTCAGTTCTGGAGCTGCGGGATGAAATTTCTGGACAACGTCATCGCCCCGTGTTGACAAGAATTTCAGGGGTTTGCTGTTGGGCTGTTGGTGACTGGAATGCATCCTATTGCAACATTAGTATGTGCATGTATGTGTGTATTTGTATAAGCAATGCCTGATCCACCACCTTCTAGCCAATAGGATTGCTTCACCCTATTCCGGGCATTTCTAAAGATATATTAACCGATGTGAAGAATGAAAAAATAGAGAGGGCTGGATGATGTTCCCTTGTGACTACACTGCATTCAAGCATTTGAACACCACATGTATCTTTGGTCCATTAGCTCACAAAACCATGATATCCAGCCGTTACAACCTATTTTCACCCTCTGATCCATACTTTTGCATTAATCAGTGTAAAAAGATCAGTACAATGTTGTCTGTGCGTGCAGAGACCTCAACAAGTAAGAAAGGAGGGCCTCTGCCAACTGACATCCTCCTCCCCCCTCATGTCTTCTGCCTGTTCAATGACAGCCTCTGTGTGCTATGACTGTGCAAAAACAATGCAGACAATGCTTCATGTTTGCTGTCACACAAGCAGTTTGTTCATAAAGATTTAATGCTCTGATTTATGTGACACTGTGCTTTACCATTTCAACTCAACTCCCCAAGTAAAAGTTGGCCAGTAACTAAAAATATACCCCAATGCATTTATAGACGACACACACGTGGGTGTGAATATAATTCAAGACACAGCTTTAAAAAAATGTGAACACAGACACACAGTTTTCAGTTCTTCAAGTGTGTAGTCAAAAGTAGAGTAGACTGATAGGTGCTTGATGTGGTTTGAGGCCACCAAAGGGACCTTAAATTTAGCTGCAAAGAAACCAGCCACGTTACTGCAGAAATACAAATTTCCACTGGTTAGGCCTTTGCTGAAGACCCATGCAATCAAATAGGTTTGTGTTCCAGATGCTTTCTGTTTCTCAGGGTCAGGTTTTTACAAAACTGCTCAAAGCTGTGACATTTGCAAGGGCGGTTTGCTATTTGGTCAGTTCTGCCTCAAAAACGTGTTACTCATAAAGGTCAACTGAGAAACCAAGTACAAGTATAAACACTACACTCTGCCTGTCATAACAAAAAAATATTAGAGGACATCTTCAGTGTCCATTTATCATGTGGACATTAGATTTGGCACCATGGTAACTACAGAAACCAAACCAGCAAAACATTCAAATCAACACTGTCCAACACCATCAAAGTTATTCTCAGCAATCTGGGTACAAAGCAACAAGTGTGTAGTTATTTTCAAGATAACAAAGTTGTATTAACTGTGGTTGGCAACACCTAACTCACACTGCCTTTGACAACTAAAGGGAGAATGAGTTCCTGTCTGAGTGATCTGTAAACTCTAGGAAAGTGTGTCTCTGCAAGGACACACACACATACACGGTTATACATCATGCACACACAGTGACAGGTGACAGTGTCAAAACAAAGCATGGAATGATCACTGAGGCAAAGGCCACGCCTGCAGTTTACATGTTTCTCTGATAGTGTTTTTTTCTACTGTCACTGCTTGTGTGGGTATGTGTGTGTGTGTGTGAGAGTGTGCGCACATGTGTGATATTCTGCCAGTTCCACCTCAGTTCCATCCTCTCATTGCTAGGCACCTATTTAACCTGACCTCGCACACCCATCGCCCTGCTAACACAAATACACACCGGCACCAGGACACACACAAACACAGACACACACATAGGCAGATGTCAGAGGGGTGATGATGTGAATGAGACACAGCTCAACTGCTATGCGTGTGTGTGTATTTTATACATGTGCGAGTGTGTGTGTGTGTGTGTGTGTGCGTGTGACGGAGGACTGCCCCTCTGGTTGATGCAGAGCAGGTGGAGAGATCCACAGTGCTGGGTGTTTGCCAAGAGATGGAATACGCTAACAAATACATTTATGCACATGCAGGTCCACATGCACACACTTTCACCAAAACACAAATACAGACACACAACAGCAGCCAGTGAAAAATAGATTTTATAGAGTGATCTAGGCAGAAATAATATGCCAGTTTTGTCCTTCACATTATCACAGACTATCTCTCCTGTGCCTCATTTGCGCAGTGCTCTCCACATGCCATAAATCCTTTATTTCTCTGTTGTGCTGTTATTCTATATTTACACGTATTTGTTATGTGACGGCTCACATCTAGACAACCTTGAAAATGCTGCGATCAAGGCTGATAACTATGGGTTGCAATTGCGCTTTGAAGACAAAACAACATTAATTAGAGAATAAAATGGAAATGCAGGCATCACATGCTTGCTGCCTCCAAGTTCGCCTGGGTATATGAAGAGAGAGACAACATTTCATACATATTTCCATCTGTAATCCCTCTCTCTTTTCCTCTGATAGCTGTGCTCTGTGAGGTACATAAACAGGAAGCTCGTCTGTATTGATGCGGCATGTTTCAGTGTGTGACAGGTCATCTTTGTACTGGTAGAGTGTAACCTCTCAGTTCTTGCTAAACCTTCAGGATGCACGCAGCTCCTCTCCCCTCCATCTGCTGGTCTCTATGAAGTCTGCACCCGATCACAGGAGCTTTGACTGTAGCTTCTGTCTCTACCACATTGCAGTCATACCTAACCCCTGAGCCAGATCAACAACACAGAGGAAAATATAAAAGACATGAGTGAAAACATCAACATTTTTTTCTTTTTAAATGTTTAAAACGTGCTTTCAGCCTCTGGGTGCAAAAATTCTGAATATTTAGCAATGAAAAACCCAGGTAGAATTTCACTGAAATGTGTATGTTGAAGAAAACAAAAACTGAGCTAGTGTGCATGCAAGACTATCACAGTTTTTTTTTTAGAATTTAGATACTTAGCAGTTTTACAAATGATCTGAAATTAGCACTTAAGCAAAGATCAGTTTGGGCCTAAAGTGCTTCTAGATGCTCTCTCTTGGTATTCATATTCATAAGCAAAAGACATGGCCAAATTCTTGTAAATTCTCTACTTAATAATCACCAGATTACATCTGTGGGCAATTTCATTCAATAAAAAGGCTCAAAATATGAGTAAGAATTTATTCTAACACATCAGACTTGACATGTCATGTTTACAGTAAAATGTCCAAAGCATTTCTGTAAATCTGGCGATTCAGCCTCCTTCAGTTCACCATGAGGAAGAACCTTGCAAAAATGGTTAGCTGCAACAGCACCAGAAAGTTTTAAGGGAAAGAGAGTGAAATAGATGACAGTACTCTCTTCATGCTAAAAAAAAAAAAAAAAATCACGCCAAATCAAAAGGAAATCCTCTCTGTTAAATAAACAATATCAGCAAAAAGAACACAAAAAGTTTGCTATTGGTTTAAAGCACCAGATCAGTGCAGAGAGCCACTTTTAGAACAATGGAAATTCAACACGATTATTAAACAGTTTTCTACCAAACAGACGTGGAGGCATGCGTGTTGAACTAGAGGATCTCTGGGTGCAGCTCCCCTCGCAGACTGATGCATTACTTTTCATCCATCCATCTAATTATTCCCTCAGAAACCTGAAATTTGAAGATACAAAAGACCGTCCCTATCTGTCACTGAGCGCCATTGATCTTATTGAAAGAAAATGTGGGTGTAGAGGAAACCCAATATAACTCATGCCATTAAATTCCACACAGCATTATTCACATACAGAATTGACAGATTTCTGTGAGACGTTTCTTTTAATCTTCAACTGTTGTTGAAGAAAAAGGGGGAGAAAATCCTACACTCCAGGCATCTCTCCCTTTTCCATATTTGCAGTGAGGTTAACAAAAAAGGCTATTGAAGTAGGGAGAAAAAACACAAACCTAGCTAACTTGTTGATTATTAACAATGGGGATGGAGAGAAGACAGATGTGTTTCTTGTGTATCAGCAGTGTTTGAATTGTCAGTCTGAAATCAGCGCTGAAGCTTTTATCAAAGCAAAGTAAGCTGATCAATTGCAGATGCTCTCAATGTCCATGGAAGTCAATGTGCAATACCATTTTTGTCAATAAATTCTCACGATATTTGCAATTACAGACTCTGCGTGTGCATCATGGGATATGTGGGTGTTCTGCATGTATATGTGTGTGATAATAGCAAGCAAGACTTTGCGTTGATGTGCGTGCATATTGTGTTCAGGGGAATCCATTAAGCTGCCTATCTACCTCTCTCTTGTACTCATAGACTCTCACACATACACACTCAACAAATCATTGTGTGTAATCTCACACAGAATTAGAATAACGAGTCTTAATATTTTGTTGTTTGAAAGCAACTAAGTCCATTCACTTCACAGCACTTAAGTAAAATTTGAGGATAAAGTACTTGTGTTTTTCTTTAATGTTTCAATTATGTGCTAATTTATACTTCTACTCCACTACAATCCAGAGGGAAATATTATACTTTTTACTGCATTTATCTGACAACTGTTGTTCCTTGCTAACATATGATCATGATTATGATAACGTATGTTTAGAAACTGACTTTGCTCATTTATTATCTCCATGAAACTGGAGCAAACTCTGTGAGCTGATGAAAACTGAGAATTGTTCAAAGCTGTGTGAAAGGCAAGTAAGTGGATTACTTTGTCAAACTACTATTTTCAAGGCCTAGAATGAATTTGTATCTTCGAATGCAGAAGAGACTTTGCTTTAACAGATGCAGTGGGTAAAATTATAATACATTAGTAATGATAATAAAATACAAAGCTAGATTATCAACTGGGCAAAGCATGCAACTTTCCTGAGGTCCAACTCGCCACTCCGGGAATGGGCCCCAAAAGACCAAAGCTGTTTTTCATTAATTGCAAATTTAAATTCAATTTGCACCACTTCAGAACGATGTCCACTGTGTTCTGAATCATGACCTTATCTTAGGTCTTATTTTGTAAAAAGGTCCCTGTTGTAAAATCTAGTTTTAATACCTTAATTTTAGCTTGTAGTGTTCTCACGTGGTGCAACTTCCTAAATTTGAAAAACCTGTGGTTAATTAAATTACCATTAACTATTTGACACAAAACCTGGTGTCATGTGGAATAGCAGTACAGCTTGGCTTCTGGCTCTCTGTGGTACCCTATATTCTTTCAAAGTGCCTCCAACCACTGGTCACTAAAATATTCACATACAACAACCAAAGACCTAATTACAAATCCACAACAGTGCAATTGCCATGGGCTGCAGTTGAAAGCTTTGGAAAAAGCCAGTAAGAGAACCTTGAGCGAAGATATTTTTATATTTATATCCAGAATGAACTTTAACACTCGCTTTCATACCTTTTCTCTTCATACGCATTTAATGTGAATGAAAAAAGAAATAAAAAAAGAGGGTGTCGTGGGTCGTGTTTGAGTTTCTCTGCTGAATCTCGCGGTATTTGACAGCTTCCCTCCACTCTTTGACACTTGCCCCTCCCCGGCGCTCCGGGAATGCTGGGTTGTTTACATTACTCGCACACGGGTCAGGAGTGCGGTGATGAGGGAGAGAGAGGGGGGCCCTGAAGACTAGTGGAGTGACTGCGTGAAAACACGTACACATCCCGACTGGCTCTACAGCACAGCCTCTGTCTCCGCAAGAAAAAAAAGTTTAGAGTGCTCAGGCTCAGCAGTGCCACGCAGGAAGAGAGGCCCGCCGAGACGACTTTTTGGAGCGACCTTGGAAAGAAAGGGAAAGTCAAAACAAAGACAACCGCCATAACCATCAGGAGAAACTCTCAACGTGAAGAAGGAATAGCTTAGCAACAGAGTCCCACTTCCTGGTAAGAACTGAGACAGCGCTAGCTGACTCTGAACTTATGAAACTCAACCACAGCTAACAAACCTCTTGTAAACTCTCCCCTTTACTTTGACTCGGTCACAAAGCTCACATTAATCGCTAGTTGTTGTACAAACGTGATGTTTGCGCCTACTTGAAAAAGTTCCTACGAAGTTTTCTAGCTAGCTTAGCCTGTTAGCCCATGTTAGCATGCCGCATTGCTAACTTTCACTGACTTTTAATTACATAGTCCGAGCTGTCAATCAAAGTTAGTAATGACACTGTAACAGTATGATTACGGTGTACGAAACGACAACTTTCGCATAAAGCAGCTTTCTAAGTTTCTAAGACAGTAGGCAAATAAAGTAGCACCTTACTGGTGCCCTGCTCCAGTGCTTCAGTACACATGCTACACAATAACCGGTGTATTTGTATGATGACATTGCAGAATATGTTTCTTTATTCAGCATTGTTAGACTCGTGTTGTTTTATGTCCGGTTGGTTTTTAATTATCTTCTGTTTAAGTATTAAAAGTCCTCCAAAGTGATTTCCCTGTAACACTTAACATCCATTCAGCCCAACATCCTTTCGTTTGGATTACCAAAGTATGATGTGGTGTCAATGGTTGCATTTCCATTTAGAGAAACACAATGTAGAGTTAAACACTGATATGCTCCGGTGGAAATGAATACATCAGGCTATGCCATCATAAAGCAACAGGTCGACAGGGTAGATGGCCACATTTGCTGCTTGTCTACTTGATTATTTACGGATTGTTAGAGGTGCAAAGTCCATAAGGTTGATAAGAGGATATCTTTCTTGTGCCTTTATGTTATTTATTTTTTGCTTATTTATTTGTTTTAAGAGATTTTATTTTTTAGGTGTTTTACACCTGGTAGTGAAGAGGCAGACAGGAAACATCGGTGACAAGGAGGGAGAGGGTCCTCAGCCAGTATCGAACCGTGGACATCGTGGTCATGTGGCGTGCGCTGCAACATTTGTCTGCCAAGGCACTGCTATGTGTGTCTGCATTGTATTACAGAACATTACATCTACATCCTGTAAACTAACTTGCACACCACAAACGCATTTGCACAGCCCCACATACCTCAGGTACGAGCAGTACACATATCCACCCTGTATCTGCTTGGTTGAAGCTTAATTGGTGGCTTCATCTCAGTGTCCACTCAGCTGTTAAAAAATATCAAATCATTTCTTAAAATTTAATTAAAATTTAAGAAGGTTGAAATGTAAGAGCAAATATATGAAATAATTTGTATTTTAACCAGCTTGGTGTGTTAGTTCCCACAGTCATAGATGTGGGAATACACTCTATTATTAGTCTAAAACCAAAGTAGTTAGCAGACGTGTTCCAAAAAAAAACATGATCTTGTGTGAAAATGTGAACACAAGGCCAGCCGTCTGTTTCCTTTAAACCCTTAGAGCATGTTTGCAAGGCTTACTACCAAGGAAATGTCTCTTAGCCATTAAGCAATTTTCAGCAGAAGCGGTGTCATTATGCTTTTTTATGCCATACAGTTTAAATGTGAATGATATCCTCATACATCTCTGTCTGGAAAAAAAAAGACTTGGCCCATGTGCTGCTTCCAGCTGTCTGTTAAACACAGGAAGAATTATAGCCTGGAAGACAGCGTTTATTTGGAAGAGAATTTCTGGTAGTTGTAAAGGGATGGTTTACTTGAATAAAAAAATAAATCCAGAAGGCTTCTTTGGAGGACAAAGTTTTACTTGTGTGACTCAGTGCTTTTTTTCTGAGTCAGAAAATAATAATAATAATAATGATACAAAATAAAGAGGAAATACAGTCAAAAGGCACAACAAACAAACAAAAACAAAAAAAACCTGAGATGAACTATACAGGTATTGAGGCAGTGCACCGTCTCTCCCTGGCCTAAACATTTTGGGGGTCACACAAAGGTTGAAAACAGTATCTCATGCCATGTTGCTGTCGCTGCCTATCACAGCCAAATATTTCAGGCGTCATACTATCACATTTGGCTGCGCTGCAGAGAGATGATTCAGACGAGAGTTAGTGGGAGCTGACATACCTTGTTGACCCAATTATTACTCACTTCTGTGTTGCCACATTCGATCATCGTCAAAGACAACAGGCTTGAGTGTGCCAGCGTCATCAGGTGATGGAGATGAACACCGGCTGGCTCTGTGAAGTTGACTATCAAGGAATGTGTCATGAACCGGATGATCATCAAATTGCTGCCAAGAGTTTGTATCAGTCTTTGTGGTGAGGGATCTCTGCCAGCATATACCACTTTGAATTTCAGCTGATGAGGGGTGGATTACTTTTGACAGGCTTTGGCAAAACTTAATGATTCAGCGTTGTTTTAGTGTTTGGATTTAATAAGAGTAGCCAGACTCGAAAGTTGGGATCAGTAGTGTTTAGTCTGATTGAAAGACAACTCCTGAAAATAGAAACACACAGAAAGAGAAATGTTGTCATCGGACTTGATCTTACTTGGCTTTTTCCCTTTGCAAGTTATTTTACTTGATTATTGGAAGAGGAACTGATGATATCATTACTTCACAAGGAAGAAATTGACCTTCTTTGAAGCACAGTATATTTGCCAGGCTTTGCCCTGTCTCTGATTTAGCCTGGGCTCAGATACATAAATACTGGCCAAGGCCATACAGGACACATCTTCTGTCAGTCTAGTCTTAATGGCTTTCTACAATTAAGAATTCAGAGAGAGACCTAAAATGCTATTCATCGGCGTGGAGAAATCAGCTGCACCCACAGCAGTGATTTAGCACGGTGGAATTTACCAAATCGTTCTGTCCTGTGAGAGTTTCCTGTTTTAGCCCTGGAGCTGGCCCCTCTACTGGATTAAAGATCAGAGACATTTGTCATCTGACCACTGTAACAGTCATCTTGCCTTTGGGTTTTCACATAGAACAAAAAATGTGTTTTTTCTCTCACAAAGCATATTTGAAGGAAGATGCTTCCTTAGGCGATTTTTGAGCTACATTAAACACTGTCTTTTGCATGATGTCAAAGACCTTGGCCAGGCATTGTACAGAAATGATGCTGGCAAAGGTAGCAGATCACTGCTAAGAATATAGGCTACTTATGTGTTCTGGCGTTGTGATTATTTGTTACATTATCAGACGATAAAAAGCAAGAAAATATAAAAGAAAGAAAATAGAAGCTAGATGCCTTCCCCAGAAGACTTTAGGATTGAGTCTTTCCTTTCCAGGCTCAGTTTGGTTAGGGTTTAGAGTAAGGTCTTTGGCAATGGGAGTGGGCTGTCTGAGCGGCTTCTTACACTCCCCTCAGCCAACCTGTCAATATTTTTCATATCCATCTCCCTTCTATCTTATGAAGGGTCACTGATGTTTCAAACATTCAAATATCCTTGGAGGATGCCTCGCGGCTCTGCATGTCATGTGAAAGTTCTCAATATCACTGTGGCGTCGATGCCTTTTCTCATTGGGCTCTGTAGTTCTCTGGGGGGAAAACTACAAAGACATGCAAACACAAAAATTACTGACCTAAGACCCTGTTTAAAGTTTATGAAATGCTTTCAGTGCCCCTTGGTCAGCTTGTGCCACGACCACACAAGATTAGCGGTTTATATCCTAGCAAAGGGGGTCTGAAAAAGGTTTTATTCATACTTCTTTTTTTTCCCACAATCATGGTCTTTGCTTTGGCTGTGAAATCCTGCTCTATGTGAAACAAGTCTATAACAATTCAAGGAGTTATGGACTTTAAAATTAAGCCTTTTTTTTGTGGATTTTTTTTCCCCATTTACACCAAAGAGCCTTTAAGCAGAAAAAAAATTGAAGAAATAGAGATGAAGAAATAAATAGCTGTATTACACCTGCCTTTTTCTAGTGCACACTGGAAAGGTTAAAACAAGGTCTACTTATTATTAATTATATAATAATAATTACTTAGTTCATCTACACAGAAAATGAGAAGATATTTCATTATGTTTGATTTGTTGACAGTAGGAGCATGCTGCTTGCTCTTTGGCCTTTTGTATTTCTATTTGAGAGTCAGGCTACATTAAAAAGAAATCCACTTATTTAGGTTATTTGTGGTTTACCTGCACATGCATTATACTGTAGATATCTGTCTCTACCTATAGTATACAAACTGTGACTACATGTTGAGGAATAAGCAGCGGTCTGTTGCCATTTAAACAAATCTACCAAAGTCATGTTGGCATATTGTAAACTACACTGGAAAGATGGCTCTCAAGCAGTATCTTCCTTTTTTTTTTTTTTTTTGTTTATTGGAGATCACTCTCCAATCGTCCCCTCTCCCTCTCCTTCTCTTTTGATTATCCACACGCAAAAATACAAATCCCTCAGGATACAAATTCACTTTCACAGAATAATTACAAGATGCTATATGCCACTGTAAACACCACATCAGTGACAGTGACAGTATGCATTTGTCATGAGATGAGACAAAAGCAGAATGAATTTGCACTCATGAACAGAATGAAAGAGGAAGATTTTTTTTTGTGTGTGTTGCTTGCTGACTGTGCTATGGGCGTTTGTTCCAGCCTCACCACAAATGAGCGTTAATGTTTCACGCGGGATTTGCTGCAGAAGAGAGCAAATTTGTATGAGAGCAACTTGTTTTGACAGACTGTCTGTTTCACCCTCCCCCTTTTCAGTGTAAAAAGCTGGGGACATTTCACTATCTCTCTTGCACTCTTTTTTTTTCTCTTTCACGTTCTGTTTCTTTTTTCTCTTCCTGTGACGTCAGGAGTTGATCTGCAAGATAAGGATCAGGGTTGATTAAGGCAAAGGCAAATGAACCCCTACACTGTACAGGTAACAGTTTCAGTTAATTGGTATTCACATTATCATTGTTTGGTTGCTCAGTGTTGCTTTTACTTGAAAATGGCATGAGAACGCAATATTTTGCTCATGCTGGGGATCATATCCTTTCCTATCCTCCACACCAACACTCCTCTCACCATGGATATTATACAGAGTACTATAGGACACTGTAAAGATTATGGGAAACTGTTAAAGAAAAGATTGTGATATGGGGCGTATTTTCAAAATGCTCATGTTATTTAGCTGTTAAATGTTTAATTTCCATCTAGGATCGACTTTGTTGATTTTGTTTTGGGGATTATGAAATCCATATTCTTTTCCTTTTCAGTCTCTTTGTTTCATGCTGCCTCTTTTGGGTGCTGAGGACACCTTTCTCCTCCTCCTCCTCCTCCTCCTACTCCTGCTCTCCCTTCCACTCTTTGTGTTTGTACGTTGACTCACAGCAGTCTTCCATGGTCTCCCCGGTCCCTTGGTTTGGCTTGGGGCTTTGAGGTTGTGGTCAAAGCCTGGGGGCATGAAGAAGGGAGAGGGGTCATAATGAGAAGCTCCCCTCAGCTCCTGCTGCCTAACTTGTCCTTGAGGCCCTTTCTCTTGCTCCCTTTCCACGTCCATGCCACCCATCTTTCCTCCTCTTCACATATTACTGCCTCTTGTCTTAGACCCTTACTTCTTTTGCTTGCCAGCCATCCTGTTCCCTATTTAACTTTTACTGCTTCATGTTGCCCCTTCCCACCCCTCAGCCTCTGTGACTCTCAGTCTGTCCCCCCATTCTTGCCTCTGCTCTTCTCTCCCGGGGGTCCTGTCTCCCTGGGGCCTCCCCTCAGCCTTCTCTTCCCTGCCCAGCCTGGCCCACTGTCAATGGGAGGCAGGCAGCCTGACTCCCTCAGAGCAGCAGGAAGCTGCAGCAGCAGGGGTTAGGCCTGTATGGCGCTGCCGGCTGGCTCTGTCAGAAGTCCTGCCAAGCCAAGGATGAGAGACCTTTGCCAGTGCGGTATTGGGGCACCGAATAAAAATATTTTACAGATGTCTGAAGGCAGGCATCAGGAGTCAGCAGAGGCTTACTCATGCCTAAAGCGGAGGTGTCTTTTAAGTGCAAACTATATGTGTGTTAATGTATTTTCATGTGCTTTTTTTTAATGATAAAGAAAATGTACTTTAAGTATGGATGGAGGAGGAAGGGCTTAATAAAGGGGTCCTCCGTAGACCAGGCACTTCAGGAAGTGGGTGTGTGGCAGGAGAAGGGACGTAGGTGATTCTGGTTCTGGATTGGTTGGCGGAAGAGTGATTGATTTTTCTTGGGTTGCTTTTGAAGAGAATCAAACTCTACTGTACCGTGAATGCCTGGCTGGGTTCCCAACCAGCTCTGGCTTGACAGTTTAACAGTGAATATTTAACATTGCGCCACACTGCGGGGCTTGGCTGTAAACAGCAGTCAGCAAGCAGCATAGAAGCAAAAGCCTGCATGACGCTGGGCCTTGGTTGTGAAGCCCACCTAAAAACAACGCATAAGCAGAAAGCACATCTTGAAGTTCTGATTTTAGAAAAAGGCAGATGGCATGGGCTGGTGGTGTCACACTGTAAAAAAAAAAAAAAGAAAAACACCAGGATCCCCTGATGAAAGCAGCTCCCGCTTGCTTTGAACAGCGAGTCTGTCATGGTTGGTGTCTGCTGTGTGGCTCCGGGTCAAACTGTGATACGCAACTCCTGGAATTTGCGCTTTTTAAGTTTTTCATGTTCAAATCGTCTAAGGGGAAAAAACAGAGGGGGGGGCAGGAAGTCTCATTAATATTAATATTCTAATATGTGAAGAAGGCAGGGAAGACCTCTTTAGTTTGGCTGCTTTCAACCCCTGTTGTGGAGCTTTTTTCTCTCTTTCCATCTCTCTTGCCCTCTTTCTTCCCCTCTGTCTTTCTCTGTAATTTTGGTAACTGCCGTTTTCGTTTTCTGAATATTGTCAACTCTGTTCTTATATAGATAAGCCTATACTCAGATTCATATATGATACTTTGTGTTAAAACATCTAGAAAATAACATGGAAGATTTTGGTCTGAAGTATTATCAAACCTCTGTGATTTGAGTTGTAATCAGTTTTGGATGTGTGAGGACCAGGGCTGCAACTAATAATTATTCAATCTGCAGATAATTTTTTTAATGAATCCTTTGATATATGAAATGTCAAAAAGTCTTTCAGTGTTTTGATTTGTCCAACAAACGATCCAAAATCCTCTTATACATGTCAAAGAGGGGAAGCTGGGACCTGACAATGTGCAGAATCTTTTTCACTTTTTTTTGCTTGAAAACTGACTTTAACAATTAATTGATTATCAAAATAGTTGTGCATTATTTTTCTGTTGTTCGACTAACCGATTAATCAACTAATCTTTTCAGCTGTAGCATGAAGTCCAGGTTAAAAAATGAAAACAATGATGACCCTTAATGATGCCTCAATGGACCACACTCTCCGAGACCTTGTACCGTTTTGGATTAATTTTGAGTATTTATGTGCAAATGGGTATAAAAGCAAAACCGTGGCTTTTAACATGCAAACTGCTACCCTCAAGTAGAAGAAGGCAGTGTGGTTGCTGCTTTTAAAAGACTGTTCCTCGGTGTCCTGTAATCATTTAGAGGAGGTTCTCTTTGTGCTTTTTCTGATGACAGAATGAAGATGTGGGATGTTATTTAAGCAGGGTTGTGTAAGTGGAGAGGGATGGACAGGAGAGGAGGAAGGAAAACATTGGTTTCATGATGCTGAGAATGGACTGGGATGGATCTGATGACAGGATGAAGAGAGTGGTTAAGACTGTATGAGCTATCATAAGTTGGATAAAAGTGACTGTTTGCATGGTTGTGACATTTGAATATTTACTCCTTTTCTGGGCTCTGAATATTTGTGAATGATCATTTGTTGTGTTCACTTATTTTGGAGGTCTAGTTATTAGCCAGGAATAGTCTTGAATTCATACTGTGCCCAGTGGATGTTAATTAATTCCTACTGGGAATTAGGTTATAAATAAACAAATAATGTGTTTGATGTTAAGTTGAAGACGTTTTTATTTAGCCGTGACCCTGTTAAGCCACACTTGCACCTGATATCCAGAAATGATGCTGATTGGTGGAGTTCTACAGATGTTGGTTGAATGGAGGGCAGAGTCCTCTGTGTGAGGGATGGTGGAACAGGTCTGACATCTCTCCTGAACTGAAAAGGGAAATCCCTGCAGGCACACAGTAGAGAGGAAGGATAAGGGAGGAGGGCAAGAATGGAGAAAGGTGCAACCCCTAAGGGGTAACGTTATTCTCTAATCGTCAGTCCCTTACACACACACACTCGCACACATACTGGGGTGCTCTGTCGGTGTGCTGGGTGATGCACTCATGCGAAGGAGGATGAGTGCCTGAGGATTAAAAATAACGTTTAACTTCTCATGAATGCATTTGTGTGTCTTGTGTGTCTATGCATGTTGTTTTATAATAATTTGTTGCAAAATGTACATTTTTGAGGTGTTTTTCAGTTTGGCATGGTTGGCATGTACTCTTGGCCCAAGTTATCCAGAGCAGTTTAGATGAGTGAAACAGCAGAATAAGCTTCATTTCTCACTTTCTCACTCCACTGCCGTGCACATAAGACAGACCAAACAAATATTTCTGTCCCTAGAATACTGATGTGTAATGGAGAAGTGGAAGGCAAAGAAATAGAAGCTAGCAGATTTTATTTTCTCAAGTACCCATTCCAAAAATGTTGACTGGCTTTTATATAGTCGCATTATTCCTGATTTATTTTCAGTCCCAAGTTTTTCCTCAAAGGTACACCTACTCTACAAGACACAGCCATATGTCTAGAAATGAACAATGCCTGCCTGTCTGCGCCCCTGTTATTAATCATCACAGTTTCTGTTTTTCAAATTCCAAATTCAAAAGGGTAAAAACAAAACCTTGAAGAAAACCGACATTGAGCTGTTAATTTGGCTTCGCTTTGTAGATTTACATCTGTTTTCAAACTGAATTATTTCTATGTGGTTCTATGTGATGAATCATTTCTTAGACAGGATAAATTGTGCTACTGGAATCAACTAAAACAGTTGTGTTGCTCTCGGTTTCATAGTTAGGAGTCATCCTCTTTGGCAGTATGACAACAAAATGGGTGTGTGCACACACTCATATGCCGCATCAGTATTTGTATTTGACCTCTGAGATTAGCAGTGCTCTGGATTTGGTTAGAAGATTGTGTGCGTGTGTGTGCGGCAGCCAGCAGGGCCCACCACAGAAGCCACAGCAGGCTGAAACCGAACCAGAGCCAGACCTAAGATTGATTTTTGTGGAGCCACGTTCCCCCTGGGCCCACTATTAGTATGGATCTAGTGTATGCATTCAGTTTTATATTCATTTCTGTGTGAGTTTTAATATGTTTTTGTGTGAGTTTGTGTGTTTTGGTATCTCTTTGTTTCCACATTGAGTGCCAGGGTTGAGCTAATGTTGTTTTGGGTTCAGGGTCTTCGATGTTTCCATTACTGACCGTGGAAGATGCTGAGGGGTTGTGGTCCTCTTTCCCCCCGTCCCCCTCAGAGTATTTGAGAAGGCCTGGGCTCAGTAAGACCCCAACGTGAGCCCTCAGCCCTCACGTTAGCACTCAGCTATGTAACGAGACATGCCTGGGAACTGCTCCTCTCACATTACTAATGATTTGGACATCTTGCTCTTGTCATTTCCTCTTAGACAAACTTCGATGCTGACCCAGGGTAACTGCTTCAAACTATCCAGGGAGAAGGGGGTGGTGGTGGTGGTGGTGGTGGTGGGGGACCTGCTTGAAGGGAGTATGAGAGACTCCTGGTTTTGTGTGGAGAGAAAATAGACTACGTTCACCAGATGTTTTTTTTTTAATGGTTGTTTCATAGATGAGAAACTCAAATGACAGCCCTCATCATCTCCAACAACACAGACATGGGTCAGCAATTGCCGCTCTGACAGTGCTGTCCTAGAACCCAGTCACTGCTAGAACTGGATGCAGGGTAGCTCTGTAATCTCTCTGTATACACTTATTACACTGTAATTTCCTGTCTAAACAACAAATGACACATTAAGCTTTCTTTGTAATGGTCTGCGAGTCTTCAGCCAAATTATGTGTTTGCAGTTGTACCACAGCAGATTGAAGTTTATGTAACTGTTGGTTGTTTGTTTTTATGCAGTTTTCAGTTCACATGAGCCATGTCAAGCTGCCTCCTTCTTTCCAGCTTCATCGCCTCCTTTATAGATACTGCTAGAGGACAAAGAAGGGTAATGTAATTTCAGAATTCTCAGAACGCTGCCTGGAAGATGATGCTCTCATCTGTTGACTCCTGTTAGCATGATCACGAGGTTAGGCTTCAGAAAAAACAGCGATTCTGATGAAGACCAGACTCTCTGTCGAAAGGCTGTGTAAAACAATCCTTTATTTAGAACAGAACAAAAAACTGAGCATGGCATTCCCTTATTTTATTTTTTTTTCGTGAAATTCCCTCATTTGTCCCCGTTTTATGTCTTTCTCTGTTTTTCCCCACTATAAGCCCTCTAGCCTTGCAGACAAACAAAGCCACAGCCCTGTGGTACAGAATGTCACATCCGATATCCTGGTGCCAGAGGTGATGAAGCTAATTTAGTGGTCAGTCAGTGACATGGCTAACAAACAAAGCCCTTATTGGTCCTGGAGCACTGGGAGCTCTCCTCTGCTGTGCAGTTCTCTGTTTTGCATTGTGAAAGACAATGCCACAGGGCACTAATGCAACCTAAAGCCTTGGGATCTTCGTCATGCTGTGGTGTGCAAATCTGGGTGTGGATATGTGGTTCAGATATTTAAATGAGCCGAGGTTTGCACCCAACATTAAGATAACGGCTTTAATAAATAAATAAACAAACAAACATGATTTGAACATTTTTGGCTCTACTTTTGTTTTGCTGATGTCTGGTAGCTCACAGTCTAAAGGTGTTTCAGTATAGAAGAGCAGACATATGGAAGGATATATGGTGCTTCACAGTTATGTGGTGACTCAACCTGAATAGTTTTAACTACTTAAGGGCTTTTCACTGCATTTGAAATGATGACAGTTGATGAATTGCTAAACATTTTATGATCTCGTGTTTTCGGATTGAGTATTTGTACTGTTGGTTGGACAAAACTAGTCAGTTAAGACAGTTTGATGTCACATGGGGCTGTAGGGTGTTGTGGTGAGCATTTCTCACCGTTTTCTGATGTTTAATAGACAAAATGATTGATGGGCTAATCAAGAAAATACATTGTGAATTGATCATGAAAATGGTGTATGTTATTATGTGTATGTTTGTTTATGTACAGTCCTTGACCTTTATGTTAATAGAAAGATTTTCTCTGTAATGATGTACTTCTCTTGATATACTATAATTCTGCTCTCTTTACAACCAGGACCTGGAAGTAGATCCGTGATCAGAATGTTCCTCATGCATTGACATGGGGGAAATGCATTTAAAAATGTTTACAATCATCTGATTACTTACAGAATCTTTATTCAGTCCCTCAAACATCCTAAAAAGTTATGGTATCACTTACAGCTAGATCAGTTAGCCAAAATTAAGTGCTTGATTTTTTTTCACAGCTTATTATGCACTGAGTAGATTCCATTTTAACTGACTTGTGGTGGTGATATGGCATTTTGAAGGGCTGTGAATTCAGTGAGGGTGCGCAAGCATAGGCCAAACCCCCAGGGTCCCCTCTCCTGCACGCCTGGGGGGGTTCTCCCCTTCATACAGTCTGCTCCGTCACTCACGGAGGTGGTTTCTAGGGGATCACACGGCTGTCTTTAATGCAGCTCTGTTTTTGCATACTTTACCCACATGATTTTGTCTTTCTTTGTCTTTTCCTTACACAGTCAGCAATTTGTCAGTATACCTTGTTTATTCTCAGTGATTGACGGTATGAATTGGTTTCATCTAGGAAAAGGAGGGGAGGGGGGTGTAAGAGAAAAAGAGAGAGGGGTAGTGTGGCTGGCGGTCTTTTTTCGACTGTTACCATGGCTGTCTGTCACTCTTCTTTTATCATTGAAATTGGAGTTTATCTTTTACAAGCTTGAGTGGAATGTTTTTGTTTTTCAAGTGATTATTAGCATCCTCCTTGGCTGCCGTCTCCGGCTGATGAAATGAGCACATCAAACGGTGCTCGGCACAAACGAAGCAGCACGGGCTGGCTGGCTGGCTGGCTCCTGCCTTTTGCTGTAAGGCACCTGCTGAAGTGACAGGCTGGCAACAAAGGGCCCCTCGCCACAAGAGAGTCGTCAGTGCTGCTGTGGAGTGGGCAGGACAATAGAACAGAGAGGTGGCCTGGGCTTTTAGCCACGTGCCAGCTCGTGTCGACAACACACAGCAACAGAGCAACAGAGGAGTACGGAGGAGAGGAGGTGGGGAGGACAAGGGCTAGGGAGATGGAAAAAGGGGAGGAGAGCGGCTGACACCTGCATGTGCTTGAGTTTTTTTTTTCTCTGTGGTGGGCGTCTTTACCATACATAGTGGCTGAGGGTGCAAAAGGAGAACTGATATAGAAGGGGATACAAATGTGCAGGTGTACACGTGTAGGCAGACAAACACAGATGAAGACAGAGGAGAGCTCAGTGTTGTTAATGGGATTACTGGCTCATGGAAGGTCAGGTGATAGTGCAGATGTGTTTTATAGAGGCTGCAGTGGGTGAAACGTACACACACCGGAACAGAGTACTGTACCACTGTACTACTTTATTTGGATTGTAGGGGAATAAATCAGTTTAGGCCTCACATGAAGCCCAGGGTATTTGTGCTGTGCTATTTACTTCTGGAGTGAAATAATCATTAGCCTATAAAAATCTGAAGTGAAAAATGTAAAGGAGGGCTATAAATAGTTTGCAAGCAGCATTATGGATCACTGGCCTTGTAGTGTCCCAGTGGACCTCAGTGGTTTTCTTTGTCTTAATTCGCTTTTTATCATTTCACTGTGCTCCCTTCACTGGGGAGAGGGTGAGGTTATCACACAAACATACAGACATATATACATGTATAAGAGCAGACACATCAGATAAAAAATTTTAACTCAGTTGTTCTAGACCAGTACCTGTCTACCAGTATGTTAATAAGCAAATGCACTGGAAAACTACCAAAGATGGATTGAGGTCATTTCAAAACGTGTCAGTTTATTTTCCAACTGTGACATTTCCTGTCCAGGGTATATTTTGGTCACAGCTCTTAAATAACCAAATTTAAGTGATCCATATCAACATATTTTCCATGTTTACTATACAAGATACAACAGTAGCATTATCTCTGAGATTTTTAAGTTTGTTTTTTTTTTTTTAGAACAGTGACATCTGTATTGGCCTCAAAAATCCAGTTTTGGTCAGGCTGCAGTAGGAGAAGCCTTAGAAGCAGCCACTTTCAGCTGGATCAAACACACTGATTTGTACATTACAACACACTCAGAAGCTAGACATGCACATACTTTGTGCAGTCTGAAGAGGCCTTGTCATTAATCCGGCCGTGTTCTGCCTGTTGAATAATGAATCCTGTTTGATGTCACTGTTGTTGTTTGGGTCCTCTGTCTGACTATTTGAGATTCTGTAATATGCCCATGGTGAGTCGCTCCCTGATTAACTTTACGCTTTTGTAGCCAGATTTTGGGAAACAAAAAAGTCTAAATGGTTTGACTCTGTAGTGTGTTTGGATGGCTTTGCAAAGCCTATTTTTTAAAAGCTTTCTCCTTTATCTCCATGTTGTGTTTTTTTTTCTTTTAGATTAAGAGACAATAAAGTTTCCTCTCTTCATTTTCTATTCCATCAAGTCTTGGACCGTCTTACTCAAAGTCCTCAAAGACTGGCTCACATGCTGAGGTGTAATTGGTCCTCTCCCACTCTCTGCCTCTCTCTCGGCTCTTGGTCCAACGAAACACGAGTGCTCGCACATTTGGGCTAATGATTTTGAATAGTGATTAAAATGAATTGGAGAGTGCGCTGCGTCTGTAGTATCTGGACCCCTCCATCATTAGTGGCTCTCTTTCTTTCTCTTCCTCTTTTTCTGTTTCTGTATCATCAGTGTTAGTCAAGCAGGGGTTTCAGACGAGGCCTGGGGTGGGCTTTCATGAGCACAGACTCAAAGATTTCTCTACTTCTTGTAATCATGGACACCACTCTTCTAGCACTTTCACTGTCATCTTCTGGCTTCTCAAAGGTGCCTTTGATTCCCCCCACATCCTACACCCAGGCCGGATAGTGTCACATTATATTTTTCCTCTCTCCTTTTTAACTACCCCCGCAACCCCACTCTTCACCCCCTTTCTTGCCCTTCTCTTTTCTCTCCTCCTTAGACCCAAGCTCATCAGTGTGTGTTCATGTTTATTGTCCTCGATCGGGAGCTGATTTAGCACTCTTCTCTTTGGGACCGCTTAATTCCAGGACCCTTCCCCTTCACTTCCCCATTCATCTCCCTCCCCATTCATCTCCCTCCCACTTCACCTTGATCCACCTTTTTATAATCGGCTCCCGCTCTTTGTTTTTCCTCTTCTCCTGTTTTAAATGAATAATGCAGAAGGGAGGAAATGGGGATTAAAGAGCAGCTAAAGCCAGTGCCAGCTTCTGTGTTGCTCCACACCGTCTCTCACATGACCAGGAGCACATCAGGACTAACAAGCTTCTTTTTTTTTCTCTCCTGGCATTTTTCTCAGTTCTGCATCTGTCTCACTCTGTCCTGTCTTATCCCTTCTGTGCCCAACTCCCTCTTGCCTTCTCCCACTCAATTTTGCCCCAGTTGACTGTAGATATGCTCTTTCATGTCAAAGTTGGACGACTTGTTGTCCACTGTTAGCAAAAAGCCAACTTGTGCGTACTTTTCTAGAGTGCCTTTTTGAGGCTGAGCAAAGTTCATCATCATAGCGATGAACGAACAGGAAACGATAAGTTGCACGGTTCTGTGGCATAAAAGATCAATAAACAAGAGAATTATAGAAAATAAAATAGTGTATTTACAGGTTGAAAACAGCTGCTTTTCCTAGTGAGTGTTCAATTGCATGCCAATTGTGGAATCTTGAAGAAGATTCCATTAATCGCAAGATTAATCGTACATTAAAAAAATGACTAAATGAAGAATACTTCTGTGAAAACTCTTATATAATGTCTTCAATGGTTCTGGAGGGAGCTCTCCAAAATATGAAAAAACAACTTGGATGATATCATCAGGCGAGTTCCTCAACTTTACGAATGTGCAGTACTAATACTAATCGCTGGAGTGCCCATTTGATATTTTTATAGGCATCAGGGGAACAGCAGCTTAAAGTGACTCTCCACGCATTAAATTTCTTGCTATATAGAAGGCATAGAGCTTTGCACAGTACGGTGGTTAATTGAGCATGTGCCACAGGAAACCAGAAATAAAGACACCCCGTTTGAGATGAGTATGATGGGAATTAAGTGAGGAATGGAGATCAAATCATATGTATCAAGTCAGAAAAAAAAAAGAAAACAGTCAACAAATCTGGTGTGTGCTGGAAGTGTGAGAAGAAGGCTGAAAACTGCTGAATAGTCTTGCTAATATCTTTCTCTGTCCTCCTCCTGTTCTGCCTCACTCTGTTCCCTTCCCTCATCTATCATATAATTACCTATGTGTGACTGGGCCTGCTGTGAGAATGTCGGGCTGGAGTCTCACATTAGATGGAACACAGTAAGAAAACACTGTTTGTTTACACTGAGTGGTTGGTGGTCTGGATGAGAGAGGTTTTTTTCCACTTTCCTCAACAGAAAAACAACTATCAGTTTGTCTCAAAGATAAATGGCGTTCTCGCTAAAGCACCAATATACAGTAGATCGCCCCAATTTTTATCTGCAAAAATTGTTCATATTCATGCCTGCTTGTCTAGCTGTAATGGAAGAACAATATATATATATGACTCATATGACCATATGACCACATCACTTTTTTCCACATTTCTGTATACTGGTGCCTGTATTTGCTGAACTCTCAAATGTGTTTTCATCTTTGTAATGAGAGGTTTACTCACGTGAACCATACTATAATTTCCATCTCTTTGTAATTGTTGACAGACTGTTGACTGTTGCTGCCACAGTCTGATCCTGTCCGGCATTGACATTCTCAGTCACCTGAGGAAGAGCTGCCCTTCTGTTTTTCCTTACATATCGCACTAATGCACAGGCATCACGGTCATCAAATGTGCTCTGTCGACAATTTCTGTCCCTGTTTACTGAAGTCCTTCCCACAGATCTAAATGCTAGGTGTCTCTTTAGTCACAGTTACTGTTGAAACACTAACGAGTTTCTAACTAACAGTCATTGTGACTGAAGCTCCTGCCATTCGTGCCCCAACGATGAACCCTCTTTCAAAGTCTATTAGATCTTTTCCTCTTGCCATTTTGATACAAAATCAGAATCAGCTGGGCCTGCTCATCATTTTTATACATGCCACAGAGCGTGATGGGATTTTAATCGTTGAACAGTGCACCTGTGTGGAAGCATCTGCATTCATCTTGTTTTGCCACTCGTTTATTCGTATGTCTCCTTTAATTTGCCACCCATCTGTATGTGCACAGTACATATACACAATCCAGCTACAGCATTATATCCTGTAACTAGTTTTAATGCTGTGACTGATTGGCTTATGCACATTATTATTTCAGTATTGCCTGTACTAATTCTCTACCACACACCAAACATGGGTTTATCCTGTTGTGTATTTGCAGCTGTGTCAGACCAGAGCTCCACACTAGTCTCTGACATGCATCTATGAATAGTTGGGGGATTTAGCTTTTAGCTGCTGCTGCTGCCCCACTGCTGCCAAAATCCCAGCCAGCCACCATTTCTCGTCCACATGACGGAAACGCAAGCAGACTGGTACCTTGAGTTTCCACTGCTGTTTGTGCCAACCAAATGTTTTGGAAGTCAAAAATTCCCTCCTGTGATAACAACAAGCTTTTGTGGGACAGAGGATGAGAGAAACAGTGGGGTGGGATTTGTGAGAGTGATTCAGGGAGATTTAGGGTCAGCATGATCAAAGTTTTAGTCTATCTGTTTTGTTGGATTGTTTCAGTCACTAGGACAAACCGTTGCTTTTGATTGGTTGTACATTATTTGAACTGTGTACAAATGGGGGCTTTAAGATTGCGACTTTGCCATGTTTACCCCAGTTGATTGAGCGAGCTTCGTTAATTGTGCTGTTTCTTGATGTGTGTTAATATAACATGGCAGTCTTAATTGATCTCGTTAATGTAGGACGTGGGAGGCGAAAGAACGTCAGGGACCTTGTGATGCCTCCTGGTTATTTTGACACGTAGACAGTCAGAAACAATAGTGGGCTAGGGAGGGGAGTCAGGGTGCCACCCCCAATCTAACAAAACACATGACTGAAGTGTAAAGTATCACGACAAGAGGCAGAAAGGCTGGCTGGGTGGTAACTTGTGAGTCCCCTTTGACACTAAATCAAAATATCACAACACCCAGTCAGTCAGCCTGTGTCTAATAAGCCCTATTTTCACCTGGTATTAAGCTTCTCATACATATCCAGGATGTTTCCAGATAGTCTTAATAAAGCCTGAAGCCAAATGAAAACAAAGGTACAAAAATTTAGGACTTAAAGTGCATGTTTATTCATGGTGCTGCTGTTTTCTGTTTTCACCTTTTTTTGTTTTTTTTTTATTTACAAATTAACACACTTGAAAAGTCATTTTTTTATAACCATTTTTAATGCCATTTTGATTCAGTCTTCATTTAATTTTTAATATTTAATATATTTAATATATTTAAATGTTTGATCATCACTGGCATTTTAATTCCAGTTTTTAAGAATTTACACAATCATTACATTTTAGCAGTCAAATGTTTTCTTGACAATACTTTCCATCCTGAATGCATTAACCAATCAATTCATTAGCCAGCCACTCATTTAACATGTGAAGACAGTCACTGCTACATGGTAACCACATGGTAACTGCTTGAGTAGAGCAGACTACTGAAGTACTGATCCTTTATATTATGTGACAGGAAACATTGTTTGTTTATTTGTGTAGAGAATTACATTTTCAACCCATTAGTGTACTTGTTTAGGGTTGGCATGGGAACAAGGGATTGACATGGGTTGGCATGGGAACATGGTGCATTTCTCTGCATATGCTTTATAAAAAATACTTTTGTTTTCTTATCTGTGTAAATTGTGTGACATTGCTCAGTCAGTCAGGTAGATTAGTTTTGGTAATACTGGATATTAGCCTATTAGTGTAAGTGCTAACCAGAGTAAGTGCTTTGGTGGTTTCAAAAATAGAAAGCAAAAGATACAGATTCGGACATTTGACAATGTTTTTCTAGTTTTCCTCTTTTGCCTTCAGTGGTGGTTGATTTTAACTCCTCCTCGTTTATACATGTGAATTGATCTAAACTTGTTTGAAAAAGGCTTTTTATGTAAATTTCAGGAAATAATATTCCCAATATAATCCGTGCAATCCCAGGAGAAATAGTGCTGTGCAAACACTTATTTTCATGATCTTCAAAGCCCACATGAAGGCCAGTGAACCCCTGGAAAGAAAAGCTGAACTAATCTAAAATAAACCACCACTGTACTGGCACAACAGTTGCTCGCTTGCTCATGTGTGCGCACATACAGGTCTTCTTACTTAAACATGGTAAAGCCCCCCCAACACACACACAAACATGCACTTACAGTGCCATGCATACATTCATTCATTCATTCATTTATGTATTTATTGACGGTGTCTAATTAGCATTATTAACCTTTAGTGAATGGGTCTGACGGCATCAACAGTGAGACAGCTCCTCAGTGCTGTTCTCCTCTTCATTGTACCAAGAGATTTTTAATTGGCTTGGGACGTTTGAGGCGACAGAGAAGAGAGACCGTTACTAATACACAAATGACAGACCGACAAATCCACAGACAGACGTCCTTCACTCCAGTGGAAAAACATGCAAATGTCCCACCATGAAGTGGGTTGTATCTCTTTCCCTTTGTGTGTAACTTTAATGTGTGTGTATCTGTTTGTGGTCGCATGCATATACAGTATTCATGTAAATAACACATTGCAAGTAGGCAGCAGATAGTGGCAGAATCATAAATCCTTTCACTAGAATCTGGATTGTAGACCAGCCACATAGGGTAGTAGCACTTGCCCCCCCTCCCTATTGACTATTGAATAAGCAGGGTCTGGACTTTTTTTTTCTCTGCTCCTGTCGATAGCTTCTGCTTGTTATTGCCTCACAGCATTAGCCATTTCCATTTTCTCCACAGGCACCCCGTGTGCATGCAAATGCATGTGTATGCCCGCATGTACACACACACACACACACACACACACACACACACACACACATCACAGCAAATACATGTGCACACATTTCCTTAACTTAATTTTGAATGTTGAATAGACACAAACACCTCACCACACATATGTGTATGCTTGTGGATGGTTGCATTGTACCCTGTGTAAATTGTGGATAAACTGGCGTTAATTGTTGGACGATGTAACCATATTATGTGAATTACACTGTGCACTGGAAATCATCTTTGAGAATCGGAGTGCTTCCCACATACATGAGTTGAGAGGAGACTCTAGAATCAAAAGCTAATTGCATGTGTGAAAATAATTTTTGCATCATACTTTTTTCTTTTTTTTTCAAAGATTAGTGTAAATTATTCATTCAGGTAACATTTCATATTATGGCACTGTCTGTTTTAAGTCTGGTGATATGCCAAGAAACTGCTGGTGGAGTATCTTATGCAATTAGCTTGCTCCTAGGCTACATGCCAGAACATGCAATTATACAGCACCATGGCATACACCCATACCCAGCACACTCACCTCTGAGTGGCCTATATTTTCATAGTAAAGTGAAATGAAGTGGAAATGCTTAGAGGCCGGCATAACCAGTAATTCCCAGGAAAGGCTCTTTGGAAGAATGCCAAGGAAATACAGAGTAGCATTATCTCTGCTTTGTTCAACTTTTTAAGATTAATATTGCTGCCTGCCGTAGCAGTGCTGTAACTTGAGAAGGAACCAGACAAAGAGTGTCAAATCCACAGGCATGACGTGGGATCCAGTTCAGCTGAAACTGGACACTGTGGCAGGAACCAGCGCTCGGTAGTTTACTGCTGAACAACAGCAAACATTTGTCCAGTTGACTGAGGTCATTATTTTCTTTTGTGAGATGTTATTGTAGAATTTATTGTTTTTGTTTTTTGTTTTTTCTTTTGGGAAATGACTACTGAGTGTTTGTGTAATGGTGAACGCTGAGCCCGCTAACCAGAAGATCTGTTTTGTGTGCTTGTTCCTCAGAGGTGTAAGGGATCAAGCTCCTAACACCATGGATATGGACACGCAGCCACAAGGACAGCACGCAGCTGTGCCAGTGTTTCAACCCCAGGTAACCCCACACAGAGACACACACATGAACACAATCCAAACTGCAGACCACTACTGTTGTGAAGTAGGATGACATATAAAGTGACATAATGAATACTGTCAGCCGTCAGACATTTTGTCATACCATTGTTACTGAGGTAAATCTCTATACTGCCATATGGCAATATTAGATTCACAGGATCATTGCATCACTTCATGTAGTGAAGTCAAGTGTCTTTATTTTTCATATATTTAAGATTCACTCAGCTCAGTTTATCTATAAATGGTTTCTCAGTATAATTTTTTTTATCATGATTGTGATGTAAGATTATGAACTCTGAGATAAAAGAGTTTATCCATATGGACTACCCCTGTAGAAAAGGGTTTCTGTTTCAGTACATGACAAACAAATTTTATCCAACCATGTAGTGTGTGATTTTGTTAAAGTTCATCAGGAGTGTGGCATCACAGACTATTTCCCTGTAGATAAATGGACAAGGAGGAAGTATTGAATAATTCATGATGATATATCCCTTCATCTGTTCATTGCAAGCATAACACCCCACCTCCTTCACATTTTGAACTGTAAATATTCTTTATTGCCCTTTTTTTTTCTCCTTGTGTCAATCACGATGTGCCTTTCAGTGCAAACATCCTTCAGACCACTGTAGCCTGTATGTGGGATAGACAGCAGTGGATGAATGTTGAATTCTTTCTATTGATCACAGCTCTGGAGGCTGGCAGAGCCGGGCCTCCCCGCATGCCTCTCTTGGTTCAATACAACTCAGGTTTTCTCTGTGCAGATCTGGTCATTGTTGGATTTTAATACTGCCCTACAACATCAGACCCATTGATTTCTTTCCAGAAGGATGTTTTTGCCTCCATAACTATTGAATAGACTTTAAACAAAGAGGATCGTCCATATACCCCAGAGAATTTTTTTTTTGAGAAAGAAACAACACTAAAAATAGGCTTGTACTCTCACTTGTTTTTCTTGCGTATGCAAGGGCACTGCAACATTAACACTGGAATTGCCAAGGGGGTTAATTTATTCTAAGATTTGTAATTGCAAAATTAAGGATAATTGGGTTGCACACAGAAGAAAGTCAGATAAAAGCTCTAATGATTAATTTGACTTAGGCAATACCCCCCACCCTCCATGCATACACAGACACACAGACACTAGGCCTTCTGCTGATCTCCCAACAGTTGATTATGTGTTGTTGTTCAGGCTTAATGATTTCTCTCTCTGTTTTTCAATCTATTTCTAGCAGTTTACATCAGTCTTAATTCCAAACCTACTTTTTGGGCTTAGGTTATTGGAAGCACAGTGAACTTTCTATGTGGCGTCATGTTTTTTCACTTTCACAGAGCACGTCTGAAGTGATTTCACATTTAGTTAGTGGGAGATGGATGGATGGATGGATGGAGAGAGAGAGACAGAGAGAGAGAGAGAGAGAGAGAGAGAGAGTATATGTAGATGGCTGTCTAGCCAGCATCCAGATGGGTGTCTTTCAACAAGTCCTCTATCTGTTTCACACTTTCCCAAGGTTCAGTCTGCTTGGAAGCACAGGGGAAAAAAACCCACCAGCCTCCTCCTGAAGAAATCTGAATTGTATATGTGATGAAGGATATTCTGTATCGCTTGCAATATCATTTCTCTTGGTCCCGGAGGTATGATGCATATGCATTAGGTAAACGAGATGAGCTGGTAAGATGTGCATTTTTAATGGCGCATTTGCTCTTTGAGTGAGTGGGAGGGATGGTGAGGAGGCCCCCTCAGATCAGATTTTGATCGTCACTGCAGAGTTTGACAGACACGAATCTGTCTGCAAGCGCTGAGACAAGGCAGTGCGGTTGTGGAGCAGATTGAGAGGAGAAGAACGAGAAGCACCTTTGGGGTGAATCCTGCCGGTTTGACTGCCTGGCTGGCTCACTGGCTGACTGGCTGAGGATGAATATTGCATGGTGCCGTGCTCAAGGGGGCTGGTGACTGGTGAGGGTGGGAGTGAGCCCCCCTGCTTGCCAGTTACTGTTTCTGCCTCTGCTTGTATCCCTCCCTGTCTCTCTTGGAGACTGCATCCACAGTAATATGACAAATTTTGTAAACACTGTACACATGAAAACGACAAACACTTCTCTTCTTCTTCATTCTGGTTCGGTCTGCATCGGATGACTGGATTTATTAACATTTAAAATCAGTGATCACAGGTGCCCAGGTGGCACCAACCATGAATCAGTCATGAGCCGCAATGTCCACAGTTAGTATCTGGTCTGGGACCCGTGTACCATGTTATTTCCCATCTTGTGCTCTCCTATTTTTCCACTATTGGATATCTAATTTCCTTTATCTACACCAAAATATGTGACCACAGCGTTCAGAGTTATTCCACCTGGAGACAATTTTTTTTTTTAAAAGCTCAGCTTTCAGGTGCTGGCTCAGTGTGGACAGTGTGCCAAAATGGAGAGATGTATTTTCAGATTTAGCCGGCTTAGTGTGGACGTGCCCTGAGTTTCTCTCTCTCTCTCTGTTTCTGCATCCCTCTCTGTCTCTCTCCATGGGAGACAGCACCTCTATGCCGCCGCTGGCCTTTCTGTGGCAGCCGTTGGCGCTGCTGGGCTGTCACATCACACCCTCTTCCCTCTGCTGCTTGTCTTCCCCCCCTCTCACCCTCTTTCCCTCTCCCTGTCTTCTGCATTCCCTCTTCCACTCTCCATGTGTCTTGTCAGTTGTGTTTGGCAATGGTGTCATTATCGGGCAGCCCGTATCACACTTCCTCCGATGAGCTGTCTGTCTGCTCTCTCTGTCTCTCGCTCTCCTTTTCTCTCTCTCTCTTTCAATCCCCCTGCTAGTGAGTTGCCCATGGCGGTTGTGTGTCACCTTTATACCCAAGACGTGCTGTCCCTCATAGACGTTACCCATAATGCCTTGCATGGCTGCCACTTAATCTCCATCCCCTGCAGCTTGTCTCCATCACCAACCAGAATGATGTGAGTGAAAAGAGTAAGCGCACCACATGGTACAGCCCAAAAATGTTAATCGGGAAAAAGATGAAGAAAGTCTCTATTACCGAGATCATAATTTAGAGAAAGAAAGTAATAATCAGTGGTCCTAAGAGTAATTGTTTCTTTGTCTCAGCCTTTATTTGTAGTATAGGCCTGGAGTAAGTGATCATTTCTGACATCTGACATGTGACCCCATGTTGTTACAGTCATCTAAGAATTTTTGAATGATTTAATATTGGCCATTGTTGGTGGATATCATTCCCTTGTTTGTTCCTTTTTATGTGTTTTATATTGTTTTAATGGATTAATATAAATTAAGGTGATTCTTTGATTTCAGGTAAATATTCATGTTTGTTTTCAGGTCTTCTGCACAATTGCTTTTAATGCCTCGACGTGGGCAGCTTCACCTAACATGTCCAATTATTTATTTTTTCAAAATCATGGACATCACACGCAAGAATCAAACATATAGCTTTGGCAGCTTTTGCACATTCTTTAATCATTCAGATAAAAATGAAACACGAGGCCTGTTCTTCTGAAAGGTCCAGTAGGTAACCCATATTTTAGCTTACTCATCTTATTTCACGTACACATGGGTAGTCAAGTTCAGATTCTTTTGAGCAGTAATGACTATAACTCTCCCAATTTTGTCCAGACACTGACCCTGTGTCATTTGGGGTCATTCCTCTGTGACTTCCCTTATGTGTGTGTGTATGTCAGGGCCTTGTGTTTCAGCTGGGAGCTCCTGATTGTGTGACACCCGTGTGCGGCAGATGAGACGGCCTGTCAGTCAGCTGTGGCCTGGCTGCCCTTTGAAGGCCAGGCCAGGGGGCGAAGAGGTGCCGCAAATGGCCTGTGAAGTTTACATACACTGCCCACTGCTAAACAGATTAGCTCTAATGAAGTGTCTAATGCCGGGGCCGCTGGCTGACATAATCCTGCCTGGCAGCCCGGCCCCTTGGCTGCCAAAAAAGCCGCCCTCCCTCCAGCCCTCTTTTCCGCCCTCGCACGGCCTCTGCTGCCACCCAGGGCGACTCCACACAGGGAGGTGCCCACTGTTAATCATGCCGGACAGTGTGCGATCTGACATGCAAATGTAGGTCATTGCATATGTAAATGTGTGATTACGGGGCTGGCATGCCAGGACACATTAGCAAGACTGTGCTCTCAGCAGGCGGTTGTCACAGCGCTTTAGAGGCTCATGCTAACATTTGTCAAGCTACCACGCAGCGAATGAAAGCAATGCCCTCTTGTCCTCTCTCTCTCTCTCTCTCTCTCTCTCTCTCTCTCTCTCTCTCTCCCTCTCTCTCTCCCTCTCTCTCTCTCTCTCTCTCTCTCTCTCTCTCTCTCTCTCCCTCTCTCTCTCTCTGTCTGATCTATACACTTCAGACTGTCCATCATGCAGCATTGCACAAACTCCTCTATCATTATTGACAAAAACCAATGCACAACCTCTTTGTTTTAAGTTTAATTTATTGTATTTTGGAACAATATGTTAGTATTGTTAAAGTATTTAGTGGTAGTAATTACCAGAGCTTTACAGCAGTTTCGTAGAGGTACGGTAATGTAGAACAGTGGGTTGTGTGGCAGAGTGTCATGCTTGTCGTCAGACTGCTTCCCTGACAGCTCAGAATGATGGTGATGGTGTGCTGAAAAATACACACACCTCGACAGTGTTAATCGTCCTGTTGTGTCAGGGTCACATTTGACCCTTTTTCAAGTTTCGATGTGTGAAACTTTCCTTTTATTTTTTTGCTGATCAAAACAAGACTTTGTTACATCCTCTGCAATGGCATACTAAGTACAATAAAACACATTTTGATCATTTTTCTTTTTTCATTAATGCCTAGCTGTGGTGTTATGGGTCAAATTTGACTTATTTGAATTATGGGTTGTTTATGCAGAGAAGTACATAGTAGATGTTGCCAAACCGTCCTAAATAACAAAAATGACAGCAAAACAAAAATAACACTAATAAAATCCTATGATAATAGTAATATTGTGTAATAATGTTAAAATTATGTTTCATGCCAAGAAAGCACATCTACTTGAATTCAATTGAAGAGTGGCATGCAGCAAATATGATCCCACGCACACCCTCATACTCTCTCTTTCACTCATGCATACACACACAGACACCCATCATGGGCTATGCTGTTGTGGGCATTCATACTTATGTGCTGGTTTGTTTGTGTTGTTCTGCAATTACACTGCCAAAATGCTAGCTGGCACTATGAGTTTCTTTGTGTACTAGAAGCAGTGCTGTCTGAAACTGAGTGGATCATGTTGGAGTGGAAGCTAATAAATGAATAAACAGTTTCTTTTACAATGTATGACCATTGAACAGATTCAGGGCGAATGCAAGGATGAGTGGCCGGAATTGTGCAGGAGGAAATGCAATTCTACCAAGCTGACCAGTCACAGTTGTTGTGGTCTGTGGCAACTCTTCATGCATTTACATTTCTAGGGAGGTGCGTGTCAGGCCACGCTACATACGTATGTTTATTTGAACAATCCTGTTTGCAATTTTTTGATTAGGAATCAGTGTTTATCAAGCAAAAATTACTGTCTGCTATTCCAGCACCTCGCAAGCAAGAATCTGCTGCTTATCTCTGTTTTATATCATTTTGACTTGAATATTTTTGGATTTTGGGCTGTTGACTCAGCATGACGGGCAATTTGAAGAGGACACCTTGGGATGGGAAGCATTTTGCTGACAAAAAGGTTTAGTTGATTGAATTGAAAAAATTAATGAGATCGGCGAGTCGTGAAAATAATCGTTAGGTACAGCTCTACTAACCACACAGCTAAATATATGTAAGTTGTTTCCCTTCTCTGTATTTAGGTTGGGTTTAATTGTCTTTTCAGTTTTTTCACTGAGTTAAAATCTCATTGTCTTCCTTGGTATTGAGCACACAGCTGAAGGAATCCCACATAGCCTCCAGTCTGCTCATGGTAACTCTGTCAAACTGTTAAACAACAGAAAGTGAACAAGTGTGATGACGCTCCCTCCCTGTGTGTTTTAGTGGTTAGAAGATTCCGTTTTGACCTTCTCCCCCTTTTCGTATTCCTTCTGTCTGTCCTGAGTCTCTTGCCCCTGAGCTGCTCCCACAGCTACATTGGCAGAAGCGCTGGTGACATGTGGCATTCTGATATCTGTCACCTTCTGTTTGCTCCCGCCGACGCCTTGTACAAGTTTATCAAAAGGCTGTAAAGGTCATGCAGCCATGCTCTGTGGTGGGAGGGGGGGGGGGGGGGGGGGGGGAGAGGAGGGGGGGGGGGGGGGGGGGGGGGGGGGGGGGGGGGGGGGGGGGGGGGGG
>JBBMJY010000002.1:18502121-18515528 GCA_037833715.1 Toxotes lorentzi | reverse complement strand
CACACACACACACACACACACACACACACACACACACACACACACACACACACACACACACACACACAAACATACACGAACACACCTTACATGCTGACAGCATCTACTCATTTCAAATCTATATATAATCCCTGGTATTTCTCTTCTGATATGTCTTCTTCCCCCGTCACTGCTTACCTCCCTCTCTGCTTTGCTTATATTCTCTCTCTTTCTTTGGAAAGTTTTTTCTGATGAGGCTGCTGAAATATGTGGGCAGTCTGGGGAAGAGGGCTCTTGGGATACACTTCTGGCCCTGGCTGAGGAGGAGAAGGGCGAGAGGGAGGGACTGATTAATGGAGGGAAGTGAGAATCAGAGGGTTGAGAAGGCCATGGGGGCAAAAGGAGAGGGTGGGAGAATTGGAAAGTGGCCTAACTTGTGAATGATTTATTGATTTTCGGTCTGAGTGCATTCACAATATCAGATATCAGCATTTGAACACATTATAAAACACTTGTCTTCAATCTGCCTCCATTCCTGCTTGTCATTCCTCACTGCTACAGCCATCATATCATCTCAGCATGACTGTCAGACTTGCCGTCTCTTGTTGCAAATAACCAATACGTATCTCTTAAAGGTCCTTACGGTTGATCCCTTTATATGATATTCCTCCTGTTATAATCCTATGTGGCTGTGGAAAGGATTTATATCCCATTATGTCACACCACTGTGTCGGAGAATTCTGTTCTTCTGGTTGTGCCAAAAATGTGCACATGCACAAACACAAATACAAGTACAATGTACACTTGTGTCCTCTAAGTCGGGTACGTTTGATTTTTTTCATGGTGAGCGTCTGATGATTCACACACACACACACACACACACAGGCACATAAACCCAGTATATTGTAAAGGTACCTTTAGGCTGTGTGACACAAACGATCATGTAAGGTTATGACATGTCACACTGTGACGAGATGAGTGGTGTGGGTAATCTGCGTCAAGCTGTACAGTATCAGTTTGAAGTGAGATTGAATGGTGAAAGTGTGGTGAATTGTAGCACTACAGTGTAAATAGAAAAAAGTATATCAGAGCAAAGGTACATCATCAGCTCGCGTCATCCATTTAAGCGGTCTTATGTTTTGAAAATGCAGCAAAAAAATTAACAAGCTTTGGCCGTGCTGCTGACACTTACACATCGGTAAACCTCAGTAGAAGAAAGGGGTGTGCGTGCATGTTGGGTTTTCTTTGTTTTTTTTTCCTCCTCAACTTTATTCCAAAAATGGTGCCTTACGAAGTATCAGAGCAGGCAGTGTATTTCGCATCATTACATGTCGTATTTGATTTGTTGCCAGAGGTCCAGATCAGTTGTTGGTGGATGTGTCTCAAAGTGCAGTCTTGGTCCAGTTGGTGTCTGAAAGGAGGATAATTATCAGTAGCACTTTATGCAAGGTTTTCCAGTGCATTCCTGCTACTGTATGTGGGACATAGTGATGATGTAAATCTATGCTACACTTTTCCTCTGCACTGTACGCTCTACCCCACCTTGTGGTGACACGATTCGTATTGCTGATCATACTGTACATTATTTGTGTCAGTGTTGGTCCTATTCTCTTTCTGGGTTTCCTGCGTTGTGACTCGGGTGCAGCAGAGCAGTGCCCTGTCCCCATAGTGTACACATGTGTATGTTGAATGTATTATATCTGCATGACCTATTCATAGACATACATACAGTATATAGGTCAGTACAAGAGTATCAGCTGTGTGCTTTTGGTGTTTTGACCTAGTTCATAGATGGATCACAAACAGCTATTTCCCCTCAGACTGACACCAAAGAAGCAAGATTTACACACAAGCTAGTTAACTAACTTTTTTAGATGTTTTTTTTCTATTCTGACCGAAATACTGTGCAAAATAATAGAAGTTGCACTAGGTACATTTTTTATGGTGCCATTTATTAGATCGCTGTAATACCTTTCACTTAATTTCATCTATATAAGCAAGAGAGCACAGTTTTGTGAAAAATCCCAAAGCCTGGAGCAATGGTTTAGACTATAATGGGATTTTGTGTGTTTTTGAATGTAGCAACAGGAATAGGTCTTAACAGAGTCCTTGCTTACATTATAGCACATGTGTATGTCTTTACTGTACATTACAATGGAATGCAGTGTATATAAACAAAGCCATTTTAATTTGATACATAACCTGTCTTAAGAGAGCTTTGTGTATCATTGTGTGGCCCAAAAACATTTATTCTTATGCCTTCAGATTTTAGCAAAATGAGAGTTTGTGATGGAAATCAAGTCAATAATAAGTAGTGGAAACTAACTTAGTTATAATATTATAATGCCAATCTTATTTCAAAGCAAGATAACATTAGCTGAATTATAGATACCTATAGTACATTTTAGAAGAAATAGAATCAGCAGTGTTTTTTCCCTTTTTTGTCTTTTTCAGAACAGAAAATGAACAGGAAGATCCCAGTGTGGAATAACATTGTCTTAGTTACTGTATTTTGACATGGAAAGTCATAAAAATATCAATGCTCAGAACCACCTTTGGGAGCTGTGTCCCACTGTGGACATAATACATTGTCTAGACGTTATTATCTGAAGTTCGTCACAGTTTGATCTTTTAAAGACAGAAGAACAGCACTTTATCTTGCTCTCCTTTGTCTTTATTGCTTCTCTTTGGGAGTCAATCCCAGATATCATAGTATAATTTATTTTTGATGTATTTTTATCTGATGCAACATTCAGTTTGACCACAAGTACGACTAAGCAGCAGTCAAATGGTAGATAAAACGCATTTTTTCATAGCATTCCTTTTACAGTGCTTGGTAAAATCTTGTACGATATTTTTTTCTAAATTTGATTTGAAAGAAGTTGATCTGAAGTCTGGTCCTATTGGAAATGCACTGGTTGACACACAGAAACAAAAGGAGCAACCTTTCCTTGGAAGTGATCGTGTTGTGAGTTAGTTGTGATTATCAGTGTTGTTTATAGTCCATGCATGGCCAGCGTCATCATTCTTACAGCGTAGACTCAGATATAACTGAGAAATGCACATTTAAAATGCTTTCATTACATCTCAATAGCCCTCTTACTCCTATTCTTTTTGTATTTTTTCTCTTTGTTTGTATTTTTCCCTCCCTGCTCCCTCGCTTTCGCTCTCTCTATGATCAGCTTGTTAAGACTTGCTGTCACCTCTTCTCTCATCTCTTTTCGGTTGCTAATGTATTGAATTTCTTGCTGCTTTTGATAGGCTGCCATTACAAAAGCACCATAGGGGTGATATAAAAGACACAGGTGTGTGTGTTGCTGTGCTAATGTACACTCATGTCTTTCTGTGTGTGTACACGCCATTACACAGCCCACTGGGTTGGCTGTAATAACTGCTGAGTATATAGTCGCCACTGACTGGACCAAAAAAAATCAAACCGCCCTCCCACTGTCTGCCTCATGAGTGGCTCACAGAAATCATTCCCTCTTCATTATTGGCTCACAACTTCAGCCTCTCCCTTCCCATTGGTCCTCCAGGGGTTGTTGCCTGGTTACATCAGAAGCTCATATATTTGAGCAGGGCTCTGGATGTTTACTGCAGCACTTTTACAGAGTGCAGAGTGAGACAACCTCACTCACACCACACACACACACACAAACAGACTCACGCACACATTCAGAGGACACCACAGAATGCACCCAGGCGACACCCTGGCTCTGCTGCTAAGACCTGCTGGTACTGACGCTGACTCCTCAAAGTGCTCAGCTGGGATAACCTACACACGGGATACAAGGCTGACCTGCAGACCTAACAGAAACTGAACAAGCTTAACAGCTGGATACTGCTCCTACAGGAGATGTGTCAAGTTGTTAACAGGCAAACAGAAGAAAGAGGCAGAAATCGTGCCGAGTTCGGGTAAAAGTCAAGCTGACTGCTCTCCTGGATGTTCGAAACACAGAAACAGACTGGACTTCAATAACCTGCATGCTGGTTTGCTGACTGCACTGTACTAAAAGGAAGAAGAGACACAATAGAGAAACTGACATAAACATCCTACCAGGCATAAAGAAACAGCCCTCACGCTGAAACAACTACAGGCTGGATCCACAGTCATACAAAACCCAAAACAAGACAAAAAGGACAGATCACAGTGAGAGAGAACACAGCTGGAAAAATGAGAATGGCCTGTGACATTCTGCTGCAGAGGTAAACATCAGAGTTATGTAACTCCTCTAGTCTGACTGGAATAAATGATTAGATGGATGAATGGTTGGAGGAGAAAGCAAATATGTGGTTGGGTGATAGATGAATGAAGGAATTTGCAATTTTGTGAGAAAGAGGTGCATGGAAAAAAACCTCAAAGGGGCAGCATATTAAATGAATGAAATGGAGTGATTAACAAAAAATTAAACAGGGAAAGCTATGAGAATGGGTTAACTCGTAATGCTGGAATGAATTAGGGCAAAAGCCTTCATGCCTTCTGCTTTTTTTCTTATTATGAATGGAAGAATGGAGGGAAGTGAGGCTTGTTTACGTGTCTTGCTCATTGCTTTGTTACTAGGGAGAGATAAAAGAGATAATCTTCTCCTGCTCTATTTCTTTCACAGGGAAAGAAATAGAGCAGGAGAAGATGAAGAGAAAGGGGCCATGCAATTACTTAACAGCTGCTATTATGTTATGCAATCTAAATATAAAGAAAGCAGAGGGGGTGGCTGAGAATGTGTCAGCATTTTTAGACACGGGAAGAAAAAGGCACTGGTCTCCTTAAGTAACTATTTTCACAAATTAGGGCTTCATTAGTGAAATGTACCTTTTTAATACATCTGAAAAATGATCCTCCTAGCACGAAGGTGCATTCATAATCTTAAAAAAATTACTTTTCTTTGGCATCTCCTGTCCATTCTTAATTTTACTTAGAAGCTCTTGGTAATCAGTTTAAAAACTATGTTTGAAAAATATATCTCAGTATATGTCAGATAGAGGAGTGGTGAAGAAAAAAAGGTGTATAATTTCCAGAAAATTAATCAGGACCAATTTTAATTTTAATCACTGATTAAAATTTTAATTCTTTTATCAAGAAAAAAATGTGAGCAAGTTGCAGTTTGTCAGATGAGCATGTCATGATTTGCCTGTTTTCTCTGTTTTACCTGATTGTTATTAACTTAAAATGGAATAGAACTTAAACCGGTTGTCAAATAATCAGCCAGCTGACAGAAAATTAACTGGCAGCTATTTTAATAATCAGTTAATTGTTTCAGTCAAACCTTCTGTGGTTCCAGCTGCTCAAATGTGAGGATTTACTGATAGTAAAGTATCAAATATGATATTAAATTGAAGATATTTTGGTTTTGGGCTCCTGGTCAGACAAAAGAAGACATTTGGAAATACCACTTCATTGATCTGGGAAAATTTATAGAGCTTTCTTTTACTATATTCCTACAATTTACAGGCAAAACAGTTTATCCATTAATTGAGAAAATTATTGTCTGACTAATAACGAAAGGGATCATTACTTGCAGTCCTAAAACATCTTTGGGTTTTGGGCTTGGTTTTACTTCACCTTTTGTACTGGCAAGTTGTGATTGACATGATTTTTCAGCAGTTCAGCAATTTGGACATCTTTGTGAGAATGTTTGTAACTTTTATCACCATGGCAGGAACTTTTGTGACACCAGAAACTGTAATATCTTTTGCACACACATTGTTTATTTGTGTGGCTCAGCCAGTTATACACATACTGAACCCCTGCTGGAAAATATAACAGTTTTAGTGCAAGCTATCAGCAGTCTTGCGTCATCTCCTTTTGACTCAAGGGGGGGTTGAAGAGGTAGAGAAGGGGCTGCGGAAGATTTGTTGAGTCACCTAAACAAAGTAGATCATTAATCTCAGATGGCTAAATGTCTGTGGGATAATTAAGAGAAAACAAAGGAAGGAAGGCTATATTGGTCATGTATAGCCTCAAGTGCAAAGCAGCTGATGGAAACAAACATATGAGCACGATCGAGACAGAAAACCAAACACAGATCTTAAATCTTTGACCTGCTCTCTGTTCAAGTTGTGGATGTTTTGAATGCAAACATCTGTTCTAAGAGTCTGTGAGAGTTTCTTGGCTCCAGCATGAAGGACTGTAAATGTTTATTGTTACAGGGGCAGTAAGAAGAGCTGTTTATGACACGTAAGATGATGCTTATAATTCTGCGTGAGCGTTTCTTGTCAGTCGGATTTGGTTTCTACATCTTGTAGTGTCTGCATGTGAGGGAAGGAAAAGCTCACTGTATATGTCTGATGTAGTTGTAATCCAGAGCAATAAAATATGGCCTCTTGTGCCGGCTGGTGTATATGTGTGGTAAGAGTTTGTGTGTGTGTGCATGAGTGGATGCGTAGACTGCAGTAGTCTGTACCTCCCGGTCAGAACAGAGCACAGTCAGGTTTGCTGACGACAGCACCTCTGTAGAATTGCAACTGACCTAGAACTCACCTTACACACACTCTCACACACACACACACTCTTTATCGCATATTCTCTGTATCTGTTTCCTTTATATCGAGCTATCAGAATAATTGTTTTAAGTAATGTAAGAACGCCCTTGAATAGTCTTTTTCCACTTGACCGTCAGTACCGAGAACACAAAACCACAGTCACTCTGAGATGTTTTTTGTGTTTAGTCATTCAGTCAGCTGAGACTAAGCTGATACACAGTTCTGCAGTATGTACTCTTAGCTGTACACTTGCCCTACATTTGTGATAAACAGACAATACTACCTTGTGTTTAGGCCAGTTGATATTAGATCAGCAAAAACTGAACATTGTAACCTTCATGAATGTGGGATTTATAGAAGGACTGTTGTATTAGACTCTATTGGTTTTGGCTTGGTGTACCTAATAAACTGCTCACAGAGTTTAGTACCAAGCACAAACACAATTAGAAATCTATCAAAACAATGCATTTGTGACTTTCTTTTACAAGCATATTGTGCTCTTGTATAAAACCATTAAATTGTCAATTCATAAAGTTTTAAAGCAGTTTTCAAAACAGGATCAGAAAGATTATTGTTTTTAATACAGCCATAAATGTGAAGTGAGCATGAGGGTGATATCAAAATTTGGTAGTACTAAAATGAGAAAAACGCAGATGAGTGAATGATTGCATGAGCAGATATATGATTTTTTTTTTTTTATGTTATCAGTTATTTTATTTATTTATTTTTTTTTTATGAAAATGCAGGTTCTTTATTCACACATGCCTCCACTTACTTGCAGCAGCAGAGATTTTTACTGCTGGCATCAACATGAGGGATGTGGTTAGTAGACAGCAGATTAGCCTGAAGTGATCTAAGTGAATCTGGCGAGCACTTTGTTTTACTCTGCCACTCACATCAGACGCTTTTAAGATGCACTGTAGTTGATTAAGCAATTAGTGAAATCAAAATAGCAAACTAATACTGACTAATGTATCTTTATCTTATTTTATATAAAAATCAAATCAAGTCAGAGGGTAGTTGACAGATTTGTAAGCAGGTGAAATCTGTCATCAGTCAGCCATTACTGGCTAAATAAAACTTTGACCATTTGGTAGCAACTGTGACATTATTAAAAAAAAAAAAAAAACTAAGTACTATTATGTCACTATCAAAGGTTTCACAGTATCACTGCCAACACACTGCTAGCCAAAGGTGTGACTCCTTAAGACATTATCAAGGTCTTATCTCTGTCTTTGGCCACTACTGCCACCATGCCTATAGGACAGGATCTGATGTAATCCAACCTGCTTGTAGAACTTTTGAAAGCCAAGCCTTTATTCAGTAACTAGTTCTCTCTTGGCATCCTTGTACATGTGGCAACGTCAGGCAAAAAGCTACAGCAGAAATAAATTCTTAACTTTTGTGTTATAAAATGGTTTTGAGACACATCTTTAAAAAGATGTACATACTGTTAGCTGGAGTATTGGCAACATGTGCATCCAGCAGCAAGGAAAACTGCAAGAATCACTGACGTCATCATGACCTCTTCCAAACCACTCTACTACATCAGGACACAGAGTTCTCCATGATCCTGTTTGCCCTTTATAGCGTCCTAGCCATGGAAGAAATGCCCTGAAGCACTCTATTAAGGGTGTCATGTATGGTCCTTCAGGGCTCAACTGACACGGATAGAAATGTTATCTTTGCTGCTTAGAGAGCTTGAGGAGGGCAAGAACGCCCCAAAGAGCCCAACAACGGTTTTAGTTTAAGTCCTCAGGGGAAAATGGTGTAAGATCAGATATTATCTTTGCTACTTAAGGCCCATGGAGGTTATGTAACGTCCTTGAGGGTCCTATCAAGGATCTATTGTTAGTGATGCAGCCTCCCAGTGTGGTTCCTTATTGTACAACTCAGCAGGAGAGTCTGCTGTCAGATGTTATCTTTGCCTTCGAGCCTGCAGGGTGCGTTACTGTTTAAAGGGCAGTTCCCCATGTTGACGAACATGAGAAGAAAGGAGAGGATGTAAACTCAGTCCGGATAATCACTGATTCAAAATAGATGTGTCTATATATATATATATAAATATGTGAGACCTACCCTTGCACTTGGGCATAATCTGAATGACCTTGTGCTGTGTGTGCGTGAGGGTGTTATATAAAGCTGGAGTCCTGGCGTGCCTGTCACTGAGTGTGTCTGTAAGGCCAGCAGCAAGCTGCTGAATCAACGGGCACATCTGAGCCACTTCCTTGTTTCATACACACATGCTCTCTCTCTCTCACACACACACACACACTTCCTTGCTTATGGAGGAACATCGAAGAACAAATATGACATGACACACACCCTTCTATCTGATCAGCAGGATTTAGCGGACCTCTGTAGCCTAAATAACAATCTGCCCACCCAGAGTGGCGCCACTGACTGAAACTGTGTGTGTGTGTGTGTGTGTGCGCGCGCGCGTGCGTGCGTGCGTGCCCTTGGTGCATTTCTTGAGATTGGCATTAGGCACAAGAGATTTTACATTCTCATCACTGTAACTAAGATAGATCTTTATTTAATTATTTTTCAGTGTTTGATCTTTCCTTTATCTCTTTAGCACACAGTATACACAGATGCATTCATGGTTAACGTCTTTATTGTCATTCTTCTTCCCTGTTTTGACTCGTGCTGCCTGACACCCACACCCTCCAAGGTCATTTCATGTCAGTATGGGAAGGGAGCAGTGGAGTATGTGATGTTCTAACCATGTTGTCCTTTTCCCTCCTCTCTCTCTCTTTCTCTACAGCTCCCACCTCTCCCCTATATCCATCCTGCCTGCTGACTCTGCTGAGTAAGTCCACACACACACACACACACACTACAGTAATTTTATCCACTTACAATAATATACATAGACGCTTCTTTATGTGCACGCACGCATACACACACCTAAGATTCTTGCTACCTAAGGAACGAGTCTGACAAATCATTTTTGTGAAACTAATTGGATAAAAATATCAAAGCAAGCAGTTATATCCTGCTATTTTGATTATGAGAGTGATAGAAAAACTGCAAAAAAGCTGAAGTAGTAAAGTAAAAGACCATGTGCTCAAGAGACATATGAAACAACAGGAATGAAGAGAGGAGAAGTGCGGGCAGTGCTGGGAAGAGTCGAACTGAGAGAAGTATGAGGATTAAGAGTAGGTAATAAGGAGGAACGCTGCCCTTGTGTTTTGATTATGAAGCTAAACTAAAGCGTTTTGCATGGCTTGGTGTTTTCGCAGCCCCAAGGACATGAACTCAGCAATCACATGACTTTCAGGCCTCTGCGTCTTCACTGCATGGCATGCAAACAGAATAAAACCATTTTCTATGGTGCTGTATGTACAGTATGTGTGAGTTAAATGACCTGAAGGCCTGAGGGCACTAACGCGAGCTATTTCAATGCTCAGGAACAACGCATCAGACTGTTATTCAGTAGTCTAAGGTAAACAAAAGAGTAACAAGTATCAGTAACAAAAGAGAACAAAATGGCTGAAAATGGTCCTATTGAACCATTTACATCTGTTAACATCAACATATTGTAGGGCTGGCTCTTAATAAATAAAAAAAAAAACTGTTAGTTGCAGCTCTATAAGAGTTTTACAAATGGATGAACAGAGTGAAAGGTGACACAGAAAAAGAAAAAAACTGTTTTAACCAGTAATTCTTTGGATGAGTGCGTCAGTTGGTCTGCTTGGCTCTGAACAGTTGGAGACATACCGTGTGCTGTACAGGAGGTTGAGAGTAAGCACTTACATTTTTTTCACATCATTTGATTTGCTGTAACACCCTTCAGTAATCTTATGAAGTGCATGCCATGAAAAGATATTAAATATAATGCAAAATTTACACGTCAGTAGCAAAAACACACGGTGCTTCTCTGGGCACTGAGCGTGTGTTCTATAAGCGTGTGTGTGGCTGCTTGTGTGTGATGGATAGTTGTTGTTAGTGGAGCTTCTTGCAGCGAGTGGCAGAACTGCTGCTGCAGGCAAAAGTGAGCATGTGGTCGAGGGAAAGTTGTTGTGTGTGTGTGTGTGGCTATATATCCACAACGCACACACATTTATTTGACCTGAGACCAGCACTTTTATGAGTTTTTGCCTTAAATGGACATAGTTGTGAAACCCAGATGCAGTTATGTTCTAGCTACTCTTCTTTCAAAATCATTTAACTTCATTGGTGACTATATACCATATAGGGGCATAGAGCCATTTTAGTTAAATAATACAGATGTTATATAGGAGGAGTTGGAGAGAGCTGGGAGTTTTCCCAGTTAATGTCTTTTTCTACCACTTTTTCAACCTCTACTGCTCTCTGAGCTGGAGGAGAGACAAAGCTAACAGTCTTCAAGAAGCAAGAGTGAATGATGAATAAATACATGATGATCACACACACATGTGCGGTCCAGTAAATAAAGCAAACTAAATAAAGTCATGCTAGAGTCCGTGGATCAACCGCTTCATGTGAGTGTAACAGAAGTCAGAGTGTGACTGCCTTTTATAGGCTGTAATGTCCTCTTCTCTCTTCTTCCCAGCTCTAGTTTAAGCATTATTAGTCCTTTTAGAACATGACCTGTTGAATAACCCAGAATGGAAAAGAAACCATTTCAATGATTACTAGGCTCTTTGGTGCATTATCAACCCTTAGTAAATGTCTCTTCCTGTATAAATCTCAATGCCATATATTTTCCTGTATTTGGCAAGGAGCTGAACTACAGCCATTTGTCTGTTAATTGATTACTAGAGGTCTTTCTGTTCATTAATAGAGGTTGATGACAGGTAGGATTATGTGAAGAGGATTACATGTGGTTCCAGAGATGAAGGCTTTAACCTGCATATCATTACTGTGTACTGCCAAGCCTCATTCTGAAATCAAAGATCTTAATTAAATGGGTGAAAAATCCACTAAGCTTATTGGATTCACTATAACTGAACAGTAGAGCGTATAAATTAATCTCATGTAGAGACAATTCAGAAATTGAACACAATCATTGAACTTTAGTGTTAAAACATTACAGTGATCACCTTTTGTTCTGATCAGTAAGAGGAAATTGTATTTGTAATATAATTTTATTGTGGTATATTTTTAGTTCTGGATATACTACTGCATGTTTTGATTTGTAAATATGATTACAGTGCTGGTTACAGTTCAAAAAGTACTTGCACAAAATCCTAATTTTATGGCATTATGACCTGTGGCAGGTGGTACTTGTCATATTTTATTTTTCAAGGGCAGAAGTAACTCATTTTCCTGCACTGAAAACTCAATTTAGTTTAAGTTGTTTAAGTTTAAGCTGTTTGCTTTGCAGCATTTTCTGGCTTAGGATTTCGATGTGGTTGTCAGAATGGTTATACAGACGTTGACATTATTTTGTTTATTTGTAGATACACTATTCATTCCAGTGGAGGAAACATAGACTCCGTTGTCACTCATTATGAAACATGATTTTAAGCAGAGACTGCACTTGAACGGCAATTCAAGTTTGCTTAAAGCTAATTTTAATCTGCAGTCTCTTGGCAGGTCACAGTTAAAACATACACACAGTGATAGTACATGATGAACAAACTTTTAAGGTGTCACAAAAACCTGTTAGCCTCCCTGTTTGTTTGTATCTTCAGACTCCACACAGAGTTAAAGATGTAAATATGCATAGTGTATTTTTGTGTGTTTTTCCAGGATAATTCAGCGAACCATCAGAGCAGCAGTGGAGCAGCACTTCTTTGAGCTGAAAACATCCATCGACCAAGGCCTCAGCAACTATGACAGCCAGGGGTGAGAGCATACACACAAGAGCATTGACAGAATCACAATACAATACAGATGTACACAACCAGAAAAAAACAAAAGCACTATAATCAAGTAGAAGCACTTGCCACCAAATTTCTGACACACCTTTGGCAAACTTGATATTTGCACCTGCTGGTTGAAATATTCGTTACACAGATTCCTCAGTGGCTGTGGCATCAGATGACTTTACAGAAACATATTTGACATGGCGAACATTGTGTACAAAGGCACAAAAACAACCAGATGGCTCAGGTTACCAGTAAACATGTTGACAGTGACGTTAATAAGGAAAATGTACATGTTGAGAGGAGCAGCTGTTCAGTGGTCAGTCACCTTCAAGACAAAACAAGATGTCAAGGGTTAGTGGGTTTCCAACATTGAGGAGACACGACACCGTAAAGGTTGTAAACTTCATACTGAAATAGGAAGCTTTATCCTAGCCTGCATAGCAGAGTGTTAAATTATTAGTTTGCATTTAAAATTTAGGTACTTTCATTAGTCATCAACTTTTTGAATGTTATTTTCTAGGGTGAGTCCCAGTGAGCCTGCAGAAGAAGGTTGCCATGGAGACGACGAGCAACAAACGGACCCTGAAGACAGTCCCTGCAACACAGAAGGGGAGACCCCACTCACAGACACTGAGCAACACATACTGCAAAGCCAGACGGACACACAGGTCCGTGGGTGACACAGAAACACACACATACACATATGTTCATACCACACATGTACCTGTATATACTGTCAGTGTTTTAGCTTGCATGTTTCACACACATACTAAATGTTAACATGAATGTGGCAAAAGCGAAACTGTCTCCCTTATATACAAACATTGAAAGTGAAAACATTTGACCACACACACACACACACACACCATGGAGATTTCCCTAAAAAACACACACACAATGCACAGACTCAGACCAGTTGTTGTGTGGGCTGGCAGCATATTTCCCATAACTAACCTCCTTCCTGTCTCAGTTTGTTGGTTCATTCCAAGGCTGAATGTTTGATACTATCAGCACAGTCCATCTTTGTTCTGTTCTGATTGCTACAATAGCTAGAATTCTACCAGGGCAGCAAGCAGAGACAACAACAGGCCTGTTGCACAAATACACACGCTCAGACACACACACACCATGAATGAATACAGGCAGTGTT
>JBBMJY010000002.1:18470154-18501738 GCA_037833715.1 Toxotes lorentzi | reverse complement strand
AGATAGATAGATAGATAGATAGATAGATAGATAGATAGATAGATAGATAGATAGATAGATAGATAGATAGATACATAGATAGATATAGATATAGATATAAACACACCAAAATGGTGAATCAGCTTTTCAAGGTCATGTCTGGACAACAGGTCATTGATTCTTGTAATAGTTTTAAGTGATAAGAGGCTGATGTCAGAGAGGTCTAAATCTAGTGTTACACCCAGATGTAGTATTGCCATTGTGATGTGCTATTTGTACAAATACAGTACATTCACACTAACATGTATATACACTGAGACATCATACGGCTCCTTATTACAACTCATTCATTCCTCCAACTCAGTCATGTGATAGCTGCCTCTTCATATAGACCCACAACATTACTGTTCTAAGCTTGTACAGTTTACTTCAGTTCAGTGACCACATACAATGACTTTAACCTCCAGTGTGGATGTTTAGCACCTAAAATCATAAGTAACTTTGTTGTATTAGTTAGACAGTTACGATGAAACCGACCAGCTTTGGGAAGGGTTAGATACAGTTGTTGGCCGTGGTGATGGTAAAACCCCTTCATCTTAACTTTGGGATTTTTTTTCTGATATTGGAGCTTTGCGCTCCAGTATAAGCTGTATGCCATTTATTTGTATTTTCGAGATGAAGAACAAAAACCCTGTGTTGCTTAATTCTCATAGTGAAGTGAAACTGCACACACAAGATGTATGCATTTTCTGAGAATAGGGATGCACCTGTTTATGTTAAGAGTCCCATTTTTACACAGTTTCTATTCTTGCCCATTCATGTCTCTGGCTCTGCTAGTTTTGTTTATCTCTCATTCTCATTCATGAAAACAAGTAAGCTAATCAGAAATCCTTGCTGCTGCTTTCTCCCAGGATTCACTGGACTCTGGCACCACCCTGGAGGAGACCTTGGGAATGGACCTGGATGCTGAGGCTGTCAGAGATGCTGAGAACAACATCAACACTGCCAGGTGAGCTACCTGATTTATAGTTAGCTTTCAAGCCTTCAGTGAATTCAGTTTTAGTTCGAACCAACAAATAAGCAGTTTTTTTAATACTAGTAGTTCATGTTTCAAGAGAAGAATTTTTGAGTTTAATAGATCAAGACACATTTGGACTCAGTTTAGACTTAATTTACACGTGGTAGATAGATGTGTGTTATACTATATGTAGCCTAGTGAATCTCAGTGATGTGGAGAGTTGCTCCTTCCTTCCTTCCTTCCTTCCTTCCTTCCTTCCTTCCTTCCTTCCTTCCTTCCTTCCTTCTCATGAAATTCTTTGAGGCAGTAATGTTGTCATGCACTTATCACTTGACACCTCATGTTTATAAATCACTTCGACATCTGTCTGAGCCGGAGCTCATTTTTACGCTGCATCTGGAACAGATCTTTATTATCACCATCTCTATCAGTTGTAGCACATATTAACTCACACTGCAAGTTTGTGTCGCTTAACACCTCATATGCCATACTGTATCATGCCTCCAGCTTGTGATTGTTAACATGCATAGATAATGTACCATGTTCCAAACTGGTTCAGGCAGCCAGTGTTTTTATACTGTTTCACACTTATTCAGGAAAAATGGCCAAAGGCTAATAAGCAAGACAAAGCCAGTGACAGATCGGTAGGCACAGCACTGATGATGGAAGAGTGGAGAATTGTAGCAGCAGCTTTGTGAGTTTTTCACTCATAATGTGGAAAAGCTTTTATTTGTTTGACTGGAGTGCAACTCTTCCTCAGCTCTTGTGAAGTTTCTCCACACTCCTAATAAGGTTGAAATATTTTGACTAAAATACTTTGGGAGCTCTTATCATCTTGCAATTGTTCTGGGGAGAGTTGAATCAAAAAATGGTTTTGGTTTTTGCTCAGAGCCAAAGACTACTAGGTCTCTGATGGGACTTCTCTTGTTTTTAACAGCAAGTGAGAAGCTCAAAGAGTGCTGAAAAAAAAAAAAAAAAGCTTTTCTAGATTAATTTACACAGTACTAACCAACAAACATGAGCAAAAATACTGAGACAGGTATTTCCTGTAAAAATCACAATTTGAGAAAATACAAAGCTTACGATGAATGTGTGTGTAACAGTTTTTGGTAGAATTTGAATTATTGTGTTCTCTATGTTTAGTCCTAATTATTTTTTAAGTAAATCTTAAAGGTAAATGTTTCTTCTGTTTGATTTCAGGCAGGACAATCAACCTTGTGACACCATGGAGCAGAATGACACCATAAGCTGTGTAAGTATCAATGTGCGGGAATGTATCACAGTGTGTCTGTGATGTGTAAACACATTTAGAAAAATACACAATGCACAACCCACTACATGTTTCCTTCCTCATTTTTCTGCTGTTATCTTCAGTTATTTGCATCTGTCATCTTCAGATTTGTTTCTGTAATCTCTCTCCTTCCCTCTCCCTCCAGGATTCGAGTTCATGCCGCTGTGATCAGAACGCCAACACCAGCGAGACCAACAAGAGCCTCCTGTCGCCATGCCAACCAACCTCTGGCCACAACCCCCACCTCCAACTCTTCCCTGACAACCAGTGGGAAGGTAGGAATTTCCTCGTCCCGGCAGTACCAGCACACTGTCTGTACACCCGGAAAAAGAAGAACATGAAATACAAATAATACAGATTTAAGATATTTTGAGATTTAGTGTCAAGTACTTGAAATAGTTTTAGAGAAAGGACAGGCCTTTCTCGTATAGATTAATGTTCTTAGGTTGCACAAAAACTTTTTTTTCCATCAGTTGGTTGGACAAAACCAGACATCTTAAGACACCACCTTCAATTGTAGGAAACTATCAGAATTTTCTGACATTTCATAGACTGAATGATTAATCAGTTAATCAAGAGAATTAACTAATAATCAAAATATTTTTTTTGTTGCAGCCCTACTTCCAAAACTGACTTTTAGGACATTAGAAAATTAAATATCTGAAATGAAAATTCATGTCTGTGCTTAATCTAACATATTTTCTTTCTAACACTTATTTTCTTAATTAATAGTTGAAGTGTTAAGTTTATAAAATGTCTGAACATAATAGTAAATAAATCACCATTACAATTTTCCAATGTGACTGAGGAAAAACTTGACCTGATTTGTTTGCGTTTATCCCAAACACATAGACACCCACACAGAATGAAGGTTGGTGAGTGAAGTTATTAGGAATGATTGACCTTACTGCTCCTCTTCTCTGCTGCCTCTCTCCCTCCTCTTCCTCCTCCTTCTTATTCCCCTCTTCCTCCCTCTTGTCTTCCTTCCATCCAAACAGCGTCACCCCCCTCCCATCTCCACCTCCCTCCCATAGACTTCTCATGTATGCATCTGCAAAAAGAAGGCCAAGGTAAGTGGTTTCATATCTACCCGACCATCCACCAGTCTACCCATCCCTCCTTTCATCCTTTGGTTTGGTTGCTGGCTGGTTGGGCACAGTACAGGAAACTTCACTAACATATTCTCACAGTTTGAAATTTGTTTCTGTGATACTGATGATGAATAAATCCCTGCATGTAGAACACTTTTCCATCAGATTTGCTCATCTCTCCTGCTGCAGGGTCACTGTACAGGTTGATCAGGACACAGTTCCTCTATGAATACACTCTTTCCCCTGACTCTGCTCCTCTGTGCCTCGCCTGTCTCGTTATCTCTCTAACCCCTCCTTCACCCTCTCCTTACCCCCCTTTTTTCCTCTCGACTCAGCTCATTAGGGCAGCACTGACAATAAGTCAGTGACTCAACAGGGTACTGAAGAAGAAAATTAATTTGTTGTTGAATGTGTCAGCTCCCGGGCAACTTTCATGTGTCTTATTGATATGTACACCACCTATTTCACATGCAGCACTCTTGATAGTCAGGGATTAAATTCAACTTTTCTCTCCCTTCTTCCCTGACCACCGTTGAATTGCTCTGACTTCCCCTTCTCTCTGTTTCTTTCTTCGTCCCTCCAGACCCCATCCCAGCTTACAAATCCTGGCAGGATGACAACGAGAGTGGAGAGGCACAGCTCTCCCCGCTGGCCGGCCGCATGGTTCCTCTTCCCCCGCTGCCCCTTGAGGAGGACGGCGAGGACGAGGAGGGGGAAGAAGGGCAGGACGCCTCCCCCTCATCTTCCCGCTCCCACCCTCACCTTCTTGCTCGACGCTTCCTCGACTTCGGCGCGCACAGTGCCCAGCGCTTCCTCCAGCAGGACCCAGATGCCACCTCACCCACCAAAGCACAGAGGTACAGTTAAGCACAGACATCCAGGAGTGCTACATGATTCTGTCTGTGGGTTTACAGTGTATAATCACACCTTTCCTTGGTCCAAGTAAGATCATATATGCTTGGTTTGTGGTGTACTTTGGGCAGTTCATCCATACCCATGTATCCTCTGTCACTCCCAGACCACGGCGAGCATCGTTTGGCTCCAAAGAAGCGATGAGAGGAGGAGATTCAGTGACCCACCAACTCACCAAGAAGCTACAGCACCTGAAGAAGAAAATCAAACAGTTTGAGGAGCAGTTTGAGAAGGAGAGGAACTATAAGGTAGATTGTCATTGAGCAGTAAAATATCAAAACAAACTACTATGAACCTTTTTTTTAAAAAAAAGTACTAATGTATGCATAATGATTTTAAAAGCAAATCACTGATAGATGGTAAGTATATTTATGTAACGTACGATTTTAAATAATGAAACAACCAAACAATCCTGCACAATGTCCATCAGTTGTACTTTATTCTGGACATTTCAGTCTTTAGACCTCCCTCAGTCCTCCATTAGAGGAACCTGATAACTTATTAATAATATTTTGCATATAGAAGTCTCTCTGTGTAAAAATGTAAGCTAACCATGTAGGTTGCTGTTGTAAATCCTCCAGTATTGTCCTGACCTTTTCTCTAAGACACCTCTTCCTCTGCCTCCTCCTCCTCTCTCTACAGCCCTCTCATGGAGACAAGGCAGCTAACCCCAAAGTCCTCAAATGGATGACTGACCTCACCAAGATCCGCAGGCAGATTAAAGGTAGAGCCACTCGCTCTTTCTCCTGTGAATGTGTGTGTGTGTGTGTCGGGGTTAGAGTGTTTGTGTGCCATCCTGTTCTACGCTGGACAGCTTGACCCTCCTCACTCCTAACCTTTGACCTTTGTAACAGCACCGCATGTATGCTGGTTTAACACACATGAGCAGACACGCACATGCTAGGGGTTGACGTGACTCTCATATGCGTGGCTCCCACCCTCCAATGTGCTGGTGCGTCCTTGTGAACCCACATTCATTACCTGTGGGGTGAGTTCAGTTAGGTTAAACACCTGGTTGGGCATTAAAGGATTGCAAAATAACTGGAAAAATCTTCTTTTTGATCAGTAAAGGTCAAAATTTGAACTGTTCATTCTTATTGAGCCCAAGCATAGGTGTGAAAAAGGGGTAAAGAGTAATGATAATTTCTACACTGTGGTTTCTCTTGCACAGTCCATTGTTTCACCATACTGAACAAACCCGGTGACACTCCTCTCTGGAGGTGACGGCTCTCCTCTTTGGAGAACGCAGTGGCCGAAACATTTCTCTCTCTGTTTCAAATCAAAATTGAAAAACAATAACGCGAGCACCCGCTCTCCACTTTCCTCCCTCCTCCTCCACCTCCTATCGCCCAACGACCGATTGATTGATTGATTGACTGACTGATCGGCGAACCAGGACGCCAGCACCACCTTTTACCCAGAAGCACGCTGAGGCACCAGGCTTTGCTCCATTCACACAGACGCCACCATGCTCCCCCTTCCCCTTCCTCCTCCTCCTCCACTTCCTCCTCCTCTATCTGCTCACCTCCCCATCACACACTCACCCCCCCGCTCCACCCCTACTCAGGCCTGAGCTCTAGACCGTTTCACCTCAGTAAGTACCAACCCCTCAGTAAGTAGACATTACATACACTACTGACAGTCACAATGAGACGGCATTGTGGGAGCATCTTGCTTTTTTCTTTTGGTGTACTTCCTGTTGAAACAGCATGTTGGCACGGGTTATTTGACTACAGGTATCTCTCCAGAGTGTGAAGTAACATGAGGAAGACGAGGGTTTTGATTTGAAAATAAAAACAGTATATTTGAGGTGTGTGTTGATTAATGGACATGGACTCTTTTCTGACAAGGAATAGAGAAATTCAGTTTATATCGACTGTGTACAGAACTTTATTGTTTAATTTAAATTTCTTCTTTCTGAACTTGTTGGTACATAACTGAACAGAACTTAAAATTAAAATTCAGTTTTTCCGAGGAAACAACTGCAGTTTTGTAAATCTTGTGGCACACTACTTTGCCCCGAAGACTTTTGAATGTATTTTGCATTTTGCTTGGTGTGGTGGTGTGTGTTGTCTAAGCTTGCTTGTCTTTCTCCTCATATTGTGATTAGTTCACCTTAACCACCACAGCTGTCTATTAAACACCTGCATGTCTGATCGTCCGATCAAAAATGTTTTATGTGCTGTCACTTAAGATTTTCTCCCCATTGTCTCACTTTCTGCAACCACTTTTTCTGTCCCCGTTCCTTCTTTTGTACTTTACCCTCTCTATCTCTTCCTCCACCACTTTATCCCTCCGTCCTCAGATGCCAAACACCGTGCAGAGAGCGAGCTCGGCCCCCAGACTCGTCCTCGGAGCAACACTTTGCCCAAGAGCTTTGGCTCCACGCTGGATCAAGGAGCCCACGATGCAGCAGGGGAGGTTAAGGGTCCGCATCCCACCAGGGAGGAAACACTGGAGTTGATTCAGCGCAGGGTCAAAGGGAAGAGGCAGGAGGACGGCTGGCCTGATGACATCAAGGTGAGTAGCAGATGTTTTTACCAGGGACTGGATCAGGACTCATGTTTAAGGCCCGGCACACCCATAGGTGTTTTCAGTTACTCTGGTTCGACCTCAGCTCATGATACGGGTTGTGCACCATTAACAGATGAATCAAAACTGAGCTTGTGAGATGTCAGTCAAATGCAGCCTGTACAAGCTCACGCAGCCATTAAAATCTGATCAGGGAACCACAGGTGTTTATGGTCTTAACGAGTATTTTTCTGTTGCAACTTGTCAGTGGTTTAGAAAATAGAAGCAGCTGATGGGATTCTGCCTGACATTCATTTTTTTCTTGCACAGTAACACAAAGCGCATAGACACATACAATATTACACTTGATTCTTTTGCATTAAACATTTAGACATGACATTGAAATTAACAGGGTTTTGTTTTTGTTTTTAGCAAGTTGACTTGTATTTCAAAAGTTCAGTGATGCACACACAGGAACTGTGGCAGATCTCAGCTGAGCTAATACCTGCCACGTGAACAAAGCATTGTAATACTGAGCTACATATTATATCACTGTTGAATGATTAACTGTGTCAATCTTTCTGTCTCTGTAGAAGATGACAAAGGAGCAGTTGTCCTGTGAGAAGACAGTCCTGCAGAAGAACCTTCTGCACTATGAAGGCCTGCACGGTCGACCGGTAAGTTACCAACATCACAAATCCAGATTAGATTTCATCGAAACACACTGTCACACTTTTTCTAACCAGTTCTTTCTCTCTCAGGTGACCAGAGAGGAGCGCCTGGTGGTGAAGCCTCTCTATGATCGCTACAGATTGGTCAAACAAATGCTCACCAGAGTCAGCATCACACCCATCACAGTAAGTACACAAACACAGTATTTATTATACAGTGAAAGCAACATAGTCAATAATGATCTAAGTTAGTTGAACAATTACAAAACGATGCAGACATGGCCATTAAAAACACGTCTCCCCGCCCCAGGTGTCCCCCTCCAGCAAGAGGCGGAGTCAGACCCTCCAGCCAATCATAGAGGGTGAAACTGCCCATTTCTGGGAGGAGATCAAAGAAGAGGACGAGGACGAGCGGAAAGGTGGTGGAGGAGAAGAAGATGAGAAGGAGGAGGAGAGGGAGGAGGAGGAAGAAGAGGAGGAAGAGGAGGAAGAGGAGGGAGAGAGCAGCGGCGGGGAGATGCAGAGCTCCGAGGTCATCATGGCCGTTGACTTTGTGTCCCCGACCGACAGGCAAGTGAGGAGCCAGAACCAACCCGACAGACAGAGCGACTGTCCAATGAGAGCCAAGCTGGAGGAGGGGTCAGGGAGGCTGGCACTGGACCTGCGACTCTCCAGCTCCAACGCCTCGTCCATGTAAGAGAAAAAACACACACAGAGTTAATGTGCATCACATGCCACATAACTGCAGTGTCTCTGTTTGATTAAACTGTCCATTAAAGGCAAAAGTGCCAAAAAGTAATCTTAAAAAAACTGCCCAAATAAAAAGACGTGGATACCGTTTCCATGGTGACTGCTGTTTAAGAGATTATCTGTGACAGACACGTCTGTTTGTTCCTGACAGAATACACACAGTACACAGCTGAGGCCCAACTTAAAGAAGGAACGCTTTGCGGTCACTGTGATTAATTATCCAGTTTGGACAATTTTGTGTGCTTTTTCTTTTTTTAGGTTTTAATTAATATCAGCCTTCTCCTCGTGGGAGTTAAAGATGCTCTGATTATCCTTTACTTTGCAGACAACAGCAGGAATAATGTGAGACAGAGGGAAAACGCAGGTTTTATCTGCCTGTCTGTAATCTGTTTAACGTGTCACCGAGCTCACAGCGGAAGTTAATCTTAACCTTAATCTCCTACATCAGATCAGGTGTGTACATCCAGGTCTCTTACCTGGACATGATCCTGACAGCTGATCCCTCGTCCCACCACAGTTCAGTTCCTGCCTTCCTATTTTCTCTGGACTCAGTTCTTCATTTGTGGGTCAAGATCCAAATGGTGCCTGTTGGCGGAATAAAATAAAAAATAAATAATGTATTTAAAGTTGATGTGGAGCGTCTCAGGTCTGCCAGACCTAAACCTCCATTCTTACTTTGTGTAAGTATGTAAGTAAGTATGTGTAACTGCATCCTCATGTATCTCATCATCCTCCAGGCCAGAGCTGCTGGAACAGCTGTGGAAGGCCAGAGCAGAGAAGAAGAAACTGAGGAAGACCATCAAAGAGTTTGAAGAAGATTTCTATCAGCATAATGGAAGGTACACAGTCTCAACCTTATTTATCCAAGCAAAGCAGCTGAAATCTTCACCCGAATGCAGCAGTGTTAACAACAGTAATGTGATTGCAAGCATTCAGCTTCTTCAGTTTGTCCAGTATAACAGCTTCAGTGAGAATACACAGTGATAGTTTACAGTTAGTTATAGTTTTACTTAAACAGCGACACGGTTTTGACAAAACAAGCAAACTGGAGACATTACTCTGCTTCTGAGAAATTCTGAATGCCATTTTTTAAACACTTTAAAGATTAAACAGTGAGTAAATAAAAAGATTTTAATATGGGACCTGAATGTCTATGGAGACGGTCACCATGTGATAATGAGGTCTTAAAATCTTGCTTTGATTCAGGCAAGAGAGATATCAGACTGAACCCTAACCAATCACAGCTCTTCAGGATCAGACCTCTAGGATCAGGAATGTCAACAACCAAGACGTCCAAAGCAAGATGTAGACAGATTTGGAAAGATAAAATCAAAAGTAATGCCTGATGATATTTTTTGTTCCTGACGTCTCGTGTCTGTTGGATTGAATCGTTTGGCAAAATCAAACAGCCTCTGAGTATCTCCACAGGCACTATTCGAGTTTCAGTGCCTTGCTCAATGGCAAGCTTCAGCAGGACACAACAAAGAGATCTAGTTCTCCTCACTCTCTTCTCTGCCTTTAGGAATGTCCAGAAGGAGGACCGGGTGCCGATGCTGGAAGAGTACAGAGAGTACAAGAGGATCAAGGCCAAACTCCGCCTCCTGGAAGTCCTCATCAGCAAACAGGACTCCTCCAAATCCATCTAGACCCGCCTTCCTCGCACACCCGCTATTAACGCACACATCAGCGGTCATCACTGCTGTGAGGACCCGCCCGGGATGTCAGACATCATCACACCTGGGAAGGTTTAACAAAACACTCCAGCCAACCACAGAAACCACATCGAGAGGAGTCGAGGCCCTCAGGCAGAATTCATCATCACTGCTCATTCTGCTGCAGTCATGTCTCGGTGAAAACAAAGAAAACAAAATGACAGTGACGTGCTGGTTCAGGAGGTAAAACACTGACCTGTGAAGCTTTCAAAATACTATGAATTTACTTTTGTGGGCACAGTTCATAAAATCAGGAAACTTTCCAGTTACATTTTCAGACCGAACTTGTCCAACCACAGGAACCGAGCTAAAGTTTTGACCAACTCTCCGCGACTGCAGCTGTTTGTAGTATCAGTAACAGTATTAGAACGAGAGAAGGGAATTTCTTCCTGACTAGTCAATAAAAAGTTGTAAGTAATTAGTCAGAGAAACATTTAAAAACATTTCAGATCCTTTTTAACATGTAATCGGCCCAGTTTGCCAAATCAAATGTGCCACAAAGTTTTAGCTGCTGAATTAGTTTGTGGTGCTCATAGTTACTGGGAGCTGAGCCCCAATATTTTACAGCAAACCAAGCACTGGAAAGCTTTTTTAGCCTTTTTTTTCCCCCCAATCACAAAAATCACTGAACTTCTATTAATGTAAAACTACAGCGTTTTACCTCCATGACAGAATTCAGTAATATGGACAAATCTTGCCAAAGTTCAGTTTAATTCTAACGACGTTAAAGCTGTAAACCTGCGTATTTACAGTTGTTTTCCAGTGACATGGCTGCAGCACTGTCACCGGTCAAACTTAAAAATCACTCCCACTAGCTACAGCTAATCTCCGCTGCCTCATCTGACTTCATATCATCTCAAACAGCCGCAAAAACACAGAGAAAAACGAATCATCACTGTGTCCGTCGTCGTCATCAACATCCCACCAACCTGACCGAAGACTTTGCACCTGTTTTCTCATGTTTCATTACCTGAGGGAAAAAACAAAACAAAAAAAAAACCCATTCTGACTTTTTTCATTTCTGGAACTTTTCTGTTGTCGATCTTTGTTCTTCGTGTTTTCTTTATTTTTTCCTTCACTCTGAGGAATCTTATCGGACAGCTCGAGGACTGACATTTTAGACGCTCTTCACTCAAGACACGCGTTTGTTTGGGACGTGGTTCGGTTTGAAAAGTCCCTCTCTCGCCTTGTTTCAGGGAGTCACGATTTTAAACCTAATCTTAAACCTGCCTCCTTGGCGCGAGGCGATTGATTATTTTTATTCTGTCGATAGAACTTCATCTAACATCCTCACATCCTGGATGCTTCTGACTGATTTTAAAATTAATTCACAAAGTTTAAAAACAAGTTTGTGCGTGTATTCTTGTTAAAAAAAAAAAAAAATTGTACTCATACATGTTTGTTTGAGAGACACTGATGTTGGAACCCAAGGGAAAAATTTTAAAAATGAAAAAGTCCCAGTGAGACCTTGGTTGTGAAATGGATTCTCATTTTCTTTTCCATTTATTTATTTAGTTCTTCAGCGTTTTCTCCTTTTCCTGTCTGTTTTGGCGTCACTGTCAGAAAGATGTACCAGCATGCTGGCATCCGCAGTGGTCACGGTTTTCTTCTTTGCAAAAAAAAAAGAAAAAAAAAACAGAACGTTGTTTCCTATGAGCCTCTTGCAAGAAAAATAATAATCAAACGCTGTTTTTAAAGTTATTGTAGCTCCATGATCTAAGGTTTGTGGTTTTGATATTTCTGACAGCACTTAAAGGCAGCATTAGACTGAGGATGCTCACAGGAAACACGGTCCTGCTCAGATCAGGAGATCTTACGATGCAGATGGATATGGTTGTTACAGAACTCATCTGGGAAAGTCTGCACTGCAATTCTTTTGACAGTCGTTGACGTGTTTGTCGTTTTTCTGTTTACTGTTAACTTGTTCAGTTTGCTGCATGCAGATGTGGCAGGTTCAGAGGGATTATGGGTGATAAATGCAGAGAAGAGGAGCCAGTGTCTTTTCCATGTTGCTGCTGCTTCTCTGAAACCAAAAGCATGTTGCTAACGGGTGAAGGTATCAGGGTAGTTTGACATCCAGCTTCCTGAGGTGGGGGGCATGAGGGGCGTGGGTGGGGGAGTAGTGAGCAGTTGCTGTGCAGCTGCTGCAGAAAACTGATTCTTCTTTCCCTGGTTGAAGTTTGACTGTAGCTTTAAAGGCTCTTTTGCATCAATGAGGCACAGACACTGCCAGCACTGATTTTTAGTTTAACAGTGAAGAAGGTAAACACAACAGCAACCTCAGCTGCGTCTCTGTCCGTGGTCGAATCTGTCGTTCCAGTGAAGTTTCATTTCCTGCTGGCAGGTAAAATGAGGGCAGGTGAGGAGGAGAAGGTCCATTCTGAGATTTGATGCATGCCAACGAGTTTGTCCTCTTCATTCTTCTTCTCCTCCTCAGAGGCCATGTTGTCTTGTGTAAGACTGGATTCAAGATGTCACAGTGTGATTTAAAATGTGGGACGAAGAAATTTCCAACGGTCGCTCGATTTTGGCTTTAACTGCTAAGTTAGTGAAGCGGCTGTTTAGGGAATGAAGTTCTATTATCAGAACCTCAGTAGCTGGTTCATTGAGGGACACTGTAGCTGTCGAAGGCAGATAAGACAAAAAAACGTGCTTTTCTTACTGTATCGATGTACATTTACCTGCCAGGATCAAAGCTGACCGCAGACATGCTGGTTTGAAAGTTTGGAATGAGACTAAAAGTTGAACTCTGAGAACAAAACGGGGGAGGGTGCAGTGCGTGTTTATCGGGACGGCAGAGGAGGTTATTTGATGTAAAAAGATGTTATTTGCACAGCATTCACAGAATGCAGCCCTTTTCTGTTTTTTTTTCATTTGTATTTCTAAAAATGAAGCACTACTTCTATACAAATATAAATATATACTGTACATTTAAAAAAAAAAAAAAAAAAAAAAAAAGAGACACCCGAAGGAATGAATGTCAGAAATGTTTAAATTATTTCAAACATTACGTTTGGCCCCCTTTGGTTCATTTTATTTGTGATGCCCTGAGAATGTGTGTTTTGTTTTGTTTTTTTAATTACCATTATAAATATTACTATTACTATCATAACAATTATTTTGTGTGATAATGACAATAATAATAATCCTTTTGTATGTACTCACTAACTGTAAAGCCAGCTGTAGAAGTTAGCACTGTGTGTGGCTAATCAAACATGAACCTGCTTTGTTTTCGGATTTATTTTGTCGCTCTGTGTAATGTAAGTTCAAATAGAAGCAGTTCTGTAGTGAGCTTGCATGGCAAACGAGAACATACATAGTACAAAATGAAAACATGATGTATTGTTTCTGTTATTTGTGCCATGAAGAAGCAGCAATAATAAAACTGTGTGGAGGTTTTACAGTATCGGGTCGTGAGTAATGATGGGTTGGACTGTGTGAATATTCTGAGGTACAGCTTTTATTATTTTTAAAGTCTAAAACCGTTTTCAGTCTGACACACACACACACTGCTCTGTTTTTACCACTGTTGTCAGCATAATGTTTGTGTTGGCGCTGCTGAAAAACCAAAATCTGAATAAATCTGTTAAACACCGTTGTGAACAGGGATCGAAAAGCCAATGACAGATGTGTCGTATCTGAAAACATTCCAGTTTTTAATCATCATTTAAAGAGTGGAAACTATCCATCGTCAGTCTCTGAAGGGCTTTTGAGTTTTTACGTTTGGCGCCGCCTCAGTTTGTCAGAAATCAGCGTTTTGTTTTACATTGTGCCTGCAACAGAGTGGTAAAACGTCACATGTGGTTCACACGCTGTAAACTGTAACTGTATTCTGTCTCTGTCGGTGTACAGGATGTTTCATCTCACACTTACCCATCCAACAGTGCATGGCTGCTTCACACACCTGGGATTTACGGCAGAAGTCACTGTCAAAGACGTGTCGTAGGTCACCGCTGCTCCTGCAACAGATCAAATATACATGTTACAATTTTGAATAAACAGAGGCCTTAACACTTAAAGAAAGCTGGGAAAAAAGAAAACAGATTTGTGCTGGCAGTGTTTAGATTTCTGTTCTATTCACGAACTTCACGACATCTTTGACGCTGAATTTCGCTGTAAATTCCTTGCGACCTGAGAGGACTTCGACCTGAGGCACAGGTTGTGAAGTGCTCCCTCTCACCTCCTCCAGGTCATCTGTGTTTTATCCCATCGATATATTGTATGTATCTGTAAATGCTTTCATACTTTGTGAATGCTTTTTTCTGTTATTTCTTCATTAACAAAAAGGATGAGAAAATACAATCAGTAACAAACATTTACACATGAAAATAAAAATTGACAAGCTTGCCACATCAGTTCTCCTCGTTCTTGAGTCAAACTATAAACAGGATGTTGTGTAAAGAGACATTATGCTCTGTCAACCAACCAAGTATAAATAAAGCTGCAACCACTGATGAATCAACAGAAAATTTATCAGCAATTATTAAATAAGTTTTTAAGCTCTTATCTTAGTCTGTGGGAAATTAGCACGGGCATTTTTCACTATTTTCTGACAAATTACGGACAAAATTAATTGAGAAAATAACTGATAATGAAAATAATCATTAGTTGCAGCCATAAAAGAAAATGTTCAGAGAAATAAAAGAAAACTGAGAAACACATTAAATCTCTGATAACTCGGAAAAACTAATGAATTCATTTTTACACAAGATTTTATGGCCAATTATGTTTTTAAAAAATTAAACAAAATATTTAAAAAATGTAAGTACTAAATACTTAGTTTGTAAAAATGTATGTCAATTTAAAATATTGTTTACGTTTCCTTAAAGTCTTTAAAACGTATTTAACATGTAGCTACTATTTGTCATTCCCTCTAAACTCTGGGTGTTTGACATTTGTCATAATTTTCAAGAGAACTTCTGAAGTTTCATGACATGGAACTGAATAATCAGTCTATAGCAGTATTTTTAATATTGATAAAAATGAATTCCATTCAGGTTTTAATGTTATTTTATGTTATTATTTATTTATTCAGCTCTAGTAGCTGAAGGCAAAAGAACATCGTGAAAATGCAGTTAATAGTAGTTGTCGCCCTCTAGTGGACATCAGCATTAACATTAACATTAATAATGTTGCTTGCTGTCACGGTGCTGAACAGTGATTAAGAACATTTACTCAAATCTGAGATACCTGTAATGTACTCGAGTATTTCTATTTTGTGCTTCTTCACATTACATCCCATTAACTTTATGAGCCAAACATTGAACTTTTTAATGAATTATTTCACAGCTTTTGTTACTAGTTTACTGTATTTTACAGTAAAAATATAAACATGTAATGTATTATTAGTATTATTAGTTCTGCTTTGACCAAGTGCAACATTAAAGTACAATTTACATATTAATACAGTAATAAAAATGATTTGACTCATGATTTTCTGGATGAAACCGAACATTTCCATATTTCTGCACTGTGACATCATGTTTGCTCTTTATGACCTTTTTAGTTTTGAAAGCTTCACATTTTTCAATGATATTTCTAATTTTGATGAAGTTACTTTAAACGTAAAGTGTTCACATTATTTTATTTCACTGTAATTGTGAGCAGCTGGCTCAGGTCTAAGACAGTGACTGACAGTCAGCGCCCTCCAGTGGACGCAAACAGAACAGACCAACAGCAGAGTTATTTTACTGTTTCTTCACCACTGTACAGCAGTGAGAGTTTGTTTGCTTTTTATAAATAAAATAAAAAACGGTTTCACAACTGACACAACAACAAGCGGAGCAAAACAATAATAAACAAAACATGAAGCAGTGCTGTAACTTAAATTTCCCCTTACATTCAGAATCAGAAGCTGCAGCAGTGAAGTCAAACAATCCCATAAAAGCAATAATTTAGTTTGAATTAAGAGAAACTTGCCTGTTGCTGAGCCGTCCTCCACCATCCGGGTTCATTTTGGCCTTTTCCTGATGTCAGCTGAGGATAAACATCTCTTCTCTAAGTCATGTCTTTAAAAAATAAAAAAGCTTTTGTGGGATGGTTTAATGGTGAGAAGTAAAGTTAGATGGCCGGCGTTCGTCCTCTTACACTCCGCAGAGAAGCCGGCGAGCCGCTGATTAGACTAATTACACCTGTCAATCACACATCAAAGACCACGCCCACGTTAGATGCAGTAAAACAAATGGAAACAAATAAAAACCAAACAATCAAAATCTACTTTCAAGTACAAACGTCTTTTCGTTATCTCAAAACTGTCATTAATCCCTCTGATAAAAATCTAAAGCTGAGCGGTGTCCTGTATGTCATTACGTTCGTCCAGTGCCAAAGAATATAATGTAAATGTAATTTTGTTTAGCTTGCTGGTAGCCCAGGCAAAATCAAGTCAATGTATCACTGCACCTAATGCGCCATCTGGTGGAACACCAGGCATTACAGGACAAGGTCCAATGAGCGCAGTCATAATTATGATATGATTTGATTTAGGCAATTCTGTACCAATCTTCGGCGGGCCAGATTAAAAAGACCAGCAGGCCGGATGTGGCCCGCGGGCCGTAGTTTGGCCACCCCTGGGATAAACACACTGTGTTTATGTCTTCTGTACTGTTAACTGCCTCAGATACTAAGAGCTGCTGAGGTGAGAGATTTCCAGGTTTGTCATTTTAACCTTCTTTAACCTATCTTAATGAACAAGTAAAGATTTTGTTGTTTCTTCTGTATAAAATAAAAATCACCACTGATGTCAGATACTCTGTGTTGAATTACTACGCAAGTCCTGATGATAATAATCAAAATCAATAATCTATTATGGGATATAATGTAAACAGTTAAAAAAAAAAAGTTTCCTCTGTTCTGAAAATATATCACCATGTTTTATTTTTTATTTTGTGCTATCATTTACTTGACAAATATTTTTACTTAACAGCATATATTATTTTGTGTAATGAAACAACTTAAGATGACATTTTCCATCAAACCACAGTCGGGGGTGTTTCACTGAAGAGTATCAGGACTTAGAAGGTGACAGTACAGGCAGACGCAGCCTGCTCACTGAGAGCTGACTCCAGACCTGATGGAAAATGGACCACACAGTCCACGGACCTGTACAACCAGCCTCCTGCTTCCACTTGTACAAAAAGCTTGTTGTGCATCTGCTCAAAATGAACAGAGGAAAAAACAAAAATGAGTCTCTGTTGCGCCGTTGAAGGAAAAACCCTGTGTTCACGAATTTTTGTCCATTATATAAATGTCTGACAGGAATACGAAGTTCATTTTATACAAAACATCGTAAAGTGCTAAATGCATAACGTTACAATTTCAGTCAAAGAAGCACACGTCAGAGTTTTTTTTTTTTTTTTGCAAAGTAAACCTGCTTCCAGTTTTGTTCTTAGTTAAACTCATTTTACGTCTAAACGTTTCCAAACATCTGTAAGAACAGCTCAACGTACACGAGTCCAACCTCCACAGACCACATGATCTCACACAATATCAACCGTCTGACCCACTGAGCTCAGAAATATAACATCTGCACTTAGTAAGAACACCATTCATGTGACAAGCTCAAGGAACATTCCACTCCACAAAACAGCCTCACCTCCAGGTCCATTTAGTAGCTGTTCCGGAGCTTTTGACCGGGTCCTCAATCCAGGTGGACGTGGATTTGAGCGTCAACAGCTCCGTGTTAACGGAGGAAACTAAATCTGCTAATGAAAGTTGTGCGATTTGGTCAAAAGCTCCGGAAAAGCTTCCAAAAAGGACCTTGAGGTGAGCTGCTGTTGCCAAGGACAACAATGGACGTCGAACATCAAACATACTGATGTTTTTTTTTGTTTGTTTGTTTTTGATGTTTTAGCTCATGTACATCTAACTGCATATAGTTATAATTTACTGTTGATCTCTGTCTGTGAAAAATGCATTTTAAATTCTGAACATCCTTTAACCGTCAAAAAATAAAAGCAGGATCTGTTGCTCTGGGAACCTGGAGCACACACAGAGCTTTTCAGTGAGGAGGTCCACATGTTACCTCATTAAAAAGCTCTAACTTTAACTGTGTGATCCAGACCTGGGCACTCCAGATCCTGTCCCAGTTGTCCTGTCTGTTGAGGCAGCAATATGAGCTCCAAATCCACGCATGGACAGCACGTACAGTATCATGAGCAAGTTTAAAGTTACTGCGAGTTCTCTAATGAAATGATATGAAACGAAACGACACTAACAACAAGACAAGAAAACGCATTCATCGGTCTCAATGTATGATTTGTAACATGGATGAAACGAATGTAGCACACGCGACAACAAGACATTTCTTTTAAATCATTTATATACGTCTTTGTCAAAGGGCTTTGAAACGGCTGCGGGTCGTTTCCAGTTTCTCCATGACAGAAGTGAAAAGCTGGCTGAGAAAACCTTTGATCAAACAGCTTCAATAAATCTTCCTTCCTTCACAGAATCACAGCTATGGCACCAGTCGGTCTAAAATACACCCCCGGTCAACTGAATGCATGTGAGTAACAGGTGTAACATTATTAGGATGAGAAAATAAAACGAGAACCTCGCTTTGATATCAGTAAATGTTTCGTTAAACAATCGAACCAGAACAATAAATAGAAAATCTTAAATCTTTTACATTATAATTTTACAGCTGAATTTCTGTAATGCATTTCGACACACTCCCTCGGACAATGAACAGAAATAATGACTCATTTCAGTTTGTTACCAGGTGATAAAAACATCTCCAGCATTTCTCTGATTCTGATCATTAGAGCTGGCACAGTTTTTTTTAATAACTTCTGATAAAATTATTGGCCTTTTAGGTGTGAGTGAGTTTAAATGCTCCCTTGAGTGTGATCAATAACGGAGACAGTCTGACAGCAGGTCAGTGATCCAGAGAGACCGGCAGCCCCCCCCCAGCCCGCCGGTCTGTATCAGTCAGTGCAAGTTTTCAGTGCATCAGTAGTGTGTCGACAAAGAATCAAGTCCTGGCCTGGGTCTGAAGCCACAGAAGTGAAAACGATCTCAAAAACATTAAATACGATTCTGAATTTGCATATAAGATATTTTCCAACATTCTTGCAGGTCTTTAGGCTGAGAACAAGTTCCCTCTGGCAACTGTGGCCTTCCGCTAACAGCACGGAAGCTCTCTGCAAAGCTGCCGACGGTCAGCACAGGAATAAGTCAACTTGGTGCATTTCACAACAATCGAGGTGAGCAAATAGTTGCCATAAGCTGATCTATATTCTAGGAACTGTGACAAGTCTCATAATAAAAAAAAAAATGGCTCCAGAAAACGGTGTGCCCAGGTTTCCAGGATTTCTGGATGATGCTCCTTGTCAGTTCCTTCCTGACAAAAAGTCTTTCCGACGCCCGAGTGAGTCTTATTTCAGCTGATACAGCTGCTAGTTATGTGCTTGGCATTTGAAAAACCCCCTCACTAACACACAGTTCTTATGAGCCTGCTCCCCTGTGGATATTTCTTTTTATCCAGTGCAACAGTGTCCTTAAAAGTCAGGATCTCACAGGGCTGTAAGGGAAATGGCTTGGAGACACGAACAACAATCGGGTTGTGGCTTAGCACCAACCCCTCCCTGCTCCCCCTCCCCCCCATCACGAACCATCCACAATTGTGTCTGAGGATGGAGAGCGTCCCGTCCCTTAGAACATAGTTTATCACAGACGTTACTTCTCTGTTTGAATGTGAAAGCGGCTGTTGGCGCAGAGCTGATGCTGTGGGATGCCTGTGGTCATAGTGGCTTGTCAATCACTGCAACTCCTGAAGGAGTGAGAACATGACAGACAGTGAGGCAGAGAGAAAACCGCCGCACAGACAGGTAAAATGTGAAGACTCCAGGTCGTCATATTGTGGTATGATCAGTTGAGACATACCAGCGTAGCTGCGTCCGTTGCTCATGTTGGTGGGAATGAGGCTCCACTTGTCTGTGGCCGGGTTGTAAAACTCTACGGAGGAGAGGTTACACGACCCGTCGTCTCCTCCAATCACATACAGCAGACCGTTAATGGCACAGACACCTGGAGGAGAGACAGAGTTCAACACTTAACATCTGCTTGATCCATGTACCGAGGATGAGGAAGATCAACAGGAGCGCCCGTCACCAGTGATCTTCCATCATCTGATGTCATTTAGTAACTTCTAACACTGATACGAGCACTAAGTGTGAGCAAAACCTTTAATGAATTTAATGGATGGTGTGTGTGTGTGTGTGTGTGTGTGTGTGTGTGTGTTATCTGACCTGCATTTCGTCTGCACATGTTCATGTCACAGACCAACCTCCAGGTGTTGGTTTGTGGGTCGTAAACCTCAACACTCTTCCGCACTAGAGGTCCGTCGTGTCCTCCCGCCGCGTACAGCTGACCACTCAACACACCCACACCTGGACAAAGAAGAAAAAAAAACACAAGGAGGCACCAGTGTGAACACAGAGAAAGCAGTCATAATATCTGATTAAATGTGATAAATGTAGTGCTGTCTAATGGTGCTCTTCCTCTGTCTTTATAAGGCAGTTTTCTTTATGTTGTCATGGTGACCAGAGTTATTTTACTCTTGGGATCACTGCTCAGTTAACGACATGATGGACTGTGACATTTTCCCGTGCCCAGGCTATAGAGTCAGACCGAGGAACTGCTGTGTTTCTCTGAACTGATCCAGTGTCGTCCAAATGGGTTTTCAGCATGAAGAACACAACTTGTGAACAAACTGACTCTTTAATCAAGTCCACTACAGTACTGAAATAAAATGAAAGCACTGTTTATTGTTACAGATCTTTACTCAATTGTCCTAGCTGTGGGTCAGATTCTTGTTTGTCCAACTGCAGACAAAGTCCACCAGGTGGTGCTGCTGCTTCAGAGACGCATAGTTCCTACAGTGCGTTGTTTCTGTGGAGCCACTAGGTCTGCTCCCAGTGTGTACATAATGTACTGTATTATATACAGTGTGTGTGTACCTGCTCCACTGCGCCGTGTGCTCATGTCAGCTACGTAGCACCACTGATCAGTGACGGGGTCATATTCTTCCACTGTACTGAGACACTGACGGGATGCTCCATCGTAGCCTCCGACTGCATACAACTTACCTGCGTGCACACACGCGCACACACAGTCATTAAAAATCAGTGATTTGAATTTTTGTATTTTCACTGAAATGGCATGCAGGTCAAACACACTTCATTCTTATTCATTCTTACCATCGACCACCCCTACACCCACACTGCTGCGTCGGGTGTTCATGGAGGCTACATAAATCCACTCATTGGCTTTATAGTTGAAGGCCTCTACTGTCGACAAACCTGAACGACAGAGAGAGACAAAAGAGAGAAGAAGGGAAAGGCGAGCATATTAGTGAATCACATTAACATGTAAAAAAAAAAATACTACGCCTGTGTTGATCGGTCTTGTGGGTGTTCACATTTTTGCACTCAGCCGGTAGATGTGTTAAGAGAAGAGAGGAAAATTGCTCCCGTGTCTCTCATGTTTTATTGTAACACTGTAGTAGAGCTACTGCAAGCACTTTCATCTGTTCAGCCTCAGGTGGCAACGAGTGAGAGGGGAAACAGTCAGATAATGATCCTAGGTCAGATGGAGGAAACCGTTTCAAAGAACTGGACGAGGAAACCAAATCAGCACTTTGACTGAATTTGTACATTTTTATTCAACTGTTTTCCAGCAGACAGACCATACCCGAACCTTTATCTATGAATTTAGAACATTTTCCCCCCACTTTTTTTTTTTACTTTTCAAGACGAGGACATTTTCTGGAATGTTTTCCAGATGTGCACAGCACCTGTTTATCAAAAGTGGACAAAAATAAAGCATTAACTAATTACTAATGACTATTTTAACCACAGCACTTGTGCCAATCTATGATGTGTGTATAAGTGAGTGTGTATAAGTGCGTACCTATACTTCCATTGAAGCCCCCAACAGCATACAGTAAATCCCCCAACACAGCAGCTCCCAGTGTACTGCGCCTCTCCTGCATGCTCGCCACCGCACTCCACTGGTCTCTCACTCCGTCGTACACGTCCACGGTCCGCTCCCGAAGTGAACTGTTAAACCCCCCGACCGCATACACGCGGCCTGCCATGGTAACAACCCCTGGGAAGGTAGAGATAATGAAATCAGTTATCATGGATGCTCCATGACTCTGGAGGAAAGTCATGGAGCATTTCTTTTTTTTGGATAATTATACCCTTACTAATCATTTTGGAGGTGTTAGCTCATTAACAACAGTCTTACAGCAACAGGTTTATTTTTTACTTTTCAGACAGTTGATAGTTGCAGACCATTTCACTACAGCATCCATTATTACTGAGACTGTGTCAGTCGATGTGTTGATTCCATTTTGTTGTAGTGTTGGATTTTTCATGCACACAACACACAAACTGACCTGCCCGGCAGCGTCTTGAAGGAAGGTCAGCGACTTGGTACCAACGGTCTTCCTGGAAGTCATAACACTCCACACTGCGGATCGCCTTAGGGGCCTGACCGCCGACTACAATCATCACCTGTCCCATGCACACACACACACCCAAAAGTCAAGGTTAGACAGTAGAATAATTTAAGTGTGTGTGTGTGTTTGTTTACCTTGGGGATGCTGATGGGTGTTCTTGGCCGGGTCCTGTCCGTCTTGATGAGGTGCCGCTGGTCGGCCGGCAGCAGGTGATACTTCATTGCTTCTATAAGAAAATCTTTGCAGGTGTTGTTGTTCTTTATCAAAGCCTCTTCCTCCACAATCTGAATCAGGGGACACATATCGACCCAATTTCACCTTTATTTACCAAACACTATAACGATAAAAACCTTTGGTTGTGTTGCCGGTGGACAGGAGGACACACTGACTATTGAATATACAAGAACGAGTTTGACATTAACAGCTACCAGAGCCACAGTTAATTTTACGCACAATTAAGCCACTGTGGTGTCCTGAACTGATTTTTAGACTATTGTTAAACAAAATTTGTGAAGCACGCTGGTGAAGAGCACAAACCATATCTGAAGGTAGCAAATGGACTTGCTGTCAAGTGTTGGATTTGTTTCCCATTCAGTCAAATGGAAGCGACTTGGTCTGGAAGACTGGTGCTACATTTATTAAGTGAGAAATAGAATAATAATGCAGTAATGCGGTGGATAATGTGAGGTCAAAAGGGAGAAAATCGGACTAAGGACAGAGAATTTCTTTTACCTGTACCAGGTAATCCCTGGACAGTAGTGGAAGTCTGACATGCTCCATCAGTTTGGGCATGTACTCCAGGCGAGCCGGCTTATCGTGCTTGATCCAAGCTATCATAGCCTCAAACACCTGGGGGAGAGATGGAGGGCAGTGAGGGAGAGGACGTAACGGGGTAAAGTAAAAATGAAGAGACCAAGACTCTGAGAGGGAGTGAATGGTTCAAATTTATTCATATTTCTAATTTCGAGTCCTTTTCTTTGAGCCAGAAATACAGTGACTTTCACACTGCGTGAAACGCATCATTCAGGCTGCAGATACTGTTCTTTCATAGTGAAATACCAATACAGATTGCTTGTACTTCACTCCCAGCAGGATATCAGCACACTGAAGGTGGCAGACCTTTGTTTGACTCCTTTTTCTGTCCAAAACAAGTTTAGGTGGAGGCCCCACACCCTGTCAGTAATCTACTCCTTCGAATTCATTGATTTACACACACATTCACAGTTAATCACCTCCTGTTGGCCTGTGGAGCAGCCCCACCGGAGACAACGAGGGACTGAGTACCGCTTTTGTAGTGCACAAAGAGACACTGACGATGATAGCTGAGGGAAGACGGTCATTACTCAATGACGCCCAAACTTTCTTCTCTTCCAGGGTTTCATGTAGCCGACATCTAAAACTAAACTGAAAGCTTTCTACCAACATACAGCAAAAGCTACTTCTAAAGCAGATTTACACACATAAATAAGCACATATGTATAATGTAATACAATGCAACGCTGATACGGTAATAAAAGAGTGTCATCATGTAATTCTGTGTGTGTGTGTGTGAGTGTATTGCACAAAATACAGATACAGCTTCTGCTGAGTTTCTGTCGACCACACGACAAACTATGCAGCTGACTTCACATAACACTATTCGAGCTGTAATTAAGAGCATCTGAGTAGGAGATACCCGTTCTTTCACAGTGAAATACCAGCATGTATTGCTCGTAGCTGCTCCAAGGAGGACATCAGCTTAGGAGACTGTTTGTTTGTACATGTAAAGAATTGCCACATGTGACTGCAAGCTTAGCAGAGGAGTTAACCATCTCTGAATGTGTGAAAACTCCAGAGATGGAACAACAGGAAGTTTTCTCACATCCTGAAAATGTGCCACAGAACTGAACCAACACACACACAAAAACATTGAACGACGACAAACTCTGATCAATCCCACTGTTTTTAAAGATAATTGCCAAAACATGTAGGTGTCTGTGTCCAGGATCTTATTATCAGCTTTTGTATTGATCGTCTCAACGATAAACTGTAGCAGATAATTCAGTGGGAACTGACTGTGTCCCCTGATGAAGCCGGTTTGACACTTCGTGGATAGCGCGACAGCGTCTGGCTCCCCCTGTGTCTCTGTGACTGAACCAGCAGTCACCTTGACTCTGACAGCAGGACGACACACAGATGCTCCCCTCAGGCTCCTCCTGTTGACTGGCTAACGTCACACAGAGATGTCAGCCCGTCTCTATTTCCATCCATGTCGGTCGTTGTGGTTTGGTCATTTTAAGACAAGTCCACACACAAAACGCAAGTCAACTTAGAAGGGCTGGTCTTGGAAGACAACCCTAGCTCCCACTATACCTTCAATTTCTTAATAGTCATTAGGTATTATTTTTGTTATGTTGTGTTCCTGGAAAATCCCTTATGAGCGAAATCCTCATATATATTTTTTCACCCTCAAGGACAAAGACAAATTTTGATTAAAGAGTTGAAGTGTGTGTGTGTGTGTGTCTGCATTGTGCTGTCTGACCTTCTCCTCCGTGGAGACTGTGAGTTTGTCACTGGAGATGAGGCTGCACACTTGCTGAAGAGTAAGGCCTAGAAACTCCTCGCCCTGCACCACCTCTGTGAAATGCTGCTCTGAGAGACACAAACATGCAGGGTTACACACAACGCAAACTAAATATTTTATCTAGTAAGATCCAAGACAATCAATGCCAATGTCCAACAATGGTCAATGTTTTTACTGAAAAGATCTCTGGTATCCTTTTCACCATTTAACACTTTCACATGTCATTTTCATCTCGCTGGACATGCAGCAGTTTTCCAAAGATGTCTGCATTTTTCATGGCTCTTGAAACTAGCAGTTACATAAAAAGTACCACCACCTACCACACAACACATGCACACACAGTGGAAGAGATGACTCAGGGCTTGTGGTGTGAACAGCGAGAAGCTTACCAGCGTATGCGTGGGCCTGGTTGAGAAGCTGCGTGCATGTGTGCAGGTCAGCGAAGGCTCTGATGCCCAGACAGTTGGTCGGGTGAAGCTGAGACTGCAGGAACTCACAACAAACCTGACGAACATCCATCAGCTGGAGGAGACTCGCTGCTGGCAGCAGAACCTACAAAGAGGCCAAACAAAAACTGTATTTAAAACAACTGCATATTCTGAACAGTAGAACGTGGTGGAAAGACCTGACTCAGAAATACGTATTTAGGGTCTTTTCATATGCCAAAGGGTTTTAAAAATAAAACAAAGCACAATGAATTACCACCCACAGCCAAAGATTTGAGAACATTTGGTGGCAGGAAGTCCGTTAGGTGTTTACCCAAACAACCACTCTCCCCATGAACAAGTCATCACTGTGCTGGTCAGTCGGTTAATTTGTTCATTAATTAACCAGCTGTTCAACAATAAAAAAAAAAAAATCAGCCAATTAACCAATTAGTTGATGGACAGAACATTAACTGGCCATTTTTCAGGCAAACATTTGCTGAAATGTGAGGATTTGCTGCTTTTCTTTGTCATATCTGGTCAGACATTGTCATTTTATTTATTTTCATTTCAACACATTACATCAACATGCATCCATACAGGTATTTGTCAGCGGGGTTTTCATATTTATTCTGTCTCCACTGCTCAGGGCTGCAGTCATTCTGTTAGCTCATCAGTCAGTAAAGCAGACAGGCAGTGTGCTGCAGAAACTGTGATGCTGACAGACAAAGATACCCTTTGATACATCCCTACACATCAGCTTAACTAGGTCAGAGAGGCCGTCTCTGTCTGCCTCTACACCTCTCTGTCTAACACACTCTCTCATGTTTTCTAAAAGGGAGAGTCAGATCCACTAGAGCTATGCTTATAGCAGCTGTGACAGACACACACAAAGACGAGACTGAGGGAAGCACAAGCAATGCACACACTCACTGAGAACTTAACTGGGAACACTACACTAATACTGGGTGGGGCCTCGCTCAGCTCTCAAAACATCCTCAAATCTTCGTGGCATGGATTCTACAAGATGCTGGAAACAGGTTCTGGGCCTTGTTGACATAACTGCATCACATCATTTCTGCAGATTTGTCCGCTGAAGGGCACTGAACTCATTGTCATGTTCATGAAACCAGTTTGCGACGACTTTTGCTTTGTGACATGGTATCATGCTGGAAGTAGTGTCAAGGAAACATCCCCACACCCTTACGACACCACCAGCAGCCTGGACTGTTAACACAAGGCATGTTGTGACCATGGATTCGTTCATTATTTTGCTGTTGTCGTCCATCCACTTCAAGGTTCGACGTGTTGTCCATTCTGAGATGTGTTTCTGATCACCACAGTTGTAAACACTGGTTATCTGAGTTACTGCAGCCTTTCTGTCAGCTCCAACCAGTCTGGCCATTCTCTTCTGGCCTCACTTATCAACAAGGCGTTTCCATCCACAGAGCTGCTGCTCGCTGGGTGTTTTTTTTGTTTTGTTTTATAGCACCATTATGAATAATCTCTAGAGACTGTCGAGTGTGAAAATCTCAGTAGATCAGCATTTTCAGAAATACTCCAAGCAGCTCGCCTGGCACCAACAATCGTTTCACAGAGATCAAATTTCTTCCCCATTCTGATGCGAACATTAACTGAAGCTCCTGACCTGTATCTGCACGATTTTATACACTGCCCTGCTGACACATGATTGGCTGACTGGCTAACAGCATGAAGAAGCAGGTGTACAGGTGTTCCTAATAAAGCGCTCAGTGAGTGTATGTTCTCCAGTGAAAAGTAAAAATAATCTTTTACTGAATATTAACCCTTTGTCAAAACACACACGTCACACGTTTACAAGTGAGCCAATCAGGCAGGCATGCTGCTAACAGTGGGAGGATTTCCTGCCTCCCTCCATGCACACTTCCTGTGCTAATAATCAGAGGAAGTATCCTGCCTGCAGCTTGATCCTGGTGCATTTATTCAACCCCGCAGCAGAGTCATGCACTTACCAAGAGTTAATGCCACTGAGATAAACAAGGCCTCAGTCCTGTGCTTTCACAACAAAGCACAGCTCACAACCATTACCAGCTCTTACATCCTTTGTAGTAAACATCTGCTCGTCAGGCACGTTCATTTAGGCCATTCAGAAACTCAACTGAAAAACCAAAGAATTAAAGCAATCAGGTCTCCAGAGATTACTTTTTACAACAATAATATCTATAAAAATGTAAAAAAAAAAAAAAATTAAAAAAAAGAATAAAAACACTTTAGCAACCAGTTATTGGTCATTTTTTCTCACTTTGTCTGAGATGTACAGATTTATTTTCACTTCAGCGCTCTGAAGCATTATACATTTTTTAGAATGACCTTAAGTTCAGGTCTTTTTAAAAAGGTGCTCAAAAAAATCTTGAAACAACATGTTGTTAAGTGTTTTTACCAGTAAAACATTACAGCCTGTATGACTGTATGTAAAGAGGAAACGAGGGCAGGTTCTTTTTATTTTGTTTTTGTTGTATTCTTTAATCTAAAGCTCCATTATACATCGACAGTTACTAGATATTTGAGCAAATTTTTATCATTTTAAATGTGTGTATTTTGAGTTAATGGTGAAGCAAAAGTCAGTTAAAAACTGCACACAGAACTTATCAAGACTCTTCTCAGAAATTGCTGAAAATAAGGAGTTGCCCGTTAGGAATTCTGTACAGTTGTTTGCTATTTCCAACTTGTTATGTTATTTTTCTAACTTGTACTCAAAGGTCTGCACACAGAAAAAAGTCAAGACAGCGGCAGCAGTAAGATGTGTCCGGCTCAACAACAAGGAAGTTTTCTCAGTGTGTGACCAATGCTGTGAGCCCAGATCCTTTTGCTGAGAGAAACAGAACTACTTTGATTTCATCATCCTTTAAGTAACCTGATACTTACTGTAAAACAGTGAGAAAGCGTGACAAACTGAACAGAGCTAGTGTTCTGAAATGAGGGTCCCCAGGCAGCAGCAACATGTTTACTTCTTCAAAAGTGAACCCTTCAACAGGGAGAACAGAGAAGAGGGAGAGCTGAAAGGGTTATATGGGCATTAACACATAAAACCTCCTGTGGGATACAAGGTGAAAAGAGGCTGCTAATATCCTGCAAATTCCTCTTACTGCTGCTGACACAGGGTTTTTAAAGCAAAACCGCCATTAAAAACAAAGTGAAAGCCACTATAACAGAAGAAAAAAAAGAAAAGACATCCAGTAAAAACAGGAAAACAGTTTTGTACCCTCTTGCATTCCCTTCCTCTTCATAAACACTCTAGCACACACACACTCTCTCACCTGGACGTTGTCCTCTGTGACCTCAATCTCGGCGGTGTAGATGTAATCGACCAGTTTTCTCAGGGTCTGACCGTCCACCTCTCTGATCTCCACCTGATGGGCCTTGCTCTCACTCATATCACCTGCACACAGAGAAACACGCACAGTTAAGCACATAACAACACACACAGACACTAGATGTGATGCCAAGCAAACAGAGGTGTTGGTCTACCCGTGAACATGGCACAAAAGTAGGGGCTACAGGACGCCAGGACCACCCTGTGAGCTGGCACTTCGACGCTCCCTGCAACCAGCTGGACATCACACAGCATCTTTTTACTGAAGAAGGAAGTGAGAGAGAGAGAAAACGTTCGTGTTTGTTATCTGCATTTATTTAAGTGTTTGTGATAATGCTGTGTAAAAATAAAAACGCCTACAGGAGCCAGGAAAAAGGTGCATCCTAGAAGGTGAGTATGGGCAGTTATCGAAATAGTTTACAGCTGACTACTCTAATAATCATTTCAGCTCTACCTATTTTAATCTGCAACAGTTTCATTGTAAGTCAGGTTTGCAGTCTAAATCTATCTACAGTATCTACCACCACATTATCTTTACAATCTCTGCAATCGACCAGCAACATATGAGCGTCAGTGCATTGAAGCAGAGCTACACTGCATGTGTTGTTTTTAAGCATTTTAAGAGAGGCAGTAGCACAAAAAACAAGAAAGGAGAATTTTTTGCAGTCAAGAAAAAGGCAGACTCTTTTGTGACAGCATTGCATTGTCCAGGCATCTGTCCAGGCTCCTGCCAGCAGACAAACTGGGATCTTTTTGATCTCCACTGAAATGGATTTCTGCCTGTGGAACACTTGTGTTGGCATAAAATGGTCTAGAAGAAGCACTTACTTTTCACTTCAGAAGGACAGAGACTAAAAAACCTGATACTTGTGACTGAGATGTTCCAGATAACCTAAAAGATTTCTATCAAACTGGAGGCAATAACTAGAAATGCAGGGTAGGAAGCCTCCAGATGTTTTTGGAGATTTCATAAGGATTTTTCTATTTAAAAATGAAAGAGTTCCTCTTCAGTCAGAAGTAATTCACTGCTGCACAGACATTTTCAGACAAACCAGGTGAGCCAGGGTTGACTCGTGTTGATACATTATTACTGACTTACAAAGCAGACTTCAGCCTCTTCACATGCATATCGAAAATGGCTGGCCACAGTGAAGTTGCCATTTGTATACTGGCTTAGTTTATTCCACAGGGACAAACGTCACCGTCAGAAACACACCTCCTCAGGTCGTTCATCAGCTGGAAAGCTTTCCTCATGTGCGTCTGGTTGAAGGTGTGCATCCCTCCATTCACCGTGTCCTCCTCTGAGTCCGTGGTGCAGTTTGGACGTGGTGAGGCCGGTGTGGCCACCAGACTGGTAAGACATGAGAGGCAGTGTCTGGATCATTGGAAATAGACGGGGACCAAACAGTTAGACAGACTACTTCATGGTTCATCTCTAGGGTTATAAATAAAAAAAGAGGATGGGACAAGGGACAATCAAGGGTAAGATGAGTTCTAGGAATATACTCATTTTGTCCCGGTTGTCAATCAATAGTGCAACATACCACAGAAAGACTGTTTAGTAAATGCACACTAGGTATGAGGGGCCACCTCTTGTCTTGTTTCACTTATTCACTTATTTTCTTCATTAACCATTTAGGTCATAAAATATCAGAAAAATTCTCACAGCCCAAAGTGTTGCCAGATAATGTGTGCCCCACATTATCTTATATTACAATTCGCCAGCCTTATCTTTTAAGCACTCCTCAGAAAAATACACAAAGAAAGGAGGAAAAACAAAAATATTTCCTGTTAGCCAGTGTTTCCTAAAGCAGCCTGACCACACAAAAGAAAATCTGCTGAGGAATCCCAGCCCTGAAGAAAACTTTGAACCACATGTAGATTAAGTTTTAAATTAAACTTTTACCCAAAGGTGCTCTGCGCTGAGCTGAGAGCAGGCGGCAGGAGGAAAACAGAACATGAACATGAAAAATGAAAATACCTGACTGTCCCCACTGTGTGTTATCTGGACTCATGATGACCCATCTTTTGTGCACTAACGGTTTGAACAAATAATGATGCAGCACTTACAGACCATGGGAATGTTAAATGAGGGCACAATCACAGGAGTCGGTAAACTAAATAATACTAGACAGGCCGCAGACGGTTTGTCTCTTTGTGTCCAAAAATCGAAATGACTTTGTTAGAAAATGGTGTTTGTTTTGAGTTTGCTGTGCGTCAAGTTGTCAGGTTGGCTAGCTCGTAGCATCGCTAATCATTTAACTAACATAAGCTGCTGAAAGCTGCCGCTGACTACCATAAATCACTGGTCGTATCGGGGTTATAACCACTTTTGGAAGCCAGTATACACTCAGTTCACTGGCTATAAGCAACGACTTGATGGCAGTTCCCAAATGTTAAGTTGGAGTTTGGTTTTGAGCGGCCAGCGATGCTAGCTAACTTACCGAGGCTAACAAGTCAGCAAGGCTAGCTTGAGTTCGTGTGCTGGGAAAGTGCTCTTTTAACTGTCCGTGCGGGATTTATGGTCGGGAGATCGTGTGGCCTAAATGTTATCCAACAGATGTACAAGCAGCACGAATCACAGATTTACAAATTAATCCCCATCGCTGAGCCAACTCACCCCAACGACACACCGTCCATCCTCCCGGAGCCAGAAACCACAGCAGGCATGAGAGCTGCACACAGATCCTGTGTTACCGGGAGGACTCACTCCATCCAAAAAAAAAAAAAAAAAAAAAAAAAAAAAGGGGGGGGGTGAATTTCAAGAGGGTGGTATAACCCATTTTTCCTGGGAGTTCTCCTTTTTTCAAAAGCTTTTAACCACATTCTGTCCCACCTCTTTTTTTTGG
>JBBMJY010000002.1:18437530-18467369 GCA_037833715.1 Toxotes lorentzi | reverse complement strand
TTTTCTTCCCGTGTTTTTTTTTGGGTTTAAAAAAAAGCTTGGGGGGGGGGGGGGGGGGGGGGGTTGGGGGGGAAAAAAAAGTCCTTTGCCTTTTTCCAAAAAAAAAAAAAAAAAAAAAAAAAAAAAAAAAAACCTTTGTCACGAAAGTGTTTAAGATCAAGAAACTCAAGCGATCGAGTCCCATGCTGCCCGACACTACCACCAACTTCACTTAAAACCCTGAGTTCATGATGCAAAAATAACAGACACATCTGGCTGGTTTGCAAGACAAACAAACTCAACTCCGAGTTGAGAAGCAGTGACTGACATTGATTACGGCCTTACAAATGGTTCAAAACAAGTCTCCCCCCCACCCCAAACATAACAAAAGTACAATTCAATAATTCACAATTCTTAGTAGTAAAGTCCATAATGTGTGGAATAAGAGGACAGATGGGGTCCGGGTGGGGGGCAGGATCCAGAGGACAGTCTCATTCATTCCCTGTGGGTGATGGACACTGCTTCCTTTAATTGAAATCAACAAAGACCCCTCACCCCCACCTGGGCTTGTGTAATGTGTGCGTGTGTAAATTCAAGTTCGTTGTACTCAGAATTTTCCCCATGTACATCGCAAAACTGGAGGGAGCCACTAATAGCCGCCGCCATATCCACCACCCCTGCCGTAGCCGCCACCGCCGCCCCCTCTGTTGTAAGGAGCCCCGCTCCTGTAGGAATAGTTGCCCCCCTTCATTGCACCATAATTGGAGTGCTGCTGTCCGTAGCCGTCCCCAAAGTCACCATTACTGTACCCACCCCCCATCTGGTTATCGTATTCTTCGTAGCCCCCGTAACCCCCGTAGCCTCCACCGCCACCGTTGTAACCCCCACCATAGCCGTAGCCGCCTCCGTAATTGTCTCCGTAGCCTCCTCCGTAGCCGCCACCTCCTCTTCCGCCGCCATAATGTTGCATCCCTCTCCCTCGACCCCTTCCTCCTCGGCCGCTGGTGGACATCTCCTGCTTGGTCAGGGCTTTCTTTACCTCCACCTTGTTCCCGTTGATGGTGTGGTATTTGGTCAGCACCGCTTTGGTGGCGGAGTCGGTGTCCTCGAAGAAGACAAAGCCGAAGCCTCTCTTCCTGCCGGTCTGCTTGTCAGAGATGATCTCGGCCTTCTCCACCACGCCGAACTGCGAGAAGTACTCGGTCAGGTTCTCCGCCTCGATGTGGTCTTTCACGCCGCCGACGAAAATTTTCTTGACATTGGCGAGGATGTCCGGGTTGTTCGCGTCCTCTCGAGCTATAGCTCTTTTCAATTCCACGTTGTTGCCTTCGACGACATGTGGCTTAGCCGCCATTGCTGCGTCGGCCTCCTCCGGTGTGGAGTAGGTGATAAAGCCGAAACAGCGGGAGCGTCCGAGTTGCTGGTTCATGACCACAACGCAGTCGCTAAGCGTCCCGTACTGCTCGAAATACTTGCGAAGGCCATCTTCTGTGGTCTCCACGTTAAGACCGCCGACAAAAAGCTTGCAAAGTTTAGCCGTCATGATTGAATCTCCTCTGTGGATGGTAGACCGAAACCGTCCCTCTTCTTCTTCAATGGACGACGTAAGGGCGGGCCGTTTGACTCACTCGCCATCGTAAGACGTATCCGTCGCTGATTGGTCGTCTTGAACAAATCACCACCCACATTGGCTGGCGACCGATTCATATTGCTGCCGCCTTCAAGTCCTGTCGGAAATCGTAACTTTTTTTTGTATTCTTGTTTCAGTTTCCCCCAACTACTGCTGCCCCTGACCCCCGCACGTACTTGATATAATTTTTTAGTACAACCCAGGCCGCTGTAGTTCCCACATGACATTACAAAGACCGCACAAGGTAAAGCTGAATCCCAATTAATTATCTTAGTTCATATGATGAACACATGAACACTGATGCTGTACAACCAGCAAAGTCATGCGTGTTAAAAGAACAAAATATCAGACATTCCTCAATGTAAAGCCCTTATGTTCTTTAAAAATACCGCCCCCCCCCCCAAAAAAAAAAAAAATCAACATTTTACTACATTATGGCTTCACAGAGTTAAAGCTGACCACGCATAGTTTTAGAACAAGACTCGAGCCATTTTCAAACATTAACTTACTTCAGATGCAAACCACCTTTACAGTGAGACTGTGCTTTGCATCTCAGATTTGTACTTTAATGTTTTTTTTTTTTATGTTTCAACTACCGTTAAATTACACTTGACATATTAGTTCTTAGATGGCTTTTACAACTGGCATATATCTCATCAGTTTAGGTTAAGTAACTCGGTCTTTTCACAATAAACTAAACTGAACTGAAAAAAAGGACTACCATGTTCAAGTTGCTTCTCCAATTTAGTTAAAAAGAATTTACAACAAATTAAAGCATGTTGCAGCAAGCCTATGTTCTGAGCCGGTACTCGCACTTTTTTGCAAAGTGTTTTTTTTTTTTTCTCTTTTCCTCTTTTGGCACAGCCGTGTCACCAGGAAAGCTGGTTCTGGGAAACCATCCAACTGTTAAACCAGGTCATCAAGTTTGTTTTTTTTTCTTGTAATTTGTTTCGACATTTACCACTACACTTCCTAACTCAGAAGGAATCTGACTTCCCTATTCGCATTCTACACATTTAAAGGTGCCATGTGGGCACTTCAGCAGTCTTATTAGGTGTGGGTCCCCATTTTGTTTGTTTTATGCATGTGCATGAAAATGACACTCTCCTGCCAATGCATTCTCTCTATTCCACTGACATAGAGTTAGTATTGTGCCAAGATAAGCAGCAATGCGCCAACTAAGGCAAGGGGGAAGATGACTGCAAGCTAACAAACATGGATGTAAACAATATATGACTTAAAATACTTTTAACAATCTGCTTTGCAAATGTTTTATGAGGAAGGAAATGTATAGTGTTCTGGTAACATTTAGTGTAAACACAATGTTTGTTTACAAGAAAACTCCACATGGCACCTTGAAAATTGCCACAATACTTGTGCTGTACAGAGAGATACAGAAACCAGGCTTTAAGTGGGACACATATGTGTCTCCTTGGTTTCACTCAAGAAGCAAAACTTGTGACACAGTCCAGCCAAGCCTCTTGCCTGTACCAGCACCAAAATTTAGAGCATCAAATTGGACATCACATTACAGTGCTCCAAAGACATGAAAATATGATTTCAACCTGGCTGAATGAAACACAAATACACCAACTTTGGCCTCACAAATCTCATCTGTTCTACAGAATGAAAGTAAGTGTGGCCACCAAACTTATTTTGACCCCTTTGTGACAGGTATCACCAGGGGAGACATACAAGCAAACCATACTCAATGTAAAAAAAACAAAAGTAACGTAACAAGGTTCTTGGTATATAAAAATATATAGATTTATTGTGGGTTCATAAAAACATAACGGATGTTTCCTTTTCCTACGGGATGATCAGAAGCATCATTATCCTATAAAAGGTAAGAGAACAAAAGTAAAATTTACACTCCGACTGCCATGTCAAGCATCACTCAAAAACAGTACTTCTGTAACGCACATTATAGCAACTTGTGTGTCACACTAAGTCTCCTCAACATCACAGTACATCAGAATTTAGTTACAGGAATGTGCTTTCCTCCAATTTTATGAAAATGAGGGATTAATGTTGAGGTTTTAGTGTTTGTTTTCCTTAAATCATTACAGCTAAGCATAAAACATTACAATGCCAGTAAGTACATACTGTCTTAAGTGTGCTCCTCACCAATAGTTTAAAAATAAGCTCTCTTATGGTTAATTCAGTGCCCTTTTTACAGCAGGTAAAGAGCATTACTGTCTTTATCTGTGAGAGCAAGAAAGAGAGCACTACAGACTTAGTTTCAAAAAAAATTACAATGACAAAAACTCACTGCAGACTTTAATATTTGCTCCAACATGACACTCACTGGCCTCTCTGGCTCCTGGGTTTTTAACTAGTAAAAACTATGTAAATCTGGAAATTTTAAACTTCTCTAAAAAAAAATAAAAATAAAGGTCTGGTAAAGCACTTAAGATAAAGTTGGCTGGTGTTCACAGACTATGCTTCCATCCATTATGATCAACCTTTATTTACCTAATTACTATGATATTCTACACTTCTTGTAGCCAGTGGTCAATAATTTGAGACACCTGTTTTCTCTAAATGTTCAGGTGCACTGTAATACAGGGAAGCACAGTCTCCCTTGAAGGAAGATCCATTATAACATCAGGGGATTTACTGCCTTTGCAGTTCATAATTTAAAGGCACTATGCATCTAGCTGGAGAGAAGCATAAATGTAGACTTCACTGCAATAATTTTTGGTTATTCATTGCATTAAACATATCAGCCAACAGACCTTTAGAAAATCATATCTGGTCTGTTTAATATAATGGTTTCTCAACTTTATTTGAACATAAGGATGTAGAAGCATGCGAGTTTCCATCACTGTACTTAGTTTTGAGACAAGTCTGCAGACAAATGTTGCCTTAAAGCTCAGTTATGCTGCATTATTCAGCCACATGCAGAACAGCTAATTTATTTCATAAACGCATGAGGAGTATCACCCTCAGAACGACAATTTTTATTTTAGTTTTTCCGTATCAAAGAAAGATTGCATAACCATGACTGAAGTAACATACAACCCTTTATGGGATTAAATCCTAGAGACTATTAAAAAACACAAGACATCATAATCATTTATTGTATTTTAAAAGCCACAGTGCCCAAATGCAAACTTCTCAGAGGAAATCAGTTGTGTCCAACATGGGCCCCTGACCCCCAAGACAAACCCAACATCCCAAGAAGCAACTCAAGTCCACACCAAGACCCTAACCTGTGATGAGGGATCACTGGTTAAGGGTTAGGTTTTTTAAAAGGGTTAAGGGCTAAAAACATTTGGAAACTTTTTGCATTGCTGCACATCACTTCACAGGTCTATCATTAACAATCAGCACTGGTCATTTTTTGATTGCACTGGAGCACTGTGCTGTCAAAATTTTCCCAAACCTGAAACCAAACACATCGGCAATAATACCTGGCAGATTAAAGCTCTTGTAATGACTCATTCAAATGCCACCCTGAGGAATCCTTTGTGAAAACTGACTTCACCTGAGGGGGAGAAGGCACAACCACTCTCCGGTCCCCCCGACGGCGTGGAGACACACACCCCATCGTTTTCAGGGTGATGTCCTCGTGCCCAGATTACCGTAGCAACCTGGAGGAGATGGGGGGAAAAAAAACAGAGTGAGAGACTGGACAGAGCAAGGTTTTCTGGAGGAGACGCCAATTTACTCGTTCCATTATCTCATTTAATGGTGGAACAAAATTTGGGTCTCCGTCCACCCACTTAAAGTTCATTAAAGACCAAATTAAGCAACCCCCCTTTGTTTGTATTTTAAGATTAGCTATATAAAAGGCGCATGGAGGTATGAAGTGTCATTTAAGATTAAATAATGGCACACTTGTGCGCCATCTCAAAGATATTCCATACATGGTTGACCAACACAGAGTGAAGACAGGTTGATTTACATACCTAGTTTGCTGGATGTGGATATCCTAAAGAGATATTTCAGACTCCTATCACAATCGACCCCAGGTAATCAACAGGGTCCTGATGTAGCCTACAAACAAACTGCTACGGCTATTTTGGCTGGGATAGCCTACTGGAATACGAGTAAGAACACCTAAATGTAGGAATAATCAAAGATAAATATCAGAGCCCTCATGTCCACATATAGATATGAATTCAAATATGTAAAAAGAAAAATAAAACGTTATTAGCAGTGTCTAAAAACCACATAATTTAACAAGGTCAAACCCTACAAAGCCTACATGCATTGGCTGTGGGTAGACTACAACCATTCTGTAACCATTTCACCCACCTGAGAGTAAGGGAATAAACTGTGGGAAAGATGCCATGTAACTAAAGGCCAACAAGATGAGGTCACTTATAAAACCTGTGGATGAACTTGAGGAAGCCTGGTTAAATAAGTAAAATAACTAAGCTAAGTGGTATAACGTTTTATTTAAAATGAACATACATAAGCATACCAAAGTTTTTAACAGTAGGTTTGTTCTCCAGACATGAAAGTATACAATATACATTAGATATTGCTACAGGTAAATGGAAAATGAACAATATTTAGACCGAAGCTAGTACTATGCGTGAGGAGAGTTTGAGTACAGTATAGGGAAGGAAACAAGGAAACTGGATCCTGCAGTATCACGTTCCCGCCTTTGCTGAATGACCCAAGTAAATTTGTAAAGTTATACAAATGGATGTTATAACATAGCTATGAAATCCAAAACCACATAACATGTTTTCTCATCCTCATACATTGAAATCACACTAAATTTACTCCAGAAAACAAAATCTAATCTATAATTGCTTAAAAATGTAAATATTAAGATCATCAGAAGTTGTCAGCAAAACAATCCTACATCGAAATTTCCAAAACAACGCATGAACGCAAATAAAAAAAATAACTCTAAACGACAACCACACGCCGTTGGCGTGGGTACATAAAAGGGATCACTGTGTGTTTTATTCTTCATGTCAATGTGTCCTAGTTGAACGGCAACAACCGCTGCTCGTTATAATCAGGTTTTCTGGGAAGTGACCTTCCTACCTGTTTGGGTTTTTGAGGTCTTCATTATGATTAGGGGGGTCTCTGTGTCCGTATCTCTGCCATGGCTGGGTTCACGGCAGACGCCCCGTAACTTTATTTGGGTTTTGGCGGTCAAATCCTGGCTGGAGGTGATTTGTGGCTGGGGATGGGTGGTCGATTTTCCATTCAACAGTCTCACTTAGTAGCTGCCGCCGTAGCCCCCCCTTGGGTAACCACCACCACCGCCGCCGCCTCTGGAGTAGGGAGCAGCGCTCCTTTGAGCGCCGAAGGGCCCCTTCATTGGGCCATAACCAGAGGAATGCTGGCCATAGCCGCTGCCAAACTCGTTGTAACCGTTACCACCACCGTAGCCGCTTCCCTGATCTCCATATCCGCCCCCATAAGGACCACCATACCCCCCGTAGCCGCCACAGTTGTAGCCTCCGCCATTTCCGTAGTTGTAGTTTCCGCCGTAGTCCCTGCCGCCGTAGCCATTTTGATTTCCCCTCATGCCTCTACCCGGTCTGCCCCTCGGTGCCATGGCGTTTCTGTTGGCCGCCTGCATCTCCTGCTTCGTCAGAGCTTTCTTAACCTCAACTTTGTGTCCTTTAACCGTGTGGAACTTCACCACTACGGCCTTATCGGCTGCGTCGTGGTCGGTGAAGTACACAAAGCCAAACCCCCTCTTCTTTCCGGTCTCCTTCTCTGAGATGACTTCGGCCTTCTCGATCTGACCGTACTGGGAGAAGTATTCGGTCAGATGTTCCTCCTCAATGTCGTCTTTCAGGCCGCCAACAAAGATCTTCTTCACCTTTGCCAGGGCCTCTGGCTTATTGGCGTCTTCTCTCGCCACGGCTCGCTTCACCTCGACGGCGTTCCCGTCGACGGTGTGCGGCCTGGCCGCCATTGCGGCGTCGGCCTCCTCCGGTGTTGAGTAGGTTACAAAGCCGAAGCAGCGCGACCGCTGCAGCTGCTTGTTCACGACGACAACACAATCGGTGAGCGTACCGTACTGCTCGAAATGCTTGCGAAGGCCATCGTCGTCGGTGTCTACGTTGAGTCCACCGACGAAAAGTTTGCAAAGCTGGTCTGTCATTTTCGAACAATGGCGAGCGGATAACCTCTCTACAGATTCAGTCGTCAGTTAATCTCAAAATGGTGGCGTGGGGGGAGAACGCAGTGGTATTTATACCGGAGGCGCCTGAAAAACGACACCACCTCTTCCGGTCCACTATTCTTTCTTTTGTACCAGAACAACGACAATATGCGATATGCAGCTTAAATGGTATAAAACTACATATTTCTAAACCACAGCAATAATTAAGAAATCCTGATATTAAGCTCGCAAATTGAAGGTCGAGTTAATGAAATGCACTTATATTCTATGTGGTGATCAGGGGTACCTGGGTTTCTGCTGTGTGAATAAAGCTTAAAAGCAGAGCCGGTGCCTGTGGCGTTGCCAGAGGTCTGCTGTGTATATCAGGCACTGAGAAATGGTCGCTGATCTCACTTTATTATAATAAAAAGCAAATTTCGTCAAAGTTATCTGCAACAGCAGTATGGTTAGTGTGCAAGTACATCCGGAGCCACACAAGCTATTAGTGGTCTGGGTTAAAATACTTTTAATTTTCTGAATCATTGAGTGAACTGAACGCTTCTTTTGTTAGAGATGAGATCTATTTTCACTAATTAAATTATATATATAATTGATTAGCAATTTAAAATTAATTGATTAGCTAATAATTGTTTCATATAAGGGCACACACAAAAGCTTTGCTGGTGGCAGATGTATTGTATTCGGAGCAAATTAATTTACTTTATGTGCACCTTGATGACACAATCAAGGGTTAGATTTACAATTTCTTTTTTGCTTTTGGAAAGAGCCACCAACGATAACGGAGTCAGTTTGTTTGTATGGCCAGATATTGTCAAGATTACCTAGTTATAAAGTAAAAGTTTACTTTTACTGATCAACACTACAGTGTATTACCATCTGTATGAATGCTTTTCCACACAGAATGCCAACCTCCTCAGATCAGGTGGTTTCAGGTGAAAGACGCAACACTTGGTGGCATTTCCATGTCAACAGAACTCCTCACACCTACTCGAGCTTATGGTAATGCTGATCGGAGAAGAGCTCACAGAGCAGACATTGCAAATAAAGAAACACTGAAATCAAAGTTCACTGAAATCTTTATGAGGCATATTGCTCATGAAACAATCCCTTTATCTATTCTACCAACACAAACAGACAGGACAGTCTGTGTCTTTACAGATACAGTTCCAGATCATTAATGGACACAAATGAGGCAACTTTTGGTTTGTGAATAAACAACAAATGGAAGAAATGATTGACCACAAGACTGATCGTGTTTAACAAAAAACATTTTAACATTTTTGAATTGAGTTATATTTTCACAATTTAAGAGTTACTTGTGCATTAGTTGACTCTGAAGTTAGCTTTCATGTCTTATTAATACACTTTCCAGATTTGTGTCTACTTTGTTCCCATCCATCTTCTAGATAAAGCCATAAAGGCTCAGGATGAGTCACGTTTTCAGATAAATTAAAACCCACGTTTTTCCTTCTAAGTTTACAAGAAAAAGCAGGATTGTTCGATCGGCAGCCTAGCTGAGGTTTCTACCCTGCCTCTTATTGAATTTTTCAAATAAAGGAAAGATTGTGCATGAAACTACATGAAACGCTGATGAAGTGGGTGTACTTTTATGCTAAGTAAACCCTGTAGAGTGTTGGTGTCACAAGCAGCTTCAACATACGCAGAGTTAAAATATCTGCACAGTCCTTCACTTTATTATCTTGTTCCTGGTTGCAAAAATAGTTATGAAATGAAAACTAATTGGGTAAAGTTGGATTAACTAAAACCACCCGGGGCTCATCTCTAAAGAGTAAGTTTACCAAAATGTAATCATTCATTAAGATGAAGAAAAAAAGGGAAATTGGTTGAGTTGAGCTGAAAATGGCAAACCTCACGCACAAAAGAGGAAGACAATTGGTTCATTAAAAAAAAAAAAAACATCAGCAATAATTGTCTTGTTTGAATATTGCGTGAACTTCATTATGGCAGTAAATACACCATAATTACTATTACCAAGTTCATGAAACTAACAGCTTCCTCAGAGATGATTAGTTATACTGAACAAACAGTTAACTTGAGGATACTGCGGGGCTATATCAGGTTAACAACAGCCAAGAAAAGACTTGTTCAGTTCACACAGTAATCTTCGTAGAAGGTTAATCTTTGTTGTCATTACTTGTCCCCAAAACCCCATGAGGATGATCAATTCCTATCTAATATTTACATTTGAAAAGGAACCTATTGCAGTCCAATCAGCCTCCAGTTTCACAGCCAGAGGGGTGAAGTTCAAAACTGTTAGGCAGTTCAAAGGAGGCATTTAAAATATATGCCCTCGACAACCCACCAACAAGCACATGGCTATAAGACAACAGCATGCATCACATAATAAGATGCTACTATGAGACCAGGTAGCCATGTTTGTTTAAAAAAAACAAAGGCCCAAATCTCGTGTTAATCTGGTTAATGGAGTGAGTTAACACAGTCCTGCCACGTTATTTAAGTAACAAAGGAACACGACTAGTAAAAGGAAAAAGGCAAAAGTAACCTCAACAAGTTTTTATTTGTTGTAGTAAAATCAAACATCTACCTAGTAGTTTTCAGCGCCCCAGTCCTTTTCTCTAGACTCTAATCTTCAGAGTGAAGGCCTGTAAGATAATGACAATACTGATAGTCCATGTGCTTGAATGGATCAGATCAAATGACTTCTAGCCACATCTAAAACAGTCTGATAGGAGAAGAGTCCAGTTTCTGTGTGACAAAATGAGAGGGAGTGGGTGAGAAGGAGTCAATCATTTATTGGGAGGGGGTGCTGTAGGGTATTCTGGGTGTGTCTGTGGGGACGGGTGGGGTAGAAGGGCACTGGATCACAGCTCCACAGGTGGCTCTCTGAGTAGGCCAGGTCACAAGTGATGGATGACGGGCCATATTCAATCATGTTATCACTCAAACAGGGTCATCTGAGTGATCACATAATGTAGACCTTCTCAGCCTGAGAGAAGTTGAAGACTTCTTTGGTTCTGGGACACACCACTTTGTCATCTTGGCGGATGGACAGAAGGGACTGGAAGAGATAGTAAGCAGAGGATAATAAATTAGACAGAAAAACAACCATTATTAGTTTTCTGTGTCTTTCTCTTACTTCCATACAGCACTGTAAAGTTATTTAACACAGGAGCTTTACATAGTCCCTGCACTCTTTGCTGTAGTTCATCCTGCAGTGTACTCACGTTGTAGCCGTAGACATATCCATTAGGAAGCATCATTGGAGGGTTGTTTTCATTCATGACTTCCCCAGAGATCTTACAGACTAGTCTGGAGTTGGCACAGTGGGCCATGGGAAGCGGCTGAGCCAACTTGTTTAGAGATTTACTGCACACTGGGCAGTCTGGGTTCTTAGAGGTACCATCTTCCTTGTAGCACTGACTGGAATGGGAATGGAGGTTAAGGAACAAAATGTCTTTTAGAGAACATATCTGCCTTTGTATGATGTTACTGTGGGTCTCACAGCAGGTACTTTCATTGAACAGTTAAGAGAAAAGAAGATAAATAGGAAAGAAAATTATGATGTATGATAACATATAATATATATATATATATATACACACACACACACACACACACACACACACACACACACACACACACACACACACTCCCTGGTTGTGATAAAGAGCCAGCTGACAATGTTGGCCAATACTGACAGATCGCTGTTGTAGGTTTGACCTGCATCACTATGTCAGTATGAAAGGGTTATGACTAAATGTTGGAAAGAGTGTATTTTAGGATACGGTGTCTTAATGGCAGACAGACCAGCCTGTAGGGTGATAGTGAAGACAGAGTTGTTTCCAAGCTGGTGCAGTCTGTAGTTGTCATATCGGAACTGCTGGATCAGCATCTTCCAACGGGCTGGATCCAAAAGATCCTGATGGAACAGTGCAAACAAGAGACAGACAAGAGATATTTACACCACAAGACCCAGTGATTACTATTTGTGAAAGTGCATGTACAGCATAACAGAATGTTACATCAGCATTGCAAATCCATGCAAATTAAACTGACAAAGAGGACACACACAACTTCTCCAATATACTATTTATATTCCTACACAAAGTATTGTGTATGTTCATTTCACAAACATTTTTGATTACACTGCTTTCAGCACAATTTGAGAACTGGGACATACACCAGGGATACATCTCAAGTCCCTTAATTGCATCCACGTTTCCCTAACTGGTATGTTTTCCACATGCCTTAGTCCCTCCGACTGAGGATGTGCAGAGAGAGGGGAAACCAGGAAAAAAGGCTTTGTGAAAAATGACACGTCCTTTTAACTGTCATCGCACACAGTGTCTGGTTCTGACAATACCAGCATTGGGTAGTGTCTATACGTTTATGCATTCACCTGAATGCCTTGCACAAAGATAGCGGAACAATATGAATTCCTGAACAAACAAATTTACTGAGCGAGAAACGATCAAATGAGGGAAATAAGATGTACCCCTAATGCATTATATAGGAGGATTCAGTCAGTAGACAGGCTGTGCCAGTCTCTGAACCGAATTTTGACAAGTATGGCATCTGTCAACCCTGAAGGGTTTGTTTGCTATAGTGCCACTCCATCACAAGAGTTCTATCTGGCACTGAAAATGAAAAATAACAGCACTGGTCCTGAAACAGTCTAAAGTAGCCCAATCCATAGACAAGAGAGGCCCTCTAGTGGCTGGACTTTTGCTATAGCACTTTCTGTGTTTGATCGCTACAAAATTCCCCTGAAATCTGTGTATTCCTATCAATAAAAAGTTGATGCCATTAAACATCTGTTATGTTTATGAGCCACAGTTTGCACAGTCATGTTGTTAATCATGAATAAACACAGCTTCATTAAATTATTAATTAATTAATAAGCACACTGGTCTGTGTCTGGTCTGTAAATGATACTGACTTGCTTCCATGTGTGAATGGTAGAAACCTGCATGAGAAATATTCCTTGGTTGTATGCGTGCGAAATGGGTTTGACCAAATAAAATCTTAAACATGTACATATTACAACAATAAAACCGTAAGCGGTACCTTGTATGGGGAGATATGTGTATCTGATGGGAAGGCCAGCATCCCCATCACCTGCCGAACCTCATCCAACTGTCCACCCTCTGCTTGGCTGAAGTGTTTCCTTGCATGTCTGACACAGGCACAAAGACACAAGCACAGGATCACTGGGTGTTACACTGCACATATGTTAATGTTTCACTGGCTTCAATAATGGTTAAAATGTAAAAACAGGTAACATCCATGTGTTTAACATCCATGTGTGTAATGATACAAACTGTGTGTCTGTGTGTTGTGGATCTATGTCCAGTACCTGACTGCATCCATGCGTTTATTTTGTCTGATGAGCTCAATGAACTCCTGGATTCTCAGACTGAACTCGAGACAGCTCTGCCAAAGAAACAGAAAACATGTTTAACCACTTAAATGCTGCAAAGCCTTCAGACTTTTCTTTTACGAAACTGCTGTGGTACCAATTCGATTTGAAAGCTGCCTTTCGAAACTTTATTGACCTAATGGTTTTTTGACAGAGGAAAAATAAAATTACTGCTGTAGATGGTAAAGCTTGAAAAACTACCAGAGAGCAGCTAAAATGTGCCTGCAGCTTCCTGGTGTTATGGCTGGTTCATACCTCTGCGTAGGACCGATGCAGAGCCTACACCGTAGCCTACACTATTGTGAGTATTTATACTTGTGGTCTGATGTGTCTGCGTTGCCCTGCAGTTACAGGTTTCTGTGCCACTGTGTTCGGTCCCCTCGTGTTAATAGTCCAACGAATTATGTTGGAGTTGGAGCTGATAAACACAGAGAAACAGTTACCTTTACTGACATTACAGTGACAAAGAAAAGAGAGAAGACGTTGGATGAGATGTTGGGTACAACCACTGAACCGACTGAGGCAGAAGGAAAGTGAATTTAAGACCAGCCTTGTAACTTTTCGGGCATCTACTCACTACAATGTTGACTCTGTAAATAATAGCTAACTGGGAGGATTATCATGTGTTCTTGCAGGTCTGAACTCTATTTAGTACTTTAGGGTTTAATAGGATAATCCCAGGATTAACACCTTAACTTGCTGCCACTGTCAGAAGGGCGAGGAAGAGTAATTAAATCTTAACACATCTTGTTTTTGAGTGCAGATATTGTTACACTGCTACTTTTTTGGGAAAGAGCAGAAGTATGCAAGATACAAAACCAACAGAATTCGTCACTTTGTTTTTCTGATATGCTTGACTTTTTTTGTTAGTCATGGGCTTTGCTTTTAAGTATTTGTCTGGCTTTAACTTAAATCTTCTTTGGTTTTATAAAGGCAAAGATGAACTACCTTCATCTTGCGGAGGCGAGACTTATTGTCGTGGCACCAGGCTAGGCAGGTGGCCGTTTCCTGCCTCTCCAGAGACTCTTCCACCTCCTTAGCTGTAAGGAACATCTCAATGTTCACCAGATCCTAAAAATACAGACAAGAGGAAGTGTCAATGGAAAAAAAGATTAAAATGATTAAACAACTGGTAAACAACACATGAAATAACATATCAAAAAGTGTTTCAGTCCAGCATAACACAAGTCTCAACAAACGCAAAATAAATGTGTATGAAGTGAAACCGATTTCATATGTTTCAAATAGGGTCAGTGATTATTTCTTAATAGTGTGATTTGGTTTTTCCACATTTTTTTTCAAAAAAAGCATAATACTATAAAAACTCAAATATCTCCCACATCCTCTGAATAACCTTGAGAGAACAAATAATACTGACACACAATTACCTCTATACCACTCTGTCTGGCCAGTTTAACAGCTGTGTTGTAGTAGCCGCAGCGCAGCAGATGCTCCACCATCATGCGGTCCATGCGTTTCTTTTTCCACAGGTTGACTGAGGCCGGCTGGTCGCTGCTGTGCTCCTTCAAATGCTCAATGCGACGCTTACACAACTTGGCACTCTCATCTTCTGCTTGGATGGACTCAGCCGCCTACAGGACACACATACACAAGCACACACACCCTTTTACTACACTATTTTAAAACTAGTATTGTCGGATTTCCAAAAAGAAGACGCTCAAGTTCTCATGTTTTAGAGAACTTCTGCTGAGAAAGTGAACTAAACAAAGTCTCATGATATCTATGGCAAGAAATAAAGCTGACCTTGAACAGGAAGAAGTCCAGATTTTTTTGTGCAGTATTGCAGATTATCACAAACTGATTTTATAACCCGAGCCTGGCTGCCCTTACACCAATGCCAGACTACAAGACTAACAGCTACTCCCTGTTCTGAGGACAAACTGCTATGTGACGGTGGCAAGTTGGGTGTCATAACCATAAAGGCAGAGGATCATACCCATTCTGAAATGTGCTCCCATTGCAATAATTTACATGTATATCACAAATACACAAGGATCAAGGAAACAGTGTTGCATCATGCCACAACACATGTAGCACAGCACTGGTTTTGTTAAACATGAACTCTCTGGTTCATTCTCCCTTTGCAGGCCATGAACTAAACTCATACTCAAACTATCAGATTTTATTCTTGATTTTAACAGTAATCTCTCTACAACAGCCAGAGTATGTTAGCATGTAACAAGTATCTGCTGGACAACACCTGGCACATAGGAAAAAAGACCTGTATAGAAGTGTGTTTGCACTTGTTTCCTGTTGTTTTAGCAAAGGCTAGATGCAAAAACCAGTCAGGTAGCATTCCACCGCTGACATACACAGTCCACCAAGGCCACAGTTATACCATTATAAAGAAACCACAGCCACAGTGTGTGTTTGTCAACAGGGGTGAGTAGCATAGCTTTTAACAGTTTACTCCAGCTGCAGGGAAATCTTGTTTATAGATCAGATACCACCGGTAGTGTATACAGGTACTAGGGCCAAAACTAGCGCTTGCATTTTTTAACCTGGATGAATTTAGGATTTTCTTAAATTTTCAGTAATTCAGATTCAGAGAACTTTATTGTCATTCACTTTTACGTTCAGGTACGTATAAGGAATGAGATTTCGTTGCACCAGCTCTGAAAGATCACAGTAGTTTAGTGGCATGGAAACAAAAACACAAGGTACAAAAACAATTATGATAAAATAACATAAAATAAAATAAATGTGTGATAATAATAATAAATAAATTCATACCTAAATGCAAGTTTTTGTCTTGCTCAGAACGTCTCAAATTATTGCCATGTCAGATGGAGGTTTCTTGGGCACACTAATCTGTCTGCGATATCTCCATCCACCAAAGACCAGATTTTTTTTAATGACCTCAAAAGTTACAGTTGAAAAAACTGACCTCAAAGTGTACTGTTCAGTTAACAGACACAATACATGGCTGTGGAAACCCTCGACAAACAAAGCTGGCATAGTTGCTATCAATGTTGAGCCAACTTTTAGCTGCCACTGATTATTTCTGTAATCACTTTTTTGTACAACAGCCCTGTTGAAGCAGAAATGGAAAGATATAACAATGACAAAACCTCTGTTGTGTGATCAGCTCTGCTCGAATTCATATTCCAAACAAACAGGGGACAGCAAATTACCAGAAAGTTGTGTCCTTCCCCATCAACAAGAAAATAAACAAGTGAATACACTCTTTGGTCCCTGTCGTTCAGGATTCGCATGACAGTGTGCTGCGTGTGTGTTTGGGACTGGGCTCATGCACCAATCACTACCAAGTACCAACCATCACCCTCACTTTGAGCTATCTTGAATAAATCTGACCTTAGCAGGGGCAGTTGTTGACATGTTGCCAAACCTGCAAAGAAATAATGTTTTCCACATAGGTTTATCACCATTACCTCTTTAAGTACAAAGTGGTATTATGAGACAGGAGGGACCAGGGCTAGCTGTTTAGCATGCTAACATCAGTAATTATCTCTGAAACACAATAAATAGACATCCTAAATAGACATATATGTTTGTACTTTCATGAGCATGTAGAAGTGGGTCCATGTGTGTACATCTGTATCCCTCACCTTCCTCTTCAGGGCGCTGAGTTTCTCCACCACTCCATCCAGCAGTGACACCACAGAATCGACCACCGGAAAGCTGCTCAGGGTCTTCTCCAGCTCTGCAACCACCATCGTCACGTGACTCGTCTCCCGATCGATGTTCTTCTGAGCTGCTCTGAAACGTTTGTTCAGAGTCTCGTATGGGACCTGTGAAGAAAGTGCCGTTGGATATTTTTACCTCTGTGTGTTTGTCAGTGGCACAGGCTCAGTGCAATTTTTGCTAAACGTCATAACAGTTCAACACACGCATATGAAAATTACCTCTGGCTGATTCAGGTTTATATTTTGGTAAAGGTAGAAGTTTGTGTGAGTTGTTAAACAAACTAATGTTTTATGGATCTCTCATGACTATGAGAATACCTGATCTGCTTACGTTATGGTCAATAAGGATGCACCCATCATGGTGCATCCTTACTGGTGGAAATTCTGTGACATCTTCTCTACCGTAGCAGCTAGATATCTCTGGTTGTATTAGGCTATTTCAGAACTTTTTTTTAATTAATGTGAAAAGCACCATCATTTGTCAGGTATTAAATTCACTGGGATAGCCAAAAAGACATTAGAACCTGGATATTTAATAACAGATTTCTAATCTATCTTGTCCAAATCTGCAAAAAACTGACCAGGTGTGCCATTTTAAGACATGTAACAAATTTGCCCCATAAAGACTTTTCCTTCAACTTCAACAGATCTGCTATGATAATGTGCATTTAGTGAAAACAATAAATACTCCCTTTTTGAATATCATATACATGGTATTATTATTTTCCATATGGCCTTGATTTACCTGATAATGGACATATAATTCAGTCATGAACACATTTCAGACAGCTATTATAGTGTTACAATGACAGTGTGTAAGTGGTTGTCTTTCATGATTTGCTGGGAGGTGACTCATAGCAAAAGACACTGACAAGCCCACTCCTAACAGCACACTCATTAATGATAATCAGAATAGTAATAATCCTTACATGGTTCATAAATGTATAGTTATTCTGAATGATAATTTTGAAATCACACTGAAATACAGACATAATATCTCAAATATTCAGCATTGCAATGACCACAGACTGTTGTGGGCCTTTATTTTCTGCATTCAGGTTAATAAATTACAAACCACTGGGTAAAATGGAATATTAAAAGAGAACAGGTGAACATTAGGGTTACCAGCTCCCTTAATAACGCTTGTGGTAAACCTTATACTCATGTGACTTAGAAAAATATCCAAAAGCATCCTCAAGGACATAATATCTAATACATACTGTATTATGTTGGCAATGCAGATTAGCAGCTTCAGCAGTGTCAGGCAACATTCTGACATTATAATTCTGCTCAATATAGCTCCAAATGTAATCAACACTGCTCTCCCCCAGCTGTAGACTCCCATTTGATACCAATTATAACCATCACTCCTGTCTTAAAATGGTGCCCATCATGTATCATCATCCTGACTGCAGCATCCAAGCAAAGACAGACACATCCCCAAACCACAGACATCGCCAGCCACACTAAACGCCACGTTATATTCATCATGGCAACATCACACCATTACTTACCACACAAAAGCTGTTAATACATTGCTACTCACAGCCGTGCTTTATGTGACGACGCTTTCTTTCTCCCTGAGACGGCTGAACACAGGAAGCAGCCCAGACCTGTTAGAGCTCGTTTTTTAGCGGCGGTGTCGCAGTAACGTTGTGTGGAATGGAGGAACAGTGCGTGTGTGCGGCGGCAGGCTGTGATTTCTCTCGCTGGCCATTTTGAAGTGCACACAGGCAGCAGCGATCTGATGACACTGCGCTAACTCGCAGGGGCTGTTTCTCGTAGCGTTACGGGATCCCCCCCCTCCCCCCGGTCATTTCCACCGATCCACGCTCCAGCCTGCTACAAGCTCGACGTTACTTGTATGGTAGGCTCTTCATCAATAAAAAAAAAAAGATGGATCATACTGGTTTTGTCAAAGCAACCAAGCTAACAGGCCAATCACGTCTGCATGGCATTTCACTGACGCCGTGCCTGGTTGTGGAAGGGATGCGCAACCATGTTGTTTCATGTTCTGTCAGTGATATTTATTATAACCTTTACAGAAGCCTGCAACTGAATTCAGCTGCCAAACGGTCGAGTGTCCAGCTTATCTTAACCGTCAGGGCTGAGTTCGTTAACATGTCAGCCACGTTAATTTAACGCCACGTTAAATTAACGTGGCGTTAGCTCGGTGGCTGACATGTCATAACTACTGTGAGGGACCATCTTGTCAAAAACAACAGGCTTAAACTTGGGCTAACATTTCTGAGGCCTTCGATACACTCAACACCGATAATAAGAGCGCCAATAAGACAGTGGGCCGTTAGCTAACCAGCTACCAGACATTGTTATTTATCGAACTCCTCACTCTTTCCTGTCGCTATTCAGACACAGGTAGTTTGTGTACGCTGCTACCTGGCTAAGCTAGCCAAGCTAACGTTAGCCTCCCTGTCAAGTTCACTACCCTCGCTATCAAATGAACTAGAAATTCCCACTTTCCAAAGAACACCAAACGCATCGTGTATTTCAGCAACACGGGAATCGTTAGACTATCGATATACACCAGTTCCAGTTTTTGTTTACCTTCAGAGTGGGGTATTCTTGGACTTTGAGAGCCATGGACAGTTGAGATGCTGTCTCTTGCACCGCCATCTTGGTTTTGTGGTTTTCTTGTGGTTGTTTGTGTTTTTTTTCCATCAACTCAGAATGGCCTTAGTGCTCACTACCGCCACCTGGTGGGACGGTGTCAGCACTGACAGTGCTTTAAAGAAGATTTCTTAGATGCTGTTCTTATCTCAAATCAGTTATAATTGAAAGTGTTCGTTGATTGAAGATAAGAAAGCGTTTTTTACACACAGTTGTTTACATGAAAGGCTGCTGCCGGCAAAACAGTCTCACCAAAAACGCTGAGTAGATGTTGTGGATAGGCTAAAGATTATTTTCTTTATCAATTAATCTGCTGATTATTTTCTTGAGAAATCGATGTATCATATTGTCTGTAAAACGTCAGAAGAAATATTGAAAAATTCCCACCATAATTTCCCATGTCAAGAACCTAAAGATTTTCAGTTTACAAGGATTTATCATTAACATGAGGGCACCCGCGTCTCTGTATTAAATCCGTTTAGAGAATAAACAACTGCTTATTCTGTTAATCATGTTTTCTTGTATTCCACAAGGCTACTGTATTTGACCATCCACTTCAAGAAGAGGTGAGTTTGAGCCTCATCAGTCACTCATTACATTTAGAGAACTGTAATCTAATAAGATTAGATTCCTGTTACTGTAATACAGCACCTCTGTTTTTTCAGTTAATTGACTGAAACCACAGAATCATTAGATTTCAGCTATGAATACCAGGCAGAACAGACGACAGCACTGAGAAGCATTGAGAAGTGTAATCAAATCTAATCAGAAATGAATCAATTGATTTCCAGATTCTGAAATGTGAAGTTTTGCTGCCCTTTGTCTGTTTGATTTATATCACAGTAAACTGAATATTTTTGGGGTTTGGGACTGTTGGTCGGACAAAATAAACAACTGAAGATTTCACATTAAGTTCTGGGCGATCAGAATTTTTCATATTTTTTTTTATATTTCTGACTGAATAATCAAAAGAAGATCAATATTATCTGATAGTGAAAATAATCAGTGCTGTAGTGCAAAGGACTAATTAATCACATGCAAACATTCCCAGAAACAAATCACTACAGACTATATAAACTTTGTGTGTATAGTGAGTTGCCTGACAAGAGCAGCATTAAAAAAAAAAAAAAAAAAAAAAGGAACGATATAAGTGAAGAGTGGGGCTTGTTCACTGACTGGTTTAAGACCACCTGAAATAAAACCTCTGAAAGGAATAATATCTTATCATCACAATATTTTATTCTACTAATGATGAACTGAACTAGTTTTAAAGAGGCCACCTTGTTTCACATATCTTTTTTCATTACATGCAATTAGGGCATACTGTTCTAATTTCTAATCTTTTTAGATATTTAAAATACAGATTAGAGTCCATATGAATCCCCCCCACACCCGTTCCATGTCATGGCCACATTTCTTTTCCTGTGTGAGAGAGAGCACCCTCCCCCCAGCCGCGGTGAACATATTGCCATTGGCCACCATCCAGTGCCAAGCGGTGCTGATTGGCTGGCACAAACTGTAATCGCTTACAATTGGCCCATTATGTGCTGCATGCCCCACATCCCCACACCCCCCACACATCTTTGGAACAAAGTGGAACAGTGGACACAGAGAGGAAGGTGATGCAAGGTTTGTCCCGTACCGAGTGCTTCCTGTGTGTAATTTGTGTGTAGTGTGTGTAAACGTGTGTGTGTGTGTGTGGTCAAATGTGTGAGTTCATGTGATACTAGCGGCCGTGCTGCAGTTAGAGGAGATAACTCTGTGCCAAGCCAAATAAGGGGGAAATGAAAGTGTGTGTACTTATAATATGAAGGCTTGCTTGTGTGTGACTGTATGAACATGTCAGTGTGTTTATCAGGAGGAGTATTGTTTATTAATGAAGAACCTGATGGGGAAATGGGTATTTGTGCCTCTTTAAAGATGGATTTTATACAGAGTGGTTGTTGAATGTTGGTGCAATGTGTTGAATGTAGAAAGAAGCTGGGGGTCTTTAGTTCTGATGGTCCCTTGGGTCTTACCATCACTTTTCATCTTAATAATTTTTATCAAACATCCAAGATCTAAAAGCTCTTTACAAAACCATTTCCTTTTATGACCATCTTCAGTTAAAGACGTGAGGAGTTAGGTGTGTGGTATGTTAAATTCAGTGTTATTTTAATTAAAAAAAAAAATGAAATCACTGAAAATTTTAACTCAGAAAACTTTGCCAACTGTGCATTTAGACAGGAAAAAGTTTTTATTTTTTGTTCCTTTTCACAAGTAGCTTTAAAAGTCACTCATTATGTATGAGAGAAATGCTTCTCAGATGTGAGGGTTTGCTGATTTTCTTTGTCTTATGTGATAGTTAAGTCAGCTGTGAAATAGCTGATGATAAATTATATAACTACCTTCAAGTCAAAAATTAGGGACACTTCACATACTGTAATCCCTGGGATTATCACTGATGTCAGGCGTAAATTTTCTTGAGGAGTTCGAGCTGTCAGTAAATTCTCAACATCTAACTCTGTGATATTGATTCCTCTTCCTTCATTCCACACCCATTTCTTATCCTTCTCATCATCCTCCACCCCCTTCCTCCTACTCTGCTTCTCCATGATACTGCTTCCTTTTGCTACCCCCTTTTTTCTCACATCTCATCTACCCTTCCTCTCCCCCTTCGCTCTTCTTTCCCACCCACCTGCTCCTCCTTTCATCTCTCCTGCTGGTCCCACCTACACCTCCTTTTGCTCTTCTCATCCTACCCCCCTTTCCCTCTTCTTCCACACATGGGTTAGATTCTTTATTCCTGCGGTGAGCGTCTCCTCCTATTGTAGATTTTTCTCCAGTATCTGCTCTCTCCTCTGTAGTTGCAGCCACATCCTCACTGTCAGTATCCATATATCCAGTATGTGCTGTGTATGTGTTTGTGTTCACGTGTCTCATGCATCTCTGTTTTCTGTGTGTGTACACTCTTTTTCTGCAGCTGCATTATTCTGCTTTGTGTGTAACAGCGTTTGGGCCTGTACCACAGTATGTCAGTGCAATTGTTTTACATGCAACTGCTTGTGTGATTGTATATTTATTTCTCTTGTCCTTCTGTGCATGTGCAGGCATGTATCTTTGTAATTATGTGTCCATGTGTACGAGTGTGTGTGTGTTTGTGATAGCTCGAGGTCTAGCTGGCTGTCAGTCTTGATAAGGCCAGCGGTTGGGAAGCGTTAGTCGGGGCTGCTGCTCGCCCGGCCTCCGCGTGGTGGATCTGCTGAGAAGGAGCTGAACCATTAGACACGCTGCAGTGACTACAGATAGAGAAGAAGGGGTGGGAGATGGGGAGGGCGGAGATGTATGGTGTGAAAGCCTGAGATGGAAAAAGAAAACAGAGAGAGATGCGGGAATGAGGAGTGTGAGGTGGGGGGTGATGGAGTGCGAAAGAGATAGAGAGACAAATCGGGAGAGATAGAAGACAGAAAGCAAGATGGGCAGATGGAAGAGCAGGAGGTAAAGAGATAGAAAGGGGAGAGGGAGGGTAAAAGCAGACAGAGGGGAGGTGTGGGAGGAAGGTAGAGGGGAGGGAGGCTGAGGAGTGGAGAGGTAGAGGAGATGGAGGAGAAGAAAAACTGAAGAGGAGGAGAATGAAATGAGAATGAAAAACAGTGGGTGTAGAGTGATAAGGAGAGGAAAGGGTGTAACTGTTAATGTCCACCCTCTCAAAATACATGTGAATATCACTGTTTGTTTTGCACACATGAAAGACTGAACAGTGCAATTAAATAGACACACTGTAAGGCAGTGAAATCTATTTATCTATCATCTCTTCGCTCCCCTACTTTTTCCTCTCTTCCATGTTTTCCCCCATGAGCAACATTAAATATTCTATCGATCCTTACATGTTCCTGCCTTAAAAGGAACATCTGCTCTTTCTTCTCACCCCCTCTATGTCTCTAACTCCCCCTCTTTTTCTTGGTACCTCTGTAGTTAGAAAAATCCAGTTACCATCTCTTCACCTCTCTCCATCCTTATTTAGAAGCACTGAATATGTTTCATGTTTCCTCCATCTCCTGGGGAACATTTGTGTCTTGCATGTAAGAGGTGGCTGGAGTGAAGTTGCCATCGGCCTTGACAACAAGATAAATGTGTGTGTAGCTTCTCACATTGTTGACTCCAGGGTGTCAGTTTGAATTTGGTGTGAGAACCAAAACAGGACTTGTGCACCTAAACAATGTCTTGTTTGTTATACATGCAACTGACATTCTTAGATTCGTGTTTTAAGACACAAACTTCAGAGCAACTGTGTGACCTGATGACAGGTATAGTGTTATAGAGATATATGTCAATTAGCAAATTAATTTTAATCCCTAAACTTAATCAATAAATTTAGTTTAGGCATTGAATTGGCAAAATTAGTTGAGTTTAACGTATAGTGGTTATTATGGCACGACATTAAGCAGCTCAAGCGCTTCCTCAAATAGCAAGTGGTTGATAGTCCCTGTAATGTGGAGCAAAATTTGATTTATCACCCCCTCACATAGTTTTCAAATCACACATCAAACTATGAAGGTATCTGTTGTGACTTATTTATACTTTGGTACTTGGGCTTTTCTTGCCTCATATATCATCATAAACAGATTTTATTGGGGTCTTTATTGTGATGAGATGAAAAAAGAGGAACAGGGTGCAATGTTTTTTAAGTCTGAAACCCATGGAGAGGCTCAAGTTTGTTGACAGCAGCTGCCACTGTCAGCTGCAGTTCAGAGGGCGACTTCAAGTCAGCTTTTGCATGATGAACCTAAGGGGTTTTACCACTTCCCTACCCACTGCTGCTACAGACACAGATTTGAAACTTCCCCCTTTTTGCCAATGTTCAGCGCTGCTATGTGACTTGGATGAATTGGGCACTGCAGACTTATATTAGTTTATATGAGACAAATGATTAAGAAGACATAACTCAATCATTCATCAAAACAAATTCCTTCCTTTGGCATGGACATCACTGAATGAACACAGAGGGGTTGGTGGCGTCTGTGGTAGCAGTGGTATTTGCCTGCAGCAATCTAGGCGGCAGTCACAAAACGTGCCAAATGCAGTTTTGCTTTGATCCTTACATGCACCCTTGCTGGGTTTTGATTAGGCAATTCCCATCAGAGCTCTCCGCTCTCGCACTCAGTGCCACCACGGTAACAGCGACGTGAGAGACGGGGGCGAACCTAACAGCTGAAGATGAGACGCTGCAAAATTTAAGTTGGATTATTTTTCCAAAGGAAAAAATGGGTCCAAAAGCTGTGCGCTGTAAAAGGGAGTCAGAAATCCTGTGTATGACCCTGCTCCACATTCAAAAAATAAATCTAAAACCAGGCAGCACGTAGCTCATTTTCTTTTGAATTTGAAAAGTAGTTAAATCTGTTTCATCATTCAGAATAAAGCCAGAGGTGGATGAAAGGAATGACGGGAGAGAAAGGGAAGGGTGAGATCATACGACAAAGGTTATGATTCAGCCTACCAACAGTGTTGAAAACAACAGTTTCCCTGACCCTCCGCCTCTTTTTGGATTTGAACAACTCGCCCACTGGCTGTCTATGACATTTACAAATAGTGAGGATGTGATGTAACCATCATTGCTGTTAAACTAGGTTAGGCCATGGCAGTTAGAGGGGCGTCTGAGGCTGCTTATATCACTGTGGTTATCAAGTGGCTAAGTGTAGATGAGGGTGACTGTAACATCATCACTGCAGGAAAGGAAAAAGTCTGATTAGGTATGTGGCATAGGTGTTACCAGACCAAAGCACAGAGATGGAAAGTTTACAAAAATAACACACTGTGGCACGAGTAAAAGTATGTGATTAAAAATACAATCTGGTGTCAGCCGTATTTACATGCACAACAAAAGATGTTTATGTATTATAGAACAATACATAAGCATCTCAGATTTCTGTGAGAAACAAGAATCAGAAAAATGACTGAGCTCTCAAACCAGAAACATGAGTACCTGTTGCAATTACACTATGATGCACACTTAATGAACTTACTTAATTTGACTTCTTTTAATAAGACTGTGTGAGGGTGTGTTATAGCAAGAAAAAACTCGATTAGATGTGAAGTAATTAGACTTTTACCCTATGTAAAGTTTTGGAAATAACCACACATTGAGAAAATAAGCATATAATTATAATTAATCTTTGAAAAAAATATTTTCCAGATATTAGAAAGAACAAGTTTTTCCTCTCTTGCTACAGCCGTGTCATTGCATAACTCGTCTTTCAGGAAACAAAAGATGAGTTTTGGCCGTGTTAGCTCCTCCCCATTCCTGCTCTCTCTCACACACTCTCAAACACACACATGCACATACTCTCTCACTCTTTCTACTCCCCCTGCCATCTCTTTTACACTCTCTTGCCCTCCTGCACCCATAAATGCAGCAGTGCTTGCATTTGGTGTGTATGTGTGTGTGCAGGTTTTTTTTGGGTTTTTTTTAGGGAGGGGGGGCAGAGACAGAAAGACGGAAAGATTTGCTGTAATAGAAAGTGAGAAAGGGAGGGGAGGTAGCTAGAGACGGCAGGGAGGGAGGGAGGGGTAAGACAGATAGAGAGAGCGGGCGAGCGAAGGGGACGGAAGGGAGGGGAGAGAGCGAGAGAGGGAGAGAAAAGAGGGGGAGCACATGTGTATGCTTGTCACTAAGGGGCTGGGAGAAGGACTAAGGGAAGCGAGGTAGCTGGCCACAGCCGCCATATGCTGACTGGATTCCTGTTCATGTCTGCTGTGTGAAGACTGTAGGTTTCTGTTGTGTGCTGGCCGGCCGGGGAACACACCATGGGAAGCTCACATCTCCTCAACAAAGGCATGCCTCTAGGTAAACAACTAGCACTCTGCTTTTATGTGGGGAACTGTGCGTGTGTGTGTCTCTGTGTGTGAGTGTCTGTGTGAGTGTCTGTGTGTGTGAACTCAGTGTACATTATTCTGCCTTCCTCCTCCCCTCCCCCTTCTCTCTCTTCCTCTCCCTTTTTCTGTCTCCTCCTCCTCCTCCTTCTCTTCTTAATTCTCTCACTCTATTATCTTTTTTATCGCTCAGCCTCGCTCTGGCCACACAAGAATGGTTAGCCTTTTTCTCTATAGCTCTGTGTGTGTGTGTGTGTGTGTGTGTGTGTGTGTGTGTGTGTGCATTTGTGTGTGTGTGTGAAGAGGCAAATCTCTGCTATTGAAGGCTGCTTGAACACCTCCATTTGTGGCGACAGAAATAGATCTCTCCTTCGAGGGCTAGCAAGGACATGACACATATTTCCCTTTCATTGTGCTTCTTTTTACGGAGAGCGGTTTCCTTCACTGAAGCACACACACACACACTCACAAATCAAACGCATGCATGTGCACACATATTCACACATGTATAGGGAACTCAACTGACGAAAATATTCAAGTATACACATGCATCCACACAGCTGGATTCTCAAAAAGGTGACAGATGCACCTTATGATAAGGTCTGGAAAAGACTATTCTAGAAAATGGGATCAAGGTAGGGCTGTTAAGGAATAAAAAGGGGGGTTGGGTGTGGAACAGGAGGAGGAGGGCGTGAGGATAAATGATCATCCACCCTAAAGCAGAATTATTGTATCTGTGGTCACCTAAATCTGTTTTTAAGAAGCTGTTTCTCCCAAAAGAAACCAGAGATTGTAATCTGTGATGTCATCAACAGGCTGCGGGCTGTGTCTCTTGATGACATCAAAGATTAAAGTTGCAGCTCTGATCTTTTTCCTCGCCCCCCCTTCTAAATTTCTTTCTCTCGCTTTGGGAGAGATCGTCTCCATATCCGCCCCAACTATTCCCAAACAGCTCGAGAGTCCAAGGTCAAAGGAACGACGACAGAGAATTATGGTTTAGGGAGGTTTGCCCTTTTAAGATGCTCGTGCACAAATCACCACTAGTCAATAATCGAGACATTGATCATCGGATGTGTTTTGGCACACAGTGGAGATCGTTAAACATTTAAGGCCTGCTGCTTTAAAATCGGTTTGTCGTCCCCAGTTACTGATGAATGTGTTGATTCACGTTTTGAAAGGCAGACGTCCTCTGAACTGTGACTGTTGAGTCATGGCTGATCTGACTATAAAGACCTAGATCAATGACACATGCGCATCAGTCACTTCTTACTTCTCTTATAAAACCAGATACTCTTGATGAAAGACTGAAGTGTAATCTTACTGTTCATTTAGCTAATTTGACTGGTGTATTTGATTTTACACAACTGATCTTACAAGCTGTTTAACAGGTAAAGAATAATGTGGTTGTGATTAATAGCTCCAGATAGTTTCCCACCAGGAGGTTATTATGTCAAAGGATAAAATCAAGGAAACTCCACATGTTGTGACATGTTGCCAGCTTAAGAAAACCACATCCCAGCATCACTTGGAAGTACTATTAGATTGCGTGAAACACACCTGTACGTGACAGCCTAAATATAACAATGGCGAACAGAAAACTGGCTTGAACAGATTAACTTTAAATAAGCTTTGCATATCTGAAACACTACAGATTGGTTTTTTGGAATGTCAGATGTTTCTGTTTTGTTTTTGTTTTTTACATTTGTGTCTACTATAGTACACACTTAAACATAAAGGGTAAATTATTAAAACTTAATTATTATATTGCATTATTGCTTTCATATTTTAATCTGAACTGCACCATCATCACAAATGAGCATTTTGAGTTGAGCATTTGATTTAAGCAGGGACTCATGAATCAGATCAGTCTAAAAAAAAACCACCTATGTAGGTGTAATTGGCAGCACTTAGAAACTTATCAAACCTGAACTGCTCAGCAAGAGACTGCATGTAGTGGCAACCACTAAAAGGCTAAGTCTATTATGTCTAATGCATACAAGAAAATGCTTGAGCTAAAATGGGAAGCAACAGCAAAAGATCTTCCAGCCACTACTGAAACATATAATGTATAAATGCCAATATAATACTTTTACAGTTACATTTAACTACATGGAAAAAATGTGTACATTTTATAAGCAAATGTTATTCAAAAAGGGAAATGCAACTGAGAAGCATGACAGTCTAGGCAGGTGTCAAAATAACAGTGCCATCATGTACAGAAAAAAATAACAGGCCTGCGATGTAACATCCCAAAACAATAATTAGTAGGTAAGCTATAAATAAAGGCCTTAATGAAAAGCGCTCATTACTGAGAAACATGCGTTGTTGTTATTAATTTATACGTGAGCAGAGCCAGGTGAGTGTGTTTAGAGTAAGAAACAACTCACACAGCTGGTAGCCATGCAGCAGGAACTCAGACAGCAGCCTGTATGCTGCCACAGTTTTTCTGCTGGTGTCATCACACACAAATTTACATTCATTGTCTGCACTAGAAGGCTGGTAATGCAATTTCTATTAGGTGGCAAATGCCCAGTAACTTTGGTTGTCCCACTGTTTAAAATCAGCAGCCCCCGGCTAAATGAGCACTGATGGACTGTAGATCTGCTGTGGTCATTTATAGACAACTGAGTGTAACATAAATCTAGGCACAGCAAATATTCTCAGCTAGATATTATGAGCCACTAACAGTAATAATTAACAGTCATATATTGACTAACAGACCATTTCTAATAAACAGGAAATATGTGAAAACAATTTTCAATTTTGCTGGGCAAGCCTTTGAACACACTCAAAGACCCCCCTGTGGGTCCTTGGACACCAGTTTGGGAACCCTTAATCTAAATACTATAAATGTCTCATTGCCTTAATAAGCCATTAATAGGGCACATTTACTCCAGAGTATCCAGACTGACCCCAATCCAATTGAAACTTCAAAGTGATTGTGTTTCTTCTGCATATTAACGGTTAATCCAATATAACAGGCCGACGGCCATACAATAATCCAGTTACAGCCTGTATTTAAATGTAGTATTTCCTGTAGTTCAAGTACTGTATAAACCAGTACTTAACCTTTTTGGTTTGTAGCAGCTTACAAATCTGCATTGTCTATTGGTGACAATACTACTACTGTATGGCTTTTTTGGTCTACTGATCTTGACCCAGGCAGTGGTTACTGTAAATGTGAAATCTGTGTTTTCAAACTATAACTGATTTCCATGCATTATCTGAACAACATAAAAGAAGTAGAACTGCTATGAGTAAATATGCACAGGTTGCAGGCTGTTCCCCCGCTCAGGAACAGAGGTGCATTAACACAGATTAGCATCTTCAGACTTTGACTCTGAACTGGTCGCCACAATTGAGCTGCTGCTAAACTTTGCATTTCATTTTCTGTTTTGCTGCTGGGAACAAAAAGCTGACAAACCTGAACCGGCTTGCTGATACAGTACCTATAAATTAAGACCTTGTATTTGTGTGTGTGTGTGTGTGTGTGTGTGTGTGTGTGTGTGTGTGTGTGTGTGTGCATATGCGTCTGTACTCTTTCCCTCCACAGATGCTGGCATGCTCTGCTGTGTGAG
>JBBMJY010000002.1:18425757-18437430 GCA_037833715.1 Toxotes lorentzi | reverse complement strand
TGTGCATGTTTTTTGTTTTGTGTTGACTCTGAAGTATACGTGTTCATGTGTGTGAGACTGGGAGAAAAAAAATGTTTCTATGTGTAATATATCATTGCATATTAGTTATGTTAACCTGTATGGATTGGTGAGCTGAGTACGCACCTGTATTTCTGGCAGGGTGTGTGTGTGTGCGTGTGAGACTGTGAAGGCGAGAGGACTGGTGGTGAGGGATATGTTTGTCTTCTCTTTCCTTTCGGGGAACTATAGTGTGGGCAGGGAGAGACAGAAGACTAAAACAAAGAATAAAAGAATGCAGAAACGCCAAGCTGCCTGAACACTACCTGCACATACCACCTTTTCTTTTTTAAGTAAACAAATATAGTGATGATATAAAACATTGTTCTTCTCATTCTTACAGAGGTGGATGGGACAGGAGAAAAAAAGGAAATGGCAAGGGAGATAAAGACAGCCCAGGGAAATGAGACTGAAATGAGAGGTGGAGATCTGAAAAAGAGGCAACAGGAGATGAATGGATGGCGAGATCAACACTGAGGGGGTGAAAGACAGATATAGGGGCTTTTTAACCACATCATGTTGCTGCATGCCACAAGAGCCAGTCACATTATAAATCAGCCGTGCTGTGGCTCGATGATTCGTTGTTACAGTCACAGGCGGCTGACTGGTCACAGGTGCTGACAACAACTCTCTCCTCTTCTGCACAGTGGAAAATAGAAACACTGAAGCTGAAATGTAAATGTGTCATCTGGCCTGGGTTCATTTTCAGTTCGGTTGGAAAGGGACTGAAAAGAAATGTAATTCAGGAAGTCTGACCTTAGTACGGAACTGAAAAACAAAAGGAAAACATTTAACAGCTGCTGCTTGAGTGGGAATCTTTGGCAGTAACTGAAAATGCTTTGTAAAGGTGTGTGTGAACTGCAGTTTGAATAGGGGAAATGGAGGAGAATGAACGCTGAGTTTGATATATCTGATATATCTGATGGGCCTCTGTGCTATGGCCGTGAGAGTGTCAGGAGTTTGTGATTTGTCATATTCAGCACAGCATATATGAATAACCTTTGTGTAGAGCTGCAACTACTATTTTAATGAGTGTTTAATCTGCTAATCATGGTCTTGATTCAGAGATGAATCGTTTGGCCTATAAAAAGTAAGAGAATAGAAAAAAAACAATACTAAAAAGAAACTCCAATCTCCCAGACTCTGACTGGAAGAAATCAACTGAATCAAAATAGTAGATCATTGACTAACTGGTCAACTTTTATTTTTTGTTTAAGCTTTGTTACATCAAACCAGACTCACAGGTGCTCTGAAATGAAAACCCCTTGTTATAACCCCTTACTATACCCTCTTGACTTGCAGCTCCTTTCGGCAGATCACTATCTGTGGAGGCTGGCAGACTTCCCGAACATTTAAAACACATGAAAACTGCTGATCTTTGACACTGTCTCTGTTGACTGACAGTCTGAAAACATTGCCTCCCTTCTCAGGGACAAAAATCCAGCTGTTCTTGTGAGCTGGTCAGTGACAGCTGGATACGAGCAGGCTGCTCGTATCCAGCCAGGGCTTTCCCACTGGCTCTCATGCTGCAGTCCCAGCAGTCATTAGCAGATGCTTTTTCCATCTCTAAATGTCAGTCAAATGGTGTTAGTGTCATTTTGGTCTGATTTCAAATTTTCCAGGATGCAGTTTTCATATTGGGAGATGTCATTTAATGCCCCAGGCCCTTAAGCATAAACAGCACAGGCAGAGACGTTACTATGCAGATGGGTCTTGTTTTTAATGAAAAAAATGATCACCAACAAAACTTTATTTTGTTCTTTTTCTGATGATGGCCTTAGTTGAGGATCACTACTGCTGCTTTGCTGCACTGCCTCAAAATGTTTACCAAATACAGTAGTGAATTTGAATCAAAGCGTGGTTGCAGGGAAACCCTGGATAGATAGCAAGAGCAGCGCTGGAGCTGTGGCCCCATTGGCTGTGAAGAGGCCTGTTTGCCCTGTGAAAGCTACCAGCAGTCACCCAACCCTGGGGCTATGGGGGAGGGGGGGTTGAGAGAAAGAGGGAGTGTGCAATCGTCTATTGAATATAATGAGAAAAGGGAGGGAGTAGAGATGCAAGAGATGGATGAGGTTTTAGAGTTTAGGAATTGAGCAGAGTGAGCGGAAAGTCTGGGCAATTATTTAATATAATGAAGAATTTAATGAGTGTTCAATGTGACGGCAGAGTGAGAAAATACATTAAATAAAAGAGACGAGGAGATAATGACCATTTGAGTTTGTTCGATGTAAGAATTCAGAAGGAGAGAGTGGATTAATATTTACAGTGTTGAGCTTAGGTTTGTGTGTGTGGAAGAGAGAATGGTGGGTGTTCTATCATACAGTACAGTACTACACAGCAGTCAGTGGTGCTGGTCCTTCCAAGGTCATGCTTGGTGCTGGAATGAGAGCTATTTCCTCCCTCACTCTGACCAAGTGTGAGCTAGAGAAATGTCTGGAATCTCTGTTACTTTCCAAAAGCACCATTCAGCTGCATAACTGACTAGACTGACCAGATTTCAGTATTTTATTGAAGGGAACATGGCGATGTTGTTTAACTACACAGGGAATCTCTGAATCACACTTTGTTCCTTTCAGCTTCTTCTCTTGATTTGAGTCTTTCAGCTCAAATCAAATCTTATAAAACATCAGTCTATAGGCCAAAAAATAATATAGTGCAGCACCCACAGGCGAACATGCTACCTGTGATTACATCTGAGTTACAATGAGTTCTGTGTTGAAGCCTCACAATACTTTTTGTTCTTGTTGAATTCCAATTTCTCGACTATGCACCATTGATTTTGTATTGATGTGTAAGTGCAATGGCCTCCAGGCAAATCCTATTACGGAAAGCTAATGTTTTACTAGGCCACATAAGGCACTGTGAGCAGGATTTGAGTTTCACCTTATTGGTCTTACTGCGCTGTGGGGCTGCTTCATCAGATCAGGTTTCATGCTGTGATCTGACAGTGGAGATAAGAAGACAATACAGAAATTGAGTGATGGATTGTGCTAAGCTGTGAGCTATCTTTGCTTCAGTGCAGCTTCTGAGATCTGCAAAAACAGAGTCTATTATCCTTCAGTTTACCTCATCTATGTTCTCTAAATGCAGAGTCCAAATACTCGTATGCTGTCACAACCAAACCCTGAACACTGCAGCTCAGTGGAGCAGGAACCAGAGATGCATGTAATCATTGTATACTTTATTTCCCCATGCATGCACACCGGCTCAGTCAACAACCAGAGAAAACCACTGAGAGTCTGTGGGAAACAAATATCCCACAGACTCAAGACTAAGGTTTTTAGATAAGTGTTTGCTTTCCGCAACAGCATTTCAGATGAGATCATCCATCTGGATTTGCCCAGGGAAGTTTTTTGCATGTTTTTTTCAGTACCTTCCCTGCTTCTTATTCATACAGTTACACTTATTTGCTTCTGGGAGTTGCCCAGTACAACACAGTCCTCACCTTCTGGTTACTGAGCTGCTTCACTGGAGCAAATGGGGGGGAAAAAAAATACAAAACGCGACTCTAAACTTGCCAAATGCAGATTCATCAGTGATGAAATCACAAGATATGATACATTTGCAAAAATGTTTTGGGGCTTTGACAAACCAGAAAGTCCTTTGTATTCATATAATTTTAAAAGCACCATCTTTACACCTCTTTTCTTAAGACAGTCAACAGGCATTCTGGGAAACATGAACTCACTGAGGCAGAAATGTAAAGTAGATGAAGCACAATCATGTACAAGAAAACAGGTAAATTACAACAACTGGAAAGCACTGAAAATTAGAGATTAATGATACATGAGTATGATTCCAGCAGGGACTTTTCCTTTAATTTATTTTGCTTATGGGCTATTTAATGATAGCTCTTGAGGGAAGAGCATTGCTCAATATCCCTGCCCAAATTTTCCAAACTAATTTGCGGAATTGAAGCTGCCAAACATCTGTCCTCAAGTCTGATTCTCAGGGATCCTTGGCATTCAAAATATTGAGTAGACCGTAGAATGCTGATTTTGAAATGACTGTTTTAATGATTTGGCTACTTTCTCATGGTGTTAGCCCATGCAGCTGGAAAACAGGCTCCATCTGGAGGTCTGAGTTGCAAGAAAGTTTTAGGAGGAATATTTCGTGACAGTGGCAGCTGCTTATTTGAGATGTCAGCCTGCACATCTCAGATGGGAAAAAAGTCGGCAGTGAGTGATGGGTAGAGTCAGCATCAGCAGAAACAGGAACGGCTCTGCCCTCATTTCATCTGCAGTGTTTCAGAGGGCCGTCACAACTTTACATGTCAGAGACCCAATTACATTAGATTTTCCTCCTAATCTACATCTGTCCGTGGTTCTCAGTCAGTGATCTGAAATGTTTAACCCTTCAGTTACACGAAAGGAGAGACAAACCACAGATCAGTGGTGATCAGCAGTGGGAGGGAACAGTTAGGGAAAACGAATGAATGCAGCTCCCTTCAGCCATTGTTCGTGTTAAACGTGAACAAAGGCCCACTAGTGGGGTCGTCCGTTGAATCTGCCTTGTTAAATGCTACTTATCCTCCTGTAAGGCCTGGCAGCACTCTCAGGGTAATGGTTTAATCTGAAGAGATGATTTAATAAAACATCCTGTCGAAAGGTTGTAGCGGGACTCACTCCTTCTCAGTTATTGACAGATTTCAGCTTCTGGATTTCTCTCACGACAGATCTCACCCCCTCATATGAACGGCTAAACCTCTTTACCCACCTGTCTACTGACTTTTATTATTTTCAGTGGCTCTTTGAAGGTTTTTGAGCTACCAAATATCACATTTTGATTGCATATTTGTAAATGAATACCCAATTGCAACCAATATGTGCTGGATAATTGTGTAATTGAGACATAATCTAGAGCTTCGGGCTGCATGCTCGGTTGTTTTCTGGCCAAGACTGCTCCATTTTTTTTTTTCCAAGCAAGTTGCTCCCAAGAGTCGCTCTCAGTGGTCCACAGAGGCGAGCACTCACGTTCACCGTGAATATATGACAACTCAATTAAAACAATGTGAACAGGAGGAAAAACAAAAGGACACTCCTAATTATCATGGTGTTTTCTGCCTCTTGATTTTTAACTCTAAAGGGATTTTTCTGAATGTTTGAGGGCAATTTTCTGCTATTTTGCACAAGCCTAACTATAGTAGTTGCTGCCTGCTTCAAAGGGTCAGCAAACTTCATCAAAAAGTCAGTAATAATAAAACTAAAACAATAAAAATTTTAAAACCAATAAGGAGGGAAACAGCTGTGAAACATGACCTCTCTCAACAGGAATTAGCTCTGCAGCAGATAGATGGCTGCTCTGGGAATTGTCCCCCCCGCCCCCTTCACGCTTACTGTCACAGTTGTCATAGCAACTGGACCAGCCTGGAGCAGAAACATTATGGGATGCTGATGAAGCAGGACCACATCTGTGCCCAGGAGCAGCCACATATCTTCAGTATCTTCATTTCACAACTGACAAAAACAGATACATTTAATACATGGAAAGTTTCCCCATGCAAACAATGCACAGCTAAATAATAACCCCTGCTGGTCTAATAATAACCAGCAGGGGAGAAAAGGGACTTTTTTTTCTCATTTCTCTGAAGGTGATTGCAGCTGTGTAGGTGTTTCATCACAACAATAAGAAATTATGCTAATCAAATGCATTTGTACACTTCTACCACCTCTACCAGTGAAGACTATTTTCTGTCTGTATCTTTTTCATTACCACTTTTATTCTGCCCATCTGACACTTCTTTCTTTTCTTGTGTGTGTGTGTGTGTGTGTGTGAGTAGGCATCAGGCCACCCATCATGAACGGGCCAATGCACCCCCGCCCGCTGGTGGCGCTGCTGGACGGGCGTGACTGCACTGTGGAGATGCCCATCCTGAAAGATGTAGCAACTGTGGCCTTCTGTGACGCTCAGTCCACACAGGAGATCCACGAGAAGGTAACACACTTAACTAGATAATGAACACAAACACACACACTTTTTTAAGGTCCTACGCTGACCTGGGAATTTTAATGTTCCAGCTGGATGTAAAATTATCTAGTGGGAGAGAAATTCTGTATTAACTGTACTGAAACTTCTGAATTAACTATAACAGCCTGCCCTCATGACACAGCCTTTATCAACTTCATATTTATGAATATAAATAGATTTTTTAGGGGGGCTTCAGAAACTGTAAAGGAAATGGCACCAAAGGAAGAATTCTACTTCAGGCATGAAAACGTGTTTTGAGAAATGTGTGATGCAACAGATGCAAGACCTCTGTTTCTCTACATACAATACACGTAATCACCTTGTTGATTCACAAGTGATCTCTGATCTGGAAAATGTACCATTTACGCCACGTTCACATCACGTTATTCAGACAGTCATTACGACCAGTGAGTCAGAAAAAGCTGTCAGCCTACAGTGCAACTCTGACTCAGAGAGGTGTCAATGAACAGCAGCAAAATGGCTGCTAAGCCACCATCACAGGAAGTTACATCTAAATTAGAATCAACATTAACACCAATACAACATACCCAGCTAATTTAAAAGGAGGATGCGCCATCTTTTCTATCTATCTAGTTTCACTATCAAACTTCTCAGAATGCACAACACAATAAAAGTAGCTAATTTAGGCAATTTTAATAATGTGAGTGCAAGGATATCAGTGGGGATAACCAAGCTGGAATAAGTCAGAATACCCGGAGGTTTCCCTGCTCTTCTATTCTACCTACATTGCATAAGTGCAGCATTAGCACAAGACATCAGAAAAGGAGGAACTGAACTTATCTAAACAATCTTGGCTGTGCATTTAGTATGCATTATCGTTATATTTAGCAAATGTTTTAAAGTTGCAAACTGATCAAAAGAAATGACAAAAACAAAGAAAAAGAGAAGTTAGAGGGAGAAAGGAAAATAAGTGAAAGAAAATAAAGAAGAGCACAGAGAGCGAACTTAAATGTGGGTCAGGCCCGGATCTTGCCACAGCAACTATGGACTGTAAATGGGTTTGTATGTCTGGCAGGGTTACGTCTCGTTCTGGGTGTCTGCCAGGCACACTCTCTCTGTGAGCGCGCTCAGTAGGCCACAGCGTGGGAGAAACAGATGGCTCTCTCTCGCTCACTATCTATCTCTTGCTCTCTCTCTCTCGCTCTGTCTCTCTATCTGGCTCTCTAGTAAGCAGCCACCTCATTGTGTAATTAAAAGGGCTTCTTTATTGTAATTGAACCACATGTCATTTTCGCCCTCTCTCACGCACATGAAGAGGAGGGCTGGCAACGCAACAATAAGATTGTGAGATTAAGTGAGAATCAATGAAAAGGTGATGTTTGATGCTGAACTGGTTTTCACCCAGAGCCATATATTTCTATGTTTCTATGATAATCAAATTATCTACATTTGAGTTTTAATATTTCATTGTCAATTAAGACAATAAGCCGTCATCCTGACTAGAAGCCCCAGACAGTCTCATGAGAACGAGACGCCTGCTGATATTAGTCAGTTTCGTTAAAAAAGACATCTTATCTCATTTCCTGTGGTTATAACAGCTTAGTTTCCATGGTAATATTCAGGAAACGAAGTTATTCCATGCAGGCAGGAATTGAAAACAGGATGATATAAACAGCACTTCCAGAAAAAGCCTTAATCAAGATACTTTAGGGAAACAGTGTGACAGTGAACTCAGTGAACTGTGGCTGTTTTCCACAAAGCCACGACTGACTTGTGCTCACACCTACACAAACACATGCTGATAACTTGGCCTTTACTCTTTGTCCATACAGTGTGCAGTGTACATGTGCAGATGAAGCATTGTTCTGCAATTAGACACACTTGTATGCATGCATGGGTGTGTATATACGGGGGGTTAAAGAGTTTGATATTTCACAATAAATGCACACTAGATATTTCTGTCTCTCTATCATTTAACTAACTGTGTGTGATGTGTGTGTTGTGTGTGTTGTGTGCGTGTTCAGGTGCTGAATGAAGCTGTAGGAGCTCTGATGTACCACACCATCACTCTGATGAGAGAAGACCTGGAGAAGTTTAAAGCTCTGCGTATCATCGTCCGCATCGGCAGCGGCTACGACAACATTGACATAAAATCTGCAGGGGAACTGGGTGAGAACACACACATACATATACACACTTCTGTGTGTACATATGTAAGAGAAGCAGAGTGGGTGTGTGCGAGTTAACACTGTGCTGCTAACGTTTTACACTGGTGTAGATGTTTGTCGCTATAACAGGAAGGTAAACAGTACAAATCCTGCATCCATGTTACAAACTAATCTGTCAGGAATTTGTGCTTCCATGTACAGAATTTCTGCCATAGTTTTCCTGTATCCTAAATGAAACTGTCATATTGAACTGCGTATTACTTTCAGTTACTTAACTACCAATACATTTTATATTCTACCTTTATAAATAATAATAGCTTCATAGTAATATAATTTATCATAAGTAACAGTTAGTATAAGTTAAGAAACAAAATCCAAGGTTTAATGTCTGTATTCTCCTTGGTTAAAAAGTTTTAAAGTCTCTTTTTAAAAGCCACTTTTATCAGATGTTCTTTTCTTTAATTAGAACTATGTCTATATTACTTTTTTGGTCTTATTCCTAGTCTGTAACTCTCTTCAGAAAAGTGTTACATAAATAAAGTTATGATTATTATTCACCAAAAACATCTTTAGCTTTTAACGAGTTCTGCCATGTTTACTACAAGTCTGTAATACTTATAGAGAAAAAGTGAGCAGTAAGTAAAGCATTTTTAAAAACTCATCTCTCTCCTGCAACAGCCAGAGCTTTATAAATGTCTCCTATCTTCTTCCACCGAGAGACTCTGCCATTTGAAAATTGCCAGTGGTGTTTGTGGAGAAAACTGCTGACGTTGTGCCTTCAGCCTGCACTTCTCTACCAAAATAGCTTTCGTCAAACTTCATCTCTTTCCTCAAATGGCCCAAAAAGCTATTTCTAATCCTTATCTGCTCTCTGGTCCAACAGGCATTGCTGTATGTAATATGCCGGCGGCTTCAGTGGAAGAGACGGCGGACTCAACACTGTGTCACATCCTCACCTTGTACCGACGCACCACCTGGCTGCACCAGGTTTGTAGCCTTTGTGGCTGATAAAAGGGAATGAAGAGAATTGGATTTAAATGAACTAATTTCAAATGTACTGGTGAGAGGTGTACATCTGGTTTATCACACTTTTAGTTTCGACAGTTACTAATAATTGTCTACTGACAAATCAGCAAAATTGAAACATTTCGTTTTCTTTAGAATGTCGCTGTATTTGAAAGACGTTGATGTAAGATGTAGAAGGTACAGTAAAATGATTTGTTCCTCAAATCAGTTATAAGTTATGATTATTATTTAGACATATTTTAATCATGGTCATCATTTCTACAAGGATTCAGACTCTGGTCGTTAAGTCTTGACGTTGTGAAATATACCTGGTTCATGTTAAAATGTGATGTTTTTGTTGTCTGTGTCATTTTTGCATGTAATAATTCACTGGTATTCATGCCAGGCTCTCCGGGAGGGCACACGGGTTCAGAGCGTGGAGCAGATACGAGAGGTGGCGTCAGGGGCGGCGAGGATCAGAGGAGAGACACTGGGACTCATAGGGCTCGGTGAGCAATGCCTTGTCAGTGACATCTGCTTAGCATATTGTTGGAGAATAAAAGGTTTTCATCCTGTTTATATATATGTACTGCACAGTGTGGTTGGATAGTCAGACCGTTGATCAGGTTGTTGCTGAGGAAAACTGAAGTTTTTAATCAAACCATTCGTTCTTTTCCATTTTCATTCTTTAGAAGTTTTGTCCTTAGCTCGGCTAAATTGGCTTCCCAAGGAGTTACTGCCAATATAATATAAGCGGATTAAACCAGAAGTATAATGCAAATCTCTTCCCCGTACAGTCAGAGCATTTCCCAGCAATAATGAGCAGACGTGTGTAGCCAGAGAATTAAGTCAAAAAAGGGGAATATTAGATGCACAAAAATGTTAACTATTGTGTTTTTATATTCCATTTGAACGTGTATTCATTTGTATGCACTTTGCCTGAAGGCACCTGTGTATGTAATAATGAGTGTGCCTGTGTGTACTCGTGTGTTTCTAGGTCGAGTGGGCCAAGCTGTAGCCCTGCGAGCCAAGGCCTTTGGCTTCAATGTGATTTTCTATGACCCTTATTTGGCTGACGGAGTAGAAAGATCCCTGGGACTACAAAGGGTCACCACACTACAGGTAACACAAACACACACTGGGGTACACACAATGGCGCCATTTTGTTTCTGTGAAATCAGCAACCACTTATTTAGCTTCACATCTTAGTATGAATCCGTTGTAATCTGGCTGCTGTGAAGAAGGACAGGAATTTATTGGCTTTTCTGTCTGTCTCTCTCCTCAGGACCTGCTCTTCCACTCTGACTGTGTGTCTCTGCACTGCAGCCTGAACGAACACAACCACCACCTGATCAACGACTTCACCATCAAACAGGTGGAGGGACAGACGCACACACACATACACACTTAAGCCTGAGCCCATACACATACACACCCTTGAATGATTTATTCATCCCTACATCAACTACTACAACCCAGGGCCATTAATATTAAAGAAGTGGATACCCAGGGAAGCCCACAACCTACATACAGACAAATGAGGTTCTCTAGTGCGTGCACTGCATGACTGATACACTCTGGAAATAGCCGTTGTCGGTGACTCTTCTTCGGCCCAGAGGATTATAGCTCTTAAGCAATTCTGACCTTGCTGGAGGAAAGAAGGTGAAAAGACAATATGGATCAATAATAATGGATCAAATATTTATTATTATGGTTAGGTTTCACTGGGAGTTTCTGCACTGAGAGCAGAATACACAATTTTCATGGATAGCAAGTGCTCTCTAAGCTTTTATGAGTAACTTCTGTTTCTCTGTATGTGTGCGTTTTAAACATCATTAGCCATCACTGAGAAAAATGAATATTTAATTTCATTGTGCCTTAAAATGTTGCATAAGTAAATCACTGATTATCCATGTGCATGTGCATGTTAAAGATGCGTCAGGGGGCATTCCTGGTAAACACAGCCAGGGGGGGCCTGGTGGATGAGAAGGCCCTGGCTCAGGCTCTGAAGGAGGGGAGGATACGTGGAGCGGCTCTGGATGTGCATGAGACAGAACCTTTCAGGTAATAAACTCACTGTTTTCACATGTTTTCACATGTTGTGACAGGATTAACTGGTGTCTGTAATTCCTTGGTTTGAAGGAATATCTTTGTTCATCAGACAAAATAAGCAATTTATAAGACATTGTTTTACTATTTGATAACATTTTATAGACTAAGCGATTAACTAATTAATTATCAATAATTATTGTTCAGTGATAAATAAATTAATTTGTTGCAGCTGTAACCTGTAGCACTGTCTGTTTTTCTGTCAGTTTCAGTCAGGGCCCACTGAAGGACGCCCCCAATCTGATCTGCACCCCACATGCTGCCTGGTACAGTGAACAGGCATCGCTGGAGATGAGAGAGGAGGCAGCCAGGGAGATCCGAAGGGCTGTCACAGGTAACACACACACACACACACACACACACACACACACACACACACACACACACACACACACACACACACACA